>CM077344.1:33951613-34520938 GCA_039655645.1 Ammopiptanthus mongolicus
GAAAGCCCCGTCGGGAAGGTGGCTACTGTTATGCATGCTTTGACGTACGGAATAGTGTATTTGAGGCGTCGAATTAGCATTTTGAATAGGAAAATATAAAACAATTTAAAAAAGGCGAAAACGGAATCATCCAACCGGATCCGATCCGCTTTTAATCGGATTGGATCGGGTCGGAATTGATACAGTGACCGATCCGACCCAAACCGCATCGCGGCTTACTTTCAAGCCCGGATCGGACGGCCTTTTGCCTTAAAACCGATCCAAACCGGACCGCAAACGCCCTCGGGTGCGTATAAAGAATTTGATAGCGCTTCACTTAGCATGTGCGATCATACCAGCACTAATGCATCGGATCCCATCAGAACTCCGCAGTTAAGCGTGCTTGGGCGAGAGTAGTACTAGGATGGGTGACCTCCTGGGAAGTCCTCTTGTTGCACCTCACCACCCTTTTTATTTTTATTTTTTTTTCATTTTTTCCCTGGACGACCCAGACCATGACTCCGGAATTTTGGGACCGCGATATCAGGGAAGGAGGAAAATATCGAAAGCGGCCTCAAAACAGTGCTCCCGCCCGTTGACACTGCAGAGGCTTCTGAACCGGAAAAACACGAAAACCCACAAAACAGACCCACGCAAGACGCTAGAAAAATTTAAAATCATGTAAAATGAATTTTAAAAAATACGGAACGACGACGGGCGGAAAACTGCACATGTCTAGGTAATTATCGTGCAAAGAAAATACTTCGAAAATAGAAAAAGTGGCCTAGACAGTGCCCTTTGGCCAAAATCGGGGGGCGCCCACGGATTCCTTAAGAATCGATGGGCCTCGCTCATTGGATTTTTTTTCCTATCACCCGACAAAAATTCGGGTCATTCGGAGCAGCTGGAAACGAATTTCGTAATTGCCGATAAGTCCCAGATGCTCCGAAAGCCCCGTCGGGAAGGTGGCTACTGTTATGCATGCTTTGACGTACGGAATAGTGTATTTGAGGCGTCGAATTAGCATTTTGAATAGGAAAATATAAAACAATTTAAAAAAGGCGAAAACGGAATCATCCAACCGGATCCGATCCGCTTTTAATCGGAAGCGGATCAGATCGGGTCGGAATTGATACAGTAACCGATCCGACCGAAACCGCATCGCGGCTTACTTTCAAGCCCGGATCGGACGGCCTTTTGCCTTAAAACCGATCCAAACCGGACCGCAAACGCCCTCGGGTGCGTATAAAGAATTTGATAGCGCTCCACTTAGCAGGTGCGATCATACCAGCTATAATGCACCGGATCCCATCAGAACTCCGCATTTAAGCGTACTTGGGCGAGAGTAGTACTAGGATGGGTGACCTCCTGGGAAGTCCTCGTCTTGCACCTCACCACCCTGTCTATTTTTATTTTTTTTTTCATTTTTTCCCTGGACGACCCAGACCATGACTCCGGAATTTTGGGACCGCGATATCAGGGAAGGAGGAAAATATCGAAAGCGGCCTCAAAACAGTGCTCCTGCCCGTTGACACTGCAGAGGCTTCCGAACCGGAAAAACACGAAAACCTACAAAACAGACCCACGCAAGACGCTAGAAAAACTGAAAATCATGTCAAATGAACTTAAAAAAATACGGGACGAAGACGGGCGGAAAACTGCACATGTCTAGGTAATTATCGTGCAAAGAAAATACTTCGAAAATAGAAAAAGTGGCCTAGACAGTGCGCTTTGGCCAAAATCGAGGGGCGCCCACGGATTCCTTAGGAATTGATGGGCCTTGCTCGTTGGATTTTTTTTCCTATCACCCGACAAAAATTCGGGTCATTCGGAGCAGCTGGAAACGAATTTCGTAATTGCCGATACATCCCAGATGCTCCGAAAGCCCCGTCGGGAAGGTGGCTACTGTTATGCATGCTTTGACGTACGGAATAGTGTATTTGAGGCATCGAATTAGCATTTTGAATAGGAAAATATAAAACAATTTAAAAAAAGCGAAAACGGAATCATCCAACCGGATCCGATCCACCTTTAATCGGATTGGATCGGGTCGGAATTGATACAGTGACCGATCCAACCCAAACCGCATCGCAGCTTACTTTCAAGCCCGGATCGGACGGCCTTTTGCCTTAAAACCGATCCAAACCGGACCGCAAATGCCCTCGGGTGCGTATAAAGAATTTTATAGCGCTTCACTTAGCAGGTGCGATCATATCAGCACTAATGCACCGGATCCCATCAGAACTCCGCAGTTAAGCGTGCTTGGGCGAGAGTAGTACTAGGATGGGTGACCTCCTGAGAAGTCCTTGTGTCGCACCTCATCACCCTTTTTATTTTTATTTTTATTTTTTTCATTTTTTCCCTGGACGACCTAGACCATGACTCCGGAATTTTAGGAACGCGATATCAGGGAAGGAGGAAAATACCGAAAGCGGCCTCAAAACAGTGCTCTCGCCCGTTGACACTGCAGAGGCTTCCGAACCGGAAAAATATGAAAACCCACAAAACAGACCCACGCAAGACGCTAGAAAAATTGAAAATCATGTCAAATGAATTTTAAAAAATACGTGACGACGACGGGCGGAAAACTGCACATGTCTAGGTAATTATCGTGCAAAGAAAATACTTCGAAAATAGAAAAAGTGGCCTAGACAGTGCCCTTTGGCCAAAATCGGGGGGCGCCCACGGATTCCTTAGGAATCGATGGGCCTCGCGCGTTGGATTTTTTTTCCTATCACCCGACAAAAATTCGGGTCATCGGAGGAGCTGGAAACGAATTTCGTAATTGCCGATAAGTCCCAGATGCTCCGAAAGCCCCGTCGGGAAGGTGGCTACTGTTATGCATGCTTTGATGTACGGAATAGTGTATTTGAGGCGTCGAATTAGCATTTTGAATAGGAAAATATAATACAATTTAAAAAAGGCGAAAACGGAATCATCCAACCGGATCCGATCCACTTTTAATCGGATTGGATCGGGTCGGAATTGATACAGTGACCGATCCGACCCAAACCGCATCGCGGCTTACTTTCAAGCCCGGATTGGACGACCTTTTGACTTAAAACTGATCCAAACCGGACCGCAAACGCCCTCGGGTGCGTATAAAGAATTTGATAGCGCTCCACTTAGCAGGTGCGATCATACCAGCACTAATGCATCGGATCCCATCAGAACTCCGCAGTCAAGCGTGCTTGGGCGAGAGTAGTACTAGGATGGGTGACCTCCTGGGAAGTCCTCGTGTTGCACCTCACCACCCTTTTTATTTTTATTTTTTTTTTTTTTTCATTTTTTCCCTGGACGACCCAGACCATGACTCCGGAATTTTGGGACCGCGATATCAGGGAAGGAGGAAAATATCGAAAGCGGCCTCAAAACAGTGCTCCCGCCTGTTGACAGTGCAGAGGCTTCCGAACCGGAAAAACACGAAAACCCACAAAACAGACCCACGCAAGACGCTAGAAAAATTGAAAATCATGTCAAATGAATTTTAAAAAATACGGGACGACGACGGGCGGAAAACTGCACATGTCTAGGTAATTATCGTGCAAAGAAAATACTTCGAAAATAGAAAAAGTGGCCTAGACAGTGCCCTTTGGCCAAAATCGGGGGGCGCCCACGGATTCCTTAGGAATCGATGGGCCTCGCTTGTTGGATTTTTTTTCCTATCACCCGACAAAAATTCGGGTCATTCGGAGCAGCTGGAAACAAATTTCGTAATTACCGATACGTCCCAGATGCTCCGAAAGCCCCGTCGGGAAGGTGGCTACTGTTATGCATGCTTTGACGTACGGAATAGTGTATTTGAGGCGTCGAATTAGCATTTTGAATAGGAAAATATAAAACAATGTAGAAAAGGCGAAAACGGAATCATCCAACCGGATCCGATCCGCTTTTAATCGGAAGCGGATCGGATCGGGTCGGAATTGATACAGTAACCGATCCGACCCAAACCGCATCGCGGCTTACTTTCAAGCCCGAATTGGACGGCCTTTTGCCTTAAAACCGATCCAAACCGGACCGCAAACGTCTTCGGGTGCGTATAAAGAATTTGATAGCGCTTCACTTAGCAGGTGCGATCATACCAGCACTAATGCATCGGATCCCATCAGAACTCCGCAGTCAAGCGTGCTTGGGCGAGAGTAGTACTAGGATGGGTGACCTTCTGGGAAGTCCTCGTGTTGCACCTCACCACCCTTTTTATTTTTATTTTTTTTTTCATTTTTTCCCTGGACGACCCAGACCATGACTCCGGAATTTTGGGACCGCGATATCAGGGAAGGAGGAAAACACCGAAAGCGGCCTCAAAATAGTGCTCCCGCCTGTTGACAGTGCAGAGGCTTCCGAACCGGAAAAACACGAAAACCCACAAAACAGACCCACGCAAGACGGTAGAAAAATTGAAAATCATGTCAAATGAATTTTAAAAAATACGAGACGACGACGGGCGGAAAACTGCACATGTCTAGGTAATTATCGTGCAAAGAAAATACTTCGAAAATAGAAAAAGTGGCCTAGACAGTGCCCTTTGGCCAAAATCGGGGGGCGCCCACGGATTCCTTAGGAATCGATGGGCCTCGCTCGTTGGATTTTTTTTCCTATCACCCGACAAAAATTCGGGTCATTCGGAGCTGCTGGAAACGAATTTCGTAATTGCCGATACGTCCCAGATGCTCCGAAAGCCCCGTCGGGAAGGTGGCTACTGTTATGCATGCTTTGACGTACGGACTAGTGTATTTGAGGCGTCGAATTAGCATTTTGAAAAGGAAAATATAAAACAATTAAAAAAAGGTGAAAACGGAATCATCCAACCGGATCCGATCCGCTTTTAATTGGATTGGATCGGGTCGGAATTGATACAGTGACCGATCCGACCCAAACCGCATCGCGGCTTACTTTCAAGCCCGGATCGGACGGCCTTTTGCCTTAAAACCGATCCAAACCGGACCGCAAACGCCCTCGGGTGCGTATAAAGAATTTGATAGCGCTCCCCTTTTTGAAACTTTAGTACTTTTGCCTTTTTTCAGGCTTCTTTTGTCATTCTTTTTTTAGAGTCGCAGAAGCTTTTGTCTTCTTCTGTTACAGTACTTGATGCTTCAGAACTTTACTGAAAAGGGTACCTCATTTCCTGGTCAAGCTTGGACTTTGAATATCTTAATACTTCACTCAAAATTACTTTTCCATTCATCATAATGTTCTGTATTCTGAGTAGTTACTTGGTTAGCTTCACTGGACGCTTCTTAAAAGAGCTAAGACACTTGGTTATCCACTGGGCACATTCACAAGGCTGTTTAACCCGTAGCATTTTGACCAGTTAGCGTATTATGTTTCCTTGACCCTCTTAACGGCCGAATTAGGATTCGATTTCTTCATGAAACTTGTATATATGGATACTAGGTTGAATGAGACACCAGTTTCATCAAATTCGGACACCTATAGTGAAAGATATGGCCTGTAGACGCTACAATGGCATGACTATCAGGAACAGCATCACGTCACCAAATTACGGTTACAATTTGACAAAGATAGGGATCGGCTTCGCTCTCGATCTCTGCATGAGACTTGCAGATATTTCTATAAGCCTTCAAAAAATACCAAGATCGAGGCATTTAAACACCTATCGCTCCATAAATTGTCAGCAAACGCTTGCATGTTCTGATTGTCACGAACAGTATCACATCTCCTGCTTGAAGAAGGAATTTAGATTCATTTAGATCTCGACTTCTGCGGGAAACTTTTGGCTATTTATCCTATCTTTATAACTAAACAGAGATCACTTCAGTTGGATGAGTGTACCTCAAAATACGAAGTTTCGGACGCTTGATTGTCGACAGCAGACGGTTGACTTCAATCTTTATTGTTTTTGCTTTTGCTACTTTAGTACTTTTGTGTCTGTTCAGGCTTCTTTTCTCTTTCTTCTGTTAGAGTTTCAGAAGCTTTTTTCTTCTTCTGCTACAGTACTTGAAGCTTCAGTACTTTATTGAAAAGGGTACCTTATTTTCTGGTCAAGCTTGGACTTTGAATATCTTAATACTTCATTCAAAATTACTTCTCCGTTCATCATAATGTTCTGTATTCTGAGTAGACGCTTCGTTAGCTTCACTAGACGCTTCTTAAAAGAGCTAAGACACTTGGTTATCCACTGGGCACATTCACAAGGCTGTTTAACCCGTAGCATTTTGACCAGTTAGCGTATTATGGTTCCTTGACCCTCTTAACGGCCGAATTAGGATTTGTTGTCTTCATGAAACTTGTATATGTGGATATTAGTTTGAATGAGACACCAGTTTCATCCAATTCGGACACCTATAGCGTAAGATATGGCCAGTAGACGCTACAAAGGTATGACTATCCGAAACAGCATCACGTCACCAAATTACGATTACAATTTGACAAAATAGGGATGGACTTCGCCCTCGATCTCTGCATGAGAGTTACGTATATTTCTCTGAGCCTTCCAACGATTCTAAGATCGATGCCTTTAACACCAAAAGGTCTAGAAATTGTCAACAGACACTTGCATGTTCTGATTGTCATGAACAGTGTCACATCTCCAGCTTGAAAAAGGAATTTCACTCAGATAGAGATTGATTCAGATCTCGACTTCTTCGGGAAACATGTGGGAATTTATATTATCTTCATAAATAAATAGAGATCACTTCATTTGGACGATTGTACCAAAAAATACGACGTTTCAGACACTTGATTGTCGGCAGCAGACGCTTGACTTCAATCTTCAGTGTTTTTGCTTTTGTAACTTTAGTACTTTTGCCTTTTTTCAGGCTTCTGTTCACATTCCTTTTTTAGAGTTGCAGAAGCTCTTGTCTTCTTCTGTTACAGTACTTGATGCTTCAGAACTTTACTGAAAAAGGGTACCTCATTTGCTGGTCAAGCTTGGATTTTAATATCTTAATACTTCACTCAAAATTACTTCCCCATTCATCAATATGTTCTGTATTCTGAGTAGTTTCATGGTTAGCTTCACTGGACGCTTATTAAATGAGCGAAAACGCTAGGTTATCCATTGGGCACTTTCACAAGGTTATTTAAGTAATAGTATTCTGACCAGTTAGCGTATTATGCTTCCTTGACCCTCTTAACGGCCGAATTAGGATTCGATGTTGTCATGAAACTTGTATATATGGATATTAGGTTGAATGAGACATCGGTTTCATCCAATTCGGACACCTCTAGCGCAAGATATGGCTAATAGATGCTACAAAGGTATGACTATCCGGAACAGCATCACGTCACCAAATTACGATTACAAATTGACAAAGATTGGGATTGACTTCGCTCTCGATCTCTGTATGAGAGTGACGGATATTTCTATGAGCCTTGCAAAGATTGCAACATCGAGGCATTTAAAAACCTAAAGCTCCAGAAATTGTCAGCAAACGCTTGCATGTTCTGATTGTCACGAATAGTGTCACATGTCCAGCTTGAAAAAGGAATTTCACTTAGATAGCGATTGATTCAGATCTTGACTTCTTCGGGAAACTTGTGGGTATTTATCTTATCTTTATAACTAAATAGAGATCACTTCATTTGGACGATTGTACCTCAAAATACGGCTTTTCAGACGCTTGATTATCGGCAACAGACGCTTGACATCAATCTTCAGTGTTTTTACTTTTGCAACTTTAGTACTTTTGTCTTTGTTCATGCTTTATTTTTTATTCTTTTTTAGAGTTGCTGAAGCTTTTGTCTTCTTATGTTACCGTACTTGATGCTTCAGAGCTTTCCTGAAAAGGGTGCCTCATTTTCTGGTCGAGTTTGGACTTTGAATATCTTAATACTTCACTCAAAATTACTTCTTCATTCATCATAATATTTTGTATTCTGAGTAGACGCTACGTTAGCTTCACCGGACGCTTCTTAAAGGAGCTAAGACGCTTGGTTATCCCATGGGCACATTCACAAGGTTGTTTAACTCATAGCATTCTGACCAGTAAGCGTATTATACTTCCTTGACCCTATTAATGGCCGAATTAGGATTCGATGTTTTCATGAAACTGGTATATATGGATATTAGGTTTAAAGAGACACCGGTTTCATCAAATTCTAACACCTATAGCGCAAGATATGGCTTGTAGACGCTACAAAGGAATCACTTCAGGAACAGCATCACGTCAACAAATTACGGATACAATTTGACAAAGATAGAGATCGATTTCGCTCTCGACCTCTGCATGAGAGTTCTAGATATTTCTCTAAGCCTTCCAACGATACTAAGATCGCTGCATTTTAACACCAAAAGCTCCAGAAATTGTCAGCAGACACTTGCATGTTCTGATTGTCACGAACAGTGTCACATGTCCAGCTTGAAAAAGGAATTTCACTCAGATAGCGATTGATTCAGATCTCAACTTCTTCGGGAAACTTGTGGTTATTTATCTTATCTATATAACTAAACCGAGATCACTTCATTTGGACGATTGTACCTCAAGCTATGACGTTTCAGACGCTTGATTGTCGGCAGCAGACGCTTGACTTCAATCTTCAGTGTTTTTACTTTTTTAACTTTTGTACTTTTATCTTTATCCAGGCTTCTTTTCTCATTCTTTTTTAGAGTTGCTGAAGCTTTTGTCTTCATCTGTTACAGTACTTGATGCTTCAGAACTTTACTGAAAAGGGTACCTCATTTTCTGATCAAGCTTGGACTTTGAATATCTTCATACTTCACTCAAAATTACTTCTCCATTCATCATAATGTTCTGTATTCTGAGTAGACGCTTGGTTAGCTTTACTGGACGCTTCTTAAAAGAGCTAAGTCATTTTGTTATCTACTGGGCACATTCACAAGGTTGTTTAACCCGTAGCATTCTAACCAGTTAGTGTATTATCCTTCCTTGACCCTCTTAACGGCCGAATTAGGATTCCATGTCTTCATGAAACTTGTATATATTGATATTAGGTTTAATGAAACACCGGTTTCATCCAATTTGGACAGCTATAGCGCCAGATATAGGCAGTAGACGCTACAAAAGTATGACTGTCAGGAACAGCATCACGTCGCCAAATTACGGATACAATTTGACAAAGATAGAGATCGATTTCGCTCTCGACCTCTGCATGAGAGTTTGGGATATTTCCTTGAGCCTTCCAATGATACCAAGGTCAATGCATTTTAACACCCAAAGCTCCAGAAATTGTCAGCAGACACTTACATGTTCTGATTGTCACGAACAACGACACATCTCCACCTTGAAAAATGAATTTCACTAAAATAGGGATTGATTCAGATCTCGACTTCTTCGGAAAACTCGTGGGTATTTATCTTATCTTTATAACTAAATAGTGATCACTTCATTTGGTCTATTGTACCTCAAAATACGACGTTTCAGACGCATGATTGTCGGCCGCAAATGCTTGAATTCAATCTTCAGTGTTTTGCTTTTGCAACTTTAGTGCTTTTGCCTTTTTTCAAGCTTCTTTTCTCATTATTTTTTTAGACTTGTAGAAGCTTTGTCTACTTCTGTTTTAGTACTTGATGCGTCAACTTTACTGAAAAGGGTACCTCATTTTTTGGTCAAGCTTGGACTTTGAATATCTTAATACTTCACTCAAATTTACATCTCCATTCATCATAATGTTCAGTATTCTGAGTAGACGCTTCGTCAGCTTCACTAGACGCTTCTTAAATGAGCTAAGACGCTTGGTTATCCACCAAGCACATTCACAAGGCTGTTTAACTCGTAGCATTCTGACCAGTAAGCGTATTATACACCGGTGTCATCCAATTTGGATAGCTATAGCGCAAGATATGGCCAGTAGTCTCTATACAGGTATGACAATCAGGAACAACATCAAGTCACAAATTACGGTTACAATTTGACAAAGATAGGGATCAACTTTGCTCTCGATCTCTGCATGAGACTTGTAGATATTTCTATGAGCCTTCCGAAAATGCCAAGATCGAGGCATTTTAACACCTAAAGCTCCATAAATTGTCAGCAAACGCTTGCATGTTCTAATTGTCACTAACAGTATCACATCTCCAGCTTGAAGAAGGAATTGTACTCTGATAGAGATTCATTCAGATCTCGACATCTGCGGGAAACTTTTGGCTATTTATCTTATCTTTATAAGTAAACAGAGATCACTTCAGTTGGATGAGTGTACCTCAAAATAAGACGTTTCAGACGCTTGATTGTCGGCAGCAGATGGTTGAATTCAATCTTTAATGTTTTTGCTTTTGCTACTTTAGTACTTTTGTGTTTGTTCAAGCTTCGTTTCTCTTTCTTCTGTTAGTGTTGCAGAAGCTTTTTTCTTCTTCTGCTACAGTACTTGAAGCTTCAGTAGTTTATTGAAAAGGGTACCTCATTTTTTGGTCAAGCTTGGACTTTGAATATCTTAATACTTCATTCAAAATTACTTCTCCATTCATCATAATGTTCTGTATTCTGAGTAGACGCTTGGTTAGCTTTACTGGACGCTTCTTAAAAGAGCTAAGTCATTTTGTTATCTACTGGGCACATTCACAAGGTTGTTTAACCCGTAGCATTCTAACCAGTTAGTGTATTATCCTTCCTTGACCCTCTTAACGGCCGAATTAGGATTCCATGTCTTCATGAAACTTGTATATATTGATATTAGGTTTAATGAAACACCGGTTTCATCCAATTTGGACAGCTATAGCGCCAGATATAGGCAGTAGACGCTACAAAAGTATGACTGTCAGGAACAGCATCACGTCGCCAAATTACGGATACAATTTGACAAAGATAGAGATCGATTTCGCTCTCGACCTCTGCATGAGAGTTTGGGATATTTCCTTGAGCCTTCCAATGATACCAAGGTCAATGCATTTTAACACCCAAAGCTCCAGAAATTGTCAGCAGACACTTACATGTTCTGATTGTCACGAACAACGACACATCTCCACCTTGAAAAATGAATTTCACTAAAATAGGGATTGATTCAGATCTCGACTTCTTCGGAAAACTTGTGGGTATTTATCTTATCTTTATAACTAAATAGTGATCACTTCATTTGGTCTATTGTACCTCAAAATACGACGTTTCAGACGCATGATTGTCGGCCGCAAATGCTTGAATTCAATCTTCAGTGTTTTGCTTTTGCAACTTTAGTGCTTTTGCCTTTTTTCAAGCTTCTTTTCTCATTATTTTTTTAGACTTGTAGAAGCTTTGTCTACTTCTGTTTTAGTACTTGATGCGTCAACTTTACTGAAAAGGGTACCTCATTTTTTGGTCAAGCTTGGACTTTGAATATCTTAATACTTCACTCAAATTTACATCTCCATTCATCATAATGTTCAGTATTCTGAGTAGACGCTTCGTCAGCTTCATTAGACGCTTCTTAAATGAGCTAAGACGCTTGGTTATCCACCAAGCACATTCACAAGGCTGTTTAACTCGTAGCATTTTGACCAGTAAGCGTATTATACACCGGTGTCATCCAATTTGGATAGCTATAGCGCAAGATATGGCCAGTAGTCTCTATAAAGGTATGACAATCAGGAACAACATCAAGTCACAAATTACGGTTACAATTTGACAAAGATAGGGATCAACTTTGCTCTCGATCTCTGCATGAGACTTGTAGATATTTCTATGAGCCTTCCGAAAATGCCAAGATCGAGGCATTTTAACACCTAAAGCTCCATAAATTGTCAGCAAACGCTTGCATGTTCTAATTGTCACTAACAGTATCACATCTCCAGCTTGAAGAAGGAATTGTACTCTGATAGAGATTCATTCAGATCTCGACATCTGCGGGAAACTTTTGGCTATTTATCTTATCTTTATAAGTAAACAGAGATCACTTCAGTTGGATGAGTGTACCTCAAAATAAGACGTTTCAGACGCTTGATTGTCGGCAGCAGATGGTTGAATTCAATCTTTAATGTTTTTGCTTTTGCTACTTTAGTACTTTTGTGTTTGTTCAAGCTTCGTTTCTCTTTCTTCTGTTAGTGTTGCAGAAGCTTTTTTCTTCTTCTGCTACAGTACTTGAAGCTTCAGTAGTTTATTGAAAAGGGTACCTCATTTTTTGGTCAAGCTTGGACTTTGAATATCTTAATACTTCATTCAAAATTACTTCTCCATTCATCATAATGTTCTGTATTCTGAGTAGACGCTTGGTTAGCTTCATTGGACGCTTCTTAAAAGAGCTAAGTCATTTTGTTATCTACTGGGCACATTCACAAGGTTGTTTAACCTGTAGCATTCTAACCAGTTAGTGTATTATCCTTCCTTGACCCTCTTAACGGCCGAATTAGGATTCGATGACTTCATGAAACTTGTATATATGGATATTTGTTTTAATGAGACACCGGTTTCATCCAATTCGGACATCTGATGACAACCAAATTAGTGGGTTGCCTTGTTGATGATCTTAGGTTGAATTATCAAGCACAATTGATAAGACTTCCATAGAAACTTGAGAAAACACGTAGTATTCAATTCAAGAAAGAAAGAAACAAGAAAATGGATGGAGATGAGAAACGAGGAGAGGCGCCACAAATCCAAGGGGATTTGATAAGCCTAGTGAAGATCGCCACAAAAGTCTTGGACTCTTGATAAGATCAAAGGGGGTGGCTCAATCAAGAACCCAAGAGAGACAAAACCTTCACAATTGGATTCATTCCAAAATCAACTTCTTAGTTACCTTTTACTCATCATAGAATTCGAATACATATAGGGGATGGGGCTGCATAGAATATGCATACAAAGGGTCGTCACTAGATGACAAAACCCCATTCATGAACATCCCACTAAGTGGTGTAATAAAAGCTTTTACTCATCCACTAAGTGGCTAAATAACTATCCTACTTAAGTAAGTAATAAAAAGTGGTTCCACATCCTCTAAAGGAGTTACCTAGGCATGCAAGCCAAAGGTTTCCCTCCTAGAAGCTTCCCATTTTCGTGCATCCTCATGAAGTGGGCTTGGTCATCATACAAACTTAGTGTAGCCCACACTTCATGGACACCAAAGTGAAGTTCCCCCAAAATTGGATCCACACAAAGTCTTTTACACTTTATTCAACTAGAAATAAAACTAGTAAATGGGCTTTGAAGAAGCTCATGCCCATCAACATCATATGTCTTCAAGATGGATAAGACAAGTAACCAATTTAGGCTCCACTCCATCAAGACTTAAACTTGGGCTTGTTTCCATCAAGGTTGTCACCACTTGGTTTAAGACTTCTTGGGCTTTCTTGATCCTAGCTCTTGTCATAGGTCCACCAAGTCCTTGTAATGCTCCTTGGTCCAAGCTCCTTAGTGGGCTCACATCATCCCCTCCTTCTTTAAGTGAATTCGACCTCGAATTGCAATCTTCATCACCTACATCAAAAAGAGATAAATCAGCCACATTGAAAGTTGCACTAATTCCACCATACTCACCCGGAAGATCTATCTTATAAGCATTATCATTGATCTTGGCAAGCACTTGGAATGGCCCATCTCCTCTTGGTTGAAGCTTGGATTTCCTTTGTGAAGGAAACCTCTCTTTTCTCATGTGCACCCAAACCCAATCTCCGGGTTCAAACACCACCTTTCTCCTCCCTTTGTTGGCTTGTCTAACACAGCTTTCAGTCCTCTTTTCAATTTGAGCCTTCACTTGCTCATGTAACTTCCTCACATATTCAGCCTTAGCCTTGCCATCTTTATGCTTTAAAAGTGAAGAGTTAGACAATGGCAATAAATCAAGAGGAGTTAAAGGGTTAAGTCCATTAACAACCTCAAAAGGAGAAAATTGGGTAGTACTATGAACAGCCCTATTATAAGCAAATTCCACATGAGGCAAACATTCCTCCCAAGACTTAATGTTCTTTTTAATTACAGCCCTTAGAAGGGAAGAAAGTGTCCTGTTTATTACCTCAGTTTGCCCATCCGTTTGGGGATGGCAAGTAGTGGAGAAAAGAAGTTTTGTACCTAGTTTTCCCCATAATGTCCTCCAAAAGTGACTTAGGAACTTTGTGTCCCTATCACTAACAATACTTCTTGGAAGGCCATGAAGCCTTACCACTTCTTTAAAAAATAATTCAGCAACATGACAAGCATCATCAATCTTTTTGCATGGTATAAAATGTGCCATTTTTGAAAACCTATCCACAACCACAAAGACTGAATCCTTACCATTCCTTGTCCTAGGTAGTCCCACAACAAAATCCATTGACAAATCAATCCAAGGAAAATCAGGAATAGGCAAAGGAGTGTAAAGACCATGAGGCATCACTTTAGATTTAGACTTCTTACAAACAATGCATTTTTCACAAAACTTTTGCACATCATGTTTCATGTGTGGCCAATGAAAATGCTCATGCAAAATATCTAAAGTCTTTTGGACCCCAAAATGCCCCATTAGACCCCCTTCATGCGCCTCTTTTAAAAGTAAGTCTCTTATGGAACTTTTAGGCACACATAATCTTTTTTCTTTAAACAAAAACCCTTGGTGCCTAAAATAACCATTTTGAGCCGCATACACACATGTAGCATAGATATGGGAAAAATCTTTATCATGCTCATACAATTCCTTTATGCATTCAAGTCCAAACAATTTTGTTTCAAGGGTAGAAAGTAAAGTATACCTCCTTGAAAGTGCATCCGCCACAATGTTGGCATATCTTTTATTCAACTTCCCTTGTCCTTTCAAATACTTCAAGGACTCATGGTCACTATGGATGACAAATTCCTTGGGCAAAAGATAATGTTGCCATGTTTGCAACGCCCTCACCAAGGCATACAACTCCTTATCATAGGTGGGATAATTAAGTGCAGCACCACTTAATTTCTCACTAAAATAAGCAATTGGATGCCCTTCTTGCATCAAAACAGCTCCAACACCAATATTAGAAGCATCACATTCAATCTCAAAAGATTTAGCAAAATTAGGCAAAACAAGTATTGGTGCATGAGTAAGTTTTTCTTTAAGCTCTTGAAATGCAAGTTCTTGTTTCTCCCCCCATTTAAAAGCAAAATTTTTCTTGACAATTTCATTAAGAGGTGCAGCCAACGTACTAAAGTCCCTCACAAACCTCCTATAGAAACTAGCCAAGCCATGAAAGCTCCTCACTTCACTCACATTTTTGGGGGTTGGCCAATCTTGAATGGCCTTAATTTTCTCTTCATCAACATGGACCCCTTTTGCATTTACAACAAAACCAAGGAAGATCACATGGTCCACACAAAAAGTGCATTTTTCAAAATTTGCATACAACTTCTCTTTTCTTAACACATGCAAAACAGCCCTCAAATGTTCATGATGTTCATCTAGGCTTTTGCTATATATCAAGATATCATCAAAATATACAACAACAAACTTACCCAAAAATGCTCTCAAAACATGGTTCATTAACCTCATGAAAGTACTAGGTGCATTAGTTAAACCAAAAGGCATAACCATCCATTCATACAATCCATATTTCGTTTTGAAAGCAGTTTTCCATTCATCCCCTTCCTTTATCCTAATTTGATGGTACCCACTCTTTAAATCAATTTTAGAAAATAAGCAAGCACCAAACAATTCATCTAACAAGTCGTCAAGTCTAGGGATAGGGTGTCTATACTTGATAGTGATGTTGTTGACAGCCCCACAATCAGTGCACATCCTCCAACTCCCATCCTTTTTGGGCACTAGGATGACTGGTACAGCACATGGGCTCAAACTCTCTTTGACCCATCCCCTTTGCATCAGCTCCTCAACTTGCTTTTGTATTTCTTTAGTCTCTTGAGGGTTGCTCCTATAGGCTGGCCTATTGGGTAATGATGCACCCGGAATGAGATCAATGTGATGTTCAATCCCCCTTAAAGGAGGTAGGCCATGTGGCACTTCCTTTGGAAACACATCACCAAATTCCTGCACAAGAGTTTCAACAGCACTAGGCAAAGAGAGTTCATTAGAAGCATTAGCATTCAAACAATATTCTTTGCAATAAAGCATGTATAGGGGCTGCCTAGAAATCAAAGCCCTCTTCACCTCACTTTTTGTTGCCAAATAACTCTCTTTCTTCTCTCTATTTTTCTCACTTTTTTTCTCTTCTTTTTGATCTTTATTTTGTCGGCCATCACTTTTTTTTTTCACTCTCTTTTTCTTTTTCCTCTTGCATTTTTTTTCTCTCTCAATTTAACTTGATCCTCACTTACTTCTCTTGGAGATAATGGTGTAAGAGTGACCTTGCGGTCTTGGTGCATAAAAGAGAACTTGTTTGTATATCCATCATGGTTGGCCTTTTTATCAAATTGCCAAGGCCTCCCAAGCAACATATGACTTGCCTCCATGGGTACCACATCACATAGAACATTATCGTGATACTTTCCAATGGAGAAGCAAACTTCAACTTGCTTGTTCACGGTCATCTCACCAACTTCACTAAGCCATTGGAGTTTATATGGCCGTGGATGTGGTTTAGTCACAAGATTCAATTTAGAAACCATTCTAGCACAAGCAACATTAGCACAACTCCCACCATCAATAATTAAAGAACATACCTTCCCTTGTATCATGCACCTTGTATGGAAGATATTTTCTCTTTGGCTTTCATCATGCTCTTTGACTTGGCTTCCCAAAAGTCTCCTCACCATGAGAAAATCTCCTTCCGGTACTATTTCTCCCTCACTTTCTCCTTCACTAGAGGCCTCGGATTGTGTTACAACTTCATCATTCCTCATTATCATCACCTTTTTACGTGGGCATTGAGATGCAATATGTCCATGACTCAAACATTTGAAACATTTCACATCACGGTTTCTAGGTGTAGTAGAGGCTGCCATAGGTTTCTTTCCATGTGTGCTAGTCACGGCCTCCTTGGAAGTTGAGGTGCCCTCCTTCTTTGATTTGTCCTTCCAACTTGACGGTGAAAACTTAGAAGAAGAAGAAAATTTGGACTTCTTCCTCTTAAGTTGTTGTTCCCCCTTGATAGCTTGTTGGACCAAATCCTCAATCTCCGCATAGTTTTGAAGCTCCACTATGTCTTGAATCTCTTGATTTAATCCATGTAAGAACCGAGCCATAGTAGCCTCCCTCTCTTCATGAATGTTGGATCTAATCAAGGCCAACTCCATCTCTTTGTGGTACTCATCAACACTCTTGGATCCTTGGGTCAATCTTTGCAATTTGTTGTGAAGATCTCTATGGTAATGGGATGGCACAAATCTTCTCCTCATGACTTGTTTCATTTCGGCCCAAGTTTCAATTGGCTCCTCCTTATACCTTCTTCTTTCTTTTTGCATTTGATCCCACCAAACAAGTGCATAGTCTTTAAATTCAAGAGCGGCTACCTTCACTCTCTTCCTTTCATTATAGTTGTTGCAATCAAACACTTGCTCCATCTTCATCTCCCACTCCAAGTAGGCTTCGGGATCATTCTTCCCATGGAAGGTAGGAACTTTGATCTTGACTCCTTCAATTCTATCCTCTCTATCACGCCTCCTTCCTCTATGTCCTCCTCCTCTAGGTCTTCCTCTTTCACTTTCATATCCACTTGACTCATCACGGGTTTGAAGGATGGCAAGTTGTCTATCATAATTTGCTTGCATTGCCTCCATTTGCCTTGTAAGGGTGCGGATTTGATTAGTCATCCTAGCTTGGAGAATTGCGGACCTTGGGGAAAGAGGTGGGCTATCATCTGCCATCACTTGAAACAAAAGATTAAATATAACAAGAATTTTAAACTTCTCTCCACACTCCCTCACGTGTTTCACTCAAAATTGTGATACACTCAATTAGGCTTCTTCCACACAATATGTAATTTTGCACTCTTGACTTTTTCCTCTCAATATGTCCTCTTATAGTTCTTAAAGGAGTCAACCTCCAATCCACACAAAAATGTCCAAATCCAAATAGCAATATTCAACAAGACTTATCAAGAACAAAGGAAAAGCAAGACAACGAAAAGCTTTCACAAGAATACAAACAAGAATGAAGGGAAGCTTTGTCATGAACACAATTTGCCCAACTAAGATTTTTTTTCTATTCTTTCTCTGTCTTTTTTTTTTTTTTACGCTGGTTTCTTTTTTTTTTTTTCACACTTCCATGAAGAGAAAAACACTTGCAAACTTGTTTTGGGGCAGAAACATAAAAGCAACGAAAATTCCCTTCAAAACAGAATCAAAGTAATATTTGGATAGAAAAGAAGAAAGGTTGAAGATGAAGAACAAGAAGAAAATTGAAGAACAAAACACAAAAATAATTCAACCAAACCTGAGCTTTGATACCACTTGATGACAACCAAATTAGTGGGTTGCCTTGTTGATGATCTTAGGTTGAATTATCAAGCACAATTGATAAGACTTCCACAGAAACTTGAGAAAACGCGTAGTATTCAATTCAAGAAAGAAAGAAACAAGAAAATGGATGGAGATGAGAAACGGGGAGAGGCGCCACAAATCCAAGGGGATTTGATAAGCCTAGTGAAGATCGCCTCAAAAGTCTTGGACTCTTGATAAGATCAAAGGGAGTGGCTCAATCAAGAACCTAAGAGAGACAAAACCCTCACAATTGGATTCAATCCAAAATCAACTTCTTAGTTACCTTTTACTCATCATAGAATTCGAATACATATAGGGGATGGGGCTGCATAGAATATGCATACAAAGGGTCATCACTAGATGACAAAACCCCATTCATGAACATCCCACTAAGTGGTGTAATAAAAGCTTTTACTCATCCACTAAGTGGCTAAATAACTATCCTACTTAAGTAAGTAATAAAAACTGGTTCCACATCTTCTAAAGGAGTTACCTAGGCATGCAAGCCAAAGGTTTCCCTCCTAGAAGCTTCCCATTTTCGTGCATCCTCATGAAGTGGGCTTGGTCATCATACAAACTTAGTGTAGCCCACACTTCATGGACACCAAAGTGAAGTTCCCCCAAAATTGGATCCACACAAAGTCTTTTACACTTTATTCAACTAGAAATAAAACTAGTAAATGGGCTTTGAAGAAGCTCATGCCCATCAACATCATATGTCTTCAAGATGGATAAGACAAGTAACCAATTTGGCCTCCACTCCATCAAGACTTAAACTTGGGCTTGTTTCCATCAAGGTTGTCACCACTTGGTTTAAGACTTCTTGGGCTTTCTTGATCCTAGCTCTTGTCATAGATCCACCAAGTCCTTGAAGTGCTCCTTGTTCCAAGCTCCTTAGTGGGCTCACATCAACATCTATAGCGCAAGATATAGCCAGCAGACCTTACAAAGGTATGACTATTAGGAACAACATCACGTCACCAAATTACGATTTCAATTTGACAAAGATAGAGATCGACTTCGCTCTCGATCTCTGCATAAGAGTTGCGGATATTTCTATAAGCCTTCCAAAGATACCAACATCGAGGCATTTAAACACCGAAAGCTCCAGAAATTGTCTGCAAACGCTTGCATGTTCTGATTGTCGCGAACAGTATCACATCTCCAGCTTGAACAAGGAATTTTACTCTAATAGAGATTGATTTAGATCTCAACTTTTGCGGGAAACTTGTGGGTATTTATCTTATCTTTATGATATGAGCCCAATAAGCAGTATGGACCAAGAAGCACATCAAGGACTTGGTGGGCCTATGACCAGATCATGTTATGATCCAAGATGGATCTATTGAATGTAGGATCGTTCTAGGAGAATTGATCCGAAATTGAAATGAAAAATTCAAACTAAAAATTGGAGGGAAATCCAAACTTGTTCATTTTTTATGATCTTGAGGAAAATTGAGAGCACTAGCTCCACCTCAAGCCAAAGCTTGATCATCAAATCACAAGAATCATGGATCCACAATTCCTAAGCAACATAAAGCTAAAAATGCGTAAATCCTAAGATAAGCCTAAGGCTTTAGGCGTGAGGCAACATGAATTCAAAAAGAAAGGGAAAAGATGAAGGGGAAGGGAAATGGAAGAAAGCGCCACAACTCCATGGATTAGATGGAGTGATAAGCTCAAGGAAGATCCGCCACAAGAGTAAGGAGCTCTTGATGAGAATCACAAGGTTCTACTCTAGAACCTTCAAGAGGAGACTCTCTCTCTCAACTCTCTCTAAATTCTCAATGTGTGAAAAATTCTAAACTTTCAATTATGATCGAAAATGAGTACAAAGAGGTATTTATATGGCTCCTAACACTCTTATGCTTAGGCGCGCCTAAGCTCCTCCTAAGCTAGGCTTGTGCGCGCCTCTCCTTACTTGGATGGGCCTTGATGACTTCATCTTGGCCCATTTACAAGTCCATGATGCAAAAGTCAAACTAGAAAAGTCAAAGTACTAAAAGTCCTACTTTTATTACATGGTTTCCTATACTAGCTTATGTAGCCGTGACCTCAAGTTGTGAGAGGTTCACCATTCTTGGTTCTTCCTCTAGGTTGATCTTTATGTCCATGAGGTTGACTACTTTCACTTCAAGTGCACTTTGGGCCTTCTTCAATCTTGACCTTGTCATAGGCCCAACTATGTTCCTTAAGCTTGAGTCCTCTTCTTCCTCTTTAGGTGATGCTTGGTGAGTGTTGTCATGAGGGATCTCATCAGATCAAGAACCAAGAAAGCCCAAGAAGTCCTAGAACAAATGGTGACTACCTTTATGGAAGCAAGCCCAACTTCAGGCCTAGAAGGAATGGAGCCCAAGATGGTGACTTATCTTAGTCAAGTAGAGGCCCATAATGATGACAAGGGGGCGTGACTTTGCTTTCATAGTTGTTGTTTTGTTTTTCAATTCAATAAAGTGTAATGGGTTATGTGAGTGGATCCAATTGGGCATTCTCTATTAGTGGGCTACACTAAGAGTTGCATGAAGGTCTAGCCCATATTTTCCATGAAGCTACACGTGAAGTAGAGAGTCTTGGGGAGGGAATCTTTAGCTTGCATACTATAAGAAACTCCTCATTAAGTTGAGTCAATAAATTGTAAGTTATGGGTGTTACACTTTTAATTTGCAAAGCAAAGTGTAACCACCCATCATGAAGGGAGAGTAGGCGTGACTTTGAGTGGCTTGGGGCTGAATTCAATTGCTTGATGATGAGTTATGAGTGCTTGATGGGCTGCCTTCAATTGTTTGAGTGTTACACTTTTAATTTGACAAGCAAAGTGTAACCACCCATGAAGAAGGAAGGGTAGGCGTGTATGAATGGGTTTGGGGGCTGAATTGATTTTGTTTTAGTGGTCATCAAGTTAGGAATTAGGCCATTCAAAGTGGGGGTTATGCCTTGTCTTTGGATGCCAAGAGTTGGATGACTATTATATGTATGCACCTAAAACCTTGAGAAATACAACTTTGAAGTTATTTTGGATCAAATTCCATTTGAGTGAGAATTGTTTCTCCTAGGTTCTTGGTTGAACCAAACTTAGTTCTTATCAAGAATCCAAGATTCTTGTGGCGAACATCACTTGGCTTATCAAACCTTCTTGGTTTATGGCGCCTCATCATCTCTTTCTATCCATTTTCTTATTTTCTTCTCTTTTATGTTGATTCATTTTGTTTCTAACTAAGAACACGCAATTATCATGTCTTGAATTCAACAATAAGATCGTTAAAAGGCAACCACACCTTTTGGTTGTCACCACTTTATAACTAAACTAATATCCCTTCATTTGGACGAGTGTACATCAAAATACGACGTTTCAGACGCTTGATTGTCGGCAGCAGACGCTTGACTTCAATCTTTAGTGTTTTTGCTTTTCCAACTTTAGTACTTTTGTCTTTTTTCAGGCTTCTTTTCTCTTTCTTTTGTTAGAGTTGCTGAAGCTATTTTCTTCTTCTGTTATAATACATGATGCTTCAAAACTTTATTGAAAAGGGTACCTCAATTTCTGGTCATGCTAGGACTTTAAATATCTTAATACTCCACTCAAAATTACTTCTCCATTCATCATAATGTTCTGTATTCTGTTTTGACAAAGATAGAGATCGATTTCGCTCTCGACTTCTGCATGAGAGTTGCGGATATTTCCATGAGGCTTCCAACGATACCGAGATCGATGCATTTTAACACCCAAAGCTCCAGAAATTGTCAACAGACACTTACATGTTCTGATTGTGACGAACAATGACACATCTCTAGCTTGAAAAATGAATTTCACTAAAATAGAGATTGATTCAGATCTCGACTTTTTCGGAAAACTGTGGGTATTGTACCTCAAAATACGACGTTTCAGACGCTTGATTGTCGGCAGCAGACGCTTGAATTCAATCTTCAGTGTTTTTGCTTTTGCAACTTTAGTGCTTTTGTCTTTTTTCAGGCTTCTTTTCTCATTATTTTTTTAGACTTGCAGAAGCTTTGTTTACTTCTGTTACAAAACTTGATGCGTCAGAACTTTACTGAAAGGGGTACCTCATTTTTTGGTTAAGCTTGGACTTTGAATATCTTAATACTTCACTCAAATTTACTTCTCCATTCATAATAATGTTCTGTATTCTGAGTAGACGCCTCTTAGATGAGCTAAGACGCTTGGTTATCCCCTGGGCAGCTTCATAAGGCTGTTTAACCCGTAGAATTCTGACCAGTTAGCGTATTATGCTTCCTTGACTCTCTTAACGGCCGAATTAAGATTACATGTCTGCATGAAACTTGTATATGAGGATATTAGGTTGAATGAGACATCGGTTTCATCCAATTTCGACACCTATAGCGCATGATATGCCATGTAGATGCTACAAAGGTATGACTTCCGAAATAGCATCACGTCACCAAATTACGGATACAATTTGACAGAGATAGAGATCGATTTCGCTCTCAACCTCTGCATGAGAGTTGCGGATATTTCTCTGAGCCTTCTAATGATACCAGGATCGAGGCATTTTAACACCTAAAGCTCCAGAAATTGTCAGCAAACGCTTGCATGTTCTGATTGTCACGAATAGTATCACATCTTCACCTTGAAGAAGGAATTTCACTTAGATAGAGTTTGATTCAGATCACGATTTCTTCGGGAAACTTGTGGGTATTTAACTTATCTTTCTAAGTAGACAAAGATCACTTCATTTGGATGAGTGTACCTCAAAATACGACATTTCAAACGCTTGATTGTCGGAAGCAGACGCTTAACTTCTATCTTCAGTGTTTTTGCTTTTGCAACTTTAGTACTGTTATCTTTATTCAGGCTTCTTTTCTCTTTCTTATTTTAGAGTTATGAAGCTTTTGTCATCCTATGTAACAGCACTTGATGCTTTCGAACTTTATTGAAAAGGGTACTTCATTTTCTGGTCTAGCTTGGACTTTGAATATCTTAAACTTCATTCAAAATTAGTTCTTCATTCATCATAATGTTCTGTATTCTGAGTTGATGCTTGTTTAGCTTCACTGGACGCTTCTTAATTAGCTAAGACGCTTGGTTATCCACTAGGCACATTGACAAGGTTGTTTAACTCGTAGCATTCTGACCAGTAAGCGTATTATGCTTCCTTGACCCTCTTAACGGCCGAATTAGGATTCGATGTTTTCTTGAAATTGATATATATGGTTTTATGTTTAAAGAGACATCGGTTTCATCAAATTCTGACACCTATAGCACAAGATATGGCCTGTAGACGCTACAAAGGTATGATTTCAGGAACAACATCACGTCAACAAATTACAGATACATTTTGACAAAGATAGAGATCGATTTCGCTCTCGACCTCTTCATGAGATTTGCGGATATTTCTCTAAGCCTTCCAATGATACCAACATCGATGCATTTTAAAACCAACAGTTCCAGAAATTGTCTGCAGACACTTGCATGTTCTGATTGTCACGAACAGTGTCACATCTCCAGCTTGAAAAAGGAATTTCACTCAGATATAGATTGATTCAGATCTTGACTTTTTCGGGAAACTTGTGGGTATTTATCTTATATTTATGAATAAACCGAGATCACTTCATTTGGAAGATTGTGCATCAAAATACGACGTTTCAGACGCTCGATGGTCGGCAGCAGACGCTTGACTTCAATCTTCAGTGCTTTTACTTTTGTAACAATACTACTTTTGTCTTTGTTCAGTTTTCTTTTCTCATTTTTTTTAGAGTTGCTGAAGCTTTTGTATTCTTCTATTAGTACTTGATGCTTCAGAACATTACTGAAAAGGGTACCTCATTTTCTGGTCAAGCTTGGACTTTGAATATCTTAATACTTCACTCAAAATTACTTCTCCATTCATCATAATGTTCTGTATTCTGAGTAGACACTTCATTAACTTCACTGGACGCTTCTTAAATGAGCTAAGACGCTTGGGTATCCACTGGGCACATTCACAAGACTGTTTAATTTGAAGCATTCTGATCAGTAAGCGTATTATACTTCCTTGACCCTCTTAACGGTCGAATTAGGATTCGATGTTTTCATGAAACTTGTATATATGGATATCAGGTTTAATGAGACACCAGTTTCATCAAATTCGGACACCCATAGCGGGAAATATGGCCTGTAGACGCTACAAAGGTATGACTTCAGGAACAACATCACGTCAACAAATTATGGATACATTTTGACAAAGATAGAGATCGATTTCGCTCTCGACCTCTGCATGAGATTTGCGGATATTTCTCTGAGCCTTCCAACGATACCAACATCGATGCATTTTATAACCAAAAGTTCCAGAAATTGTCAGCAGACACTTGCATGTTCTGATTGTCACGAACAGTGTCACATCTCCAGCTTGAAAAAGGAATTTCACTAAGATAGAGATTGATTCAGATCTCGACTTCTTCGGCAAACTTGTGGGTATTTATCTTATATTTATGACTAAACCGAGATCACTTCATTTGGACGATTGTGCCTCTAAATACGACGTTTCAGACGCTCGATTGTCGGCAGCAGACGCTTGACTTCATTCTTCGGTGTTTTTACTTTTGCAACAATAGTACTTTTGTCTTTGTTCAGTTTTCTTTTCTCATTCTTTTTTTATAGTTGCTGAAGCTTTTGTCTTCTTCTATAAATGTACTTGATGCTTCAAAACATTATTGATAAGGGTACCTCATTTTCTGGTCATGCTTGGACTTTGAATATCTTAATACTTCACTCAAAATTACTTCTCCATTCATCATAATGTTCTGTATTCTGAGTAGACGCTTCATTAGCTTCACTGAAATCTTCTTAAATAAGCTAAGATGCTTGGTTATCCACTGGGCACATTCACAAGGCTGTTTAACTCGAAGCATTCTGATCAGTAAGCGTATTATACTTCGTTGACCCTCTTAACGGTCGAATTAGGGTTCGATGTTTTCATGAAACTTGTATATATGGATATTAGGTTTAATGAGACACCAGTTTCATCAAATTCGGACACCCATAGCGCAAGATATGGCCTGTAGATGCTACATAGGTATGAGTTCAGGAACAGCATCACGTCAACAAATTACGGATACAATTTGACAAAGATAGAGATCGATTTCGCTCTCGACCTCTGCATGAGAGTTATGGATATTTCTCTGAGCCTTCCAACGATACTAAGATCGATGCATTTTAACACGAAAAGCTCCAAAAATTGTTAGCAAACACTTGCATGTTCTGATTGTCACGAACAGTGTAACATCTCCAGCTTGAAAAAGGAATTTCACTCAGATAGAGACTGATTCAGATCTCGACTTCTTCGGGAAACTTGTGAGTATTTATCTGATCTTCATAAATAAATCGAGATCACTTCATTTGGACGATTGCACCTCAAAATACGACGTTTCAAACGCCTGATTATCGGCAACAGACGCTTGACTTCAATCTTCAGTGTTTTTATTTTTGCAACTTTAGTACTTTTGTCTTTGTTCAGGCTTTATTTCTTATTCATTTTTTAGAGTTGCTGAAGCTTTTATCTTCTTCTGTTACAGTACTTGACGCTTCAGAGCTTTACTGAAAAGGGTGCCTCATTTTCTGGTCAAGCTTGGACTTTGAATATCTTAATAATTCACTCAAAATTACTGCTCCATTTATCATAATGTTCTGTATTCTGTGTAGACGCTACGTTAGCTTCACCGGACGCTTCTTAAAGGAGCTAAGACGCTAGGTTATCCCCTGGGTACATTCACAAGGTTGTATAACTTATAGTATTCTGACCAGTAAGCATATTATACTTCCTTGACCCTCTTAACGGCCGAATTAGGATTCGATGTTTTCATGAAACTGGTATATATGGTTATTAGGTTTAAAGAGACACCGGTTTCATCAAATTCTGACAGCTATAGCACAAGATATGGCTTGCAAATGCTACAAAGGTATGACTTCAGGAACAACATCACATCAACAAATTACGGATACAATTTGACAAAGATAGAGATCGATTTCGCTCTCGACCTCTGCATGAGAGTTGTGGATATTTCTCTGAGCCTTCCAACAATACTAAAATCAATGCATTTTAACACCAAAAGCACCAGAAATTGTCAGCAGACACTTGCATGTTCTGATTGTCACGAACAGTGTCACATCTCCAGCTTGAAAAAGGAATTTCACTTAGATAGAGATTGATTCAGATCTCGAATTCTTCGGGAAACTTGTGGGTATTTATCTTACCTGTATAACTAAACAGAGATCACTTCATTTGGACGATTGTACCTCAAACTACGACATTTCAGACTCTTGATTGTCGGTAGCAGACGCTTGACTTCAATCTTCAGTGTTTTTACTTTTGCAACTTTTGTACTTTTGTGTTTGTTCAAGCTACTTTTCTCATTCTTTTTTTACGTCGTCTATATAAAGCTTCATAGGATGTCATCCCTATACTTGAATGATAATTGTTATTGTAGATGAATTCTATCAATGGTAGAAAACTCTCCCAACTTCCAGCATGTTCCAACACACACGCCCTCAACAAATCCTCTAAAGATTGTATCGTCCTCTCTAATTGTCCGTCTGTTTGAGGATGGTAAGCCGAACTCAGCCGTAACTTTGTTCCTAAAGCTTCATGCAAACTCTGCCAAAATCGTGAAGTAAAACATGGGTCTCTATCTGATATAATGCTCGAAGGTACCCCACGTAGTCTCACAATCTCACTGATATAAATTTGAGTCAGTCTCTCCATAGAGTACTTGACATTGATAAGCAAGAAGTGAGCTGACTTCGTAAGCCTATCAACTATCACCCAAATGAAGTCACAGCCCTTGGGTGTCCTTGGTAAACACGTCACAAAGTCCATTGCCATGCCATCCCACTCTGGGATGTCCAACAGAAGTAACATTCCCGCTGGCCTTTGATGTTCAACCTTTGCTTTCTGACTCACCAAGCAAGACGCCACATAATCAACCACATCTCGTTTCGTGCCTTGCCACCAAACCAATCGCTTCAGGTCTTGGTATATCTTTGTAGATCCTGGATGCATGCTCAACTTGCTTCTATGGGCTTCGTCCAGAAATAACTCCCTCAGCTCTGGGTTGTTTGGCACACAGACCCGTTCTCCTCGTCTTAGAATCCCATATGCTCCTTCCTTGTACTCAGACGTCAACACTTTCCTCAGATTTCCTCACTCTTTCTCTAGATACTGATCATAAAATTGCTTCTCCCGAATCCGATCCATGAAATCACACGACACTATAACCATGCCCATACAAAGCTTTCCCGGCATACTGACCACTGACAGATGCATATCTCTGAATTGTTCCAACAACTCATGTTCTTTAACCATCATGGCAGACTCATGTAACACTTTCCTACTCAAAGCGTCTGCTACCACATTAGCTTTCCCCGGATGATATTATAACTGGGAGTCATAGTCCTTCAGAAATTCCAGCCACCGTCTCTGCCTCATGTGAGCTCTTTCTGATCGAACAAGTACTTCAGACTCTTATGATCACTGAAGACATTGAACGTCGAACCATACAAGTAGTGCCTCCAAATTTTCAACGCGAAGACCACCGCTGCTAACTCCAGATCATGGGTAGGGTAGTTCTTTTCGTGCACTTTCAACTGCCTCGAAGCATAAGCTACCACTTTCCGATTCTTCATCCGAACACAGCCTAACCCCTGATATGAAGCGTCACAGTACACTTCAAAAGGTTCACTCGGATCTGGTAACATCAACACTGGCGAAGTAGTCAGCCTCTTCTTCAGCTCCTGAAAACTCTGCTCACAGGCTTCAGTCCATTCAAAAGCTTTATTCTTTCTTGTCAACTGGGTAAGGGTCCTACAATCTTAGAAAATCTCTCGATGAACCTCTGATAATACCCAGCCAAGCCCACAAAACTGCGTATCTCAGTCACTGTTGTTGGCCTTTCCCACTCAAGAACTGCTTCAACCTTTGACGGGTCCACTGCAATCCCTTCCTTTGAAATCACGTGACCCAAAAACTACACTTCGTCGAGCCAAAACTCACACTTGGATAGCTTCGCATACAACCATTTCTCCTTCAGAATCCGAAGGACCACACTAAGATGTTCAACGTGTTCTTCCTAATCTCGGGAATAGATAGTATGTCGTCTATGAAGACAACGACAAACTTATCTAGGTAGGGACGAAAAATCCTATTCATATAATCCGTGAATATGGCTGGAGCATTCGTCACCCCAAAAGGCATCACAATGTACTCGTAGTGCCCATGGCGTGTTCGAAACACTGTCTCTGGCATATCCTCTGCCTTCACACGAATCTGGTGATAACCCGATCGCAGATCGATCTTGGAGAAAACTGCCGCTCCCCTAAACTGATCCATCAAGTCATCTATCCTCGGGAGAGGATACTTGTTCTTAATGGTGACCTTATTCAACTGGCGATAATCCACGCACAAGCTAGAAGTTCCATCTTTCTTTTTCACTAACAGCACAGGAGCTCCCCACGGTGACACACTGGGTTAACAAACTGTTTCCCCAATAAATCTTCCAATTGTTCCTTCAAGGTTTTGTAGCTCTGTAGGTGCCATACGATATGGCGCCATAGACACGGGTCCTGTTCCTGGTATAAGGTCGATTGAAAACTCGATGTCCCGAACTAGCGGCAAACCTAGTACATCTTCCGGAAAGACTTCGGAAACTCGTTCACGATAGGTACATGCTCTAAGACTAGCTCACTCTTGACCTCCAAAGAAGATAGTAACATGTATCCTTGAGCTCCTTCTCTCAACTAAGCCTTTACTTGGTTGACAGTCAAAAATCTAGAATTCTCAGAACTAGGAAAGATTAAGGTTTTGTTTGCACAATCTAACAGGATTTGGTCAGAAGATAACCAATCCATCCCTAAGATTACATCCATTTGCGAAAGAGGCAAACAGATCAAATCAATCAAGAACGTCCTATCTTCTACAGAAATAGAACAGTCCAAACAAACTTTAGCAGTTATAATAGGCTTTGCAGTAGGTGTAGAAATCACTAAATCAAAAGGTAAAGAAGACAAAGGAAATCCCAAAAGGTTCACACAGTTATAGGCAATAAAGGAATGCGTTGCACCTATCAAACAGTACAGTTAAGGTTTTACCTCCTATGACGCACTGACTTTGGATCAAGTCTTCATTCTAAGATACCTCAGCACCACTCACAGTATAAACTCTGCCCTTTGCCTTAGGCCTTACTTCTTGCACATTGTTGACAGAAGGTTCAGCTTTTGGTTACACACAATTGCGTGAGATATGCCCCGGTTTTCCACACCTGAAGCATATTATCCCTTTGATTGAGCAATTTTTGTGGCATGATTATTCTTCCCACACTTTATACACTTGTTTGGGGCATTCCCAGACTGACTGAAACCCCCACTGCTTCCTCCTACAGAACGTTGTTGTTGATCTTGCTGTCTCGGATAAGGTTTCCATTGAGATCTGTTGTCACGACCACCGTTGCCTCTATGGGACCTAGTCGGTCCAGAACTCTGTGCTCGCTTATCCTTGCTAGGATCCAAGCTCTCGATCAGGCAACACTTCTCCATCAGCTTGGGAACACAGAAATCTCAAGAGGAACCACAACCCTTTTCAAATCATGTCTTAAACCCCCTTCGAACTTCCTACATTTCCATTGTTCTCTTGGGTTGTCCAGAAAGTAGTTCGAGAACTTTGCCAAATTCTCAAACTTGAATCCGTACTCAGCTACAGACACTCCCCTTTGTTTCAGTTGGAGGAACTCCATCTCCTTCTCATGCCTCGCACTTGCAAGAAATACTTTTCCAAAAACTTCCCCTTGAAAGCATTCCAGTCGATAACTTGTTGATCATGCATCAGCACCTGACGGGCTCCTTCCCACCAATATTCAGCATCTTCCACCAGCATATAAGTTGCGTAGACAACCTTGTCGTTCTCGGTACACCTCAAAGCTCCAAAGATCTTCTCCAAATTCTGAATCCAACGCTCAGCTTGTTCAGGATCGAACTCACCCTTGAACTGGGGTGGGTTCCTTCGGAGGAATTCATCCAGTCCTCTACCCCCAACAGCTCTTTCATCACGTTGAACCATTACAGCAGCCATCTCCCGTATGGCGTTCACAGCAGAATTCAGGTTTTGAGCAGACATCTCTACCTACAAAACCAAAACTGTCAAGCTCAAGGGACCACAGCACAACCAAAGAAAACAACATTATCTTCTTTAAGGAGATAACAGCAGAGAAACACACAAAGAACACACAGCACAAAAAAGATAGACCAAAACCACAAACCCGAAAGACTCGGTCAGCTTTGATACCAAATAATGTAACACCCTTTCCCGAGTGTCACATTCCCGAACGATTATAAGGCCGAAAATAATATTAATGCGGAAAATATGGCATTTCTTTTTTTTTTTCTTTTCATAATGACGATGAAATGAGATTTGTTATATGAGTACTAATAATTAAACTTAGGTTCACCATACATTTCGAAAGGTCAAACAAAACTAAAGTGCAGAAATATAAACAATACTAAATACAAACATAGGTCCAAGCCTAACTGTAAAATACGTACATAAATAGGTACTAGGAGACGCAGCTTCTCAAAAGGTACAACTGACGACTGGACACAGCCTGGCCAAAACAAAACAACATAAGGAGTCCCCCTCCGGACTCAAGGTAGATGCAGAGCTGAGTCGTCATCACGCCCATCTTCCCAAGCAGAAACAGCAACACCAACAGAGGACAGATACAGATATGGGTGAGATTCCTGATCATCAACACAACAAAACAGCAGAAGTAAAAACGGGACGACTCACCAGGTAACAACATACCCATCATGCATACTAAACATCTCTCTCTCTCTCTCTCTCTCTCTCTCTATATATATATATATATATATATATATCATTTAATCAATTAGCAGCATGTAACATCTCCAAAAACAGGATAACGATGCATATCAAGTAAATGTACTTATCAGCAGCCATACAATGCAATGTGATGCACATGACTCAATGCCATATGCCACAAAGGGTAAAACTCTGACCCCTACTCCATGGAGCTAACAAAACAACGGAGAGAGTGAATGGGAGGACATGTTCTATGTACGCCAGCCTTGGGCAAGATGCTACAACATTCGTAACGTGCACTTATCTACCTTTTACTTAAACACTCTACACCAAACATGAAAAGTACGGCATTTAGTCGAGGATATCAGTGTATTACTCGGTTTCGCCTCGACACAGAAGAGCTACCAACTGGTCACATGTCAGCCTTTCCAACCCTGATACCTCCAAGACTATTTAAGATCGTCACTGTAAGATTCGCACCCGCATCAAGGTGTAAGCTCAACTCCTAGGCTCAAGGCCTTATAAACTCATGCAATGAAATGCCAATGCTTACACAAAGCAGATGCGATAAAGCAATGTCTATCCATCGGATAAACCTCAAAGCTCACTAAGGTTCTCTTCCTTAGGAACTATATACGTGTTTGTCCTATAAAACTTTTATCCATCGGATAAATCTTGTGATCCTTCCGGGATCGAGTCATCACAAGACTGAAACAATTGAATGACTTTCTTGAATCTGAATCACCGGTTCGTCACCGAACTACTGGTTCAATCCCAAAACGTTTCATGTTTGTGTTTGTGTCTTATGAATTACATCTCAAGTCCTAAGTGTTATGAAGAAGGATTGAGAATCCTCTTAGATAAGTCTTTGATCCTTTCTAAGGTATTAGTTCCTTAAGTTTCAATTTGTGAAATGAATATTATTTTCCTTAAGTCTTATGAAGTCATTGATGAACTAAGTCGTCAATGGTATAGGGTATGGTCTTGTTCCACCATAGGCTATACTTAATTGTCTCATTTCTTATGCTCTAAGTTAATTACTTAACTTAGGTTTTCATGCGTAAACTTTACGATTTGAGTTGAAAACTCTCGATTCAAGACTTTGTAAACCAAAACCTTTCCAAAATTGAAAACTCATTTGATTTAAAGAACTTGGTTACTTGATCGAATTAAAGTACCTCAACTAATTTGAAAAGGTTTTTCCTCACTAACTTAGTGTAAAACCGTGATCTAAGTTAGCGTAAAAGAAATGGAACTTTCATTTAGTTTTCAAACGATGATTCAATTAATTCAAACTTGAGGACTAAGTCCTCTTTATACTTTGAGGATTGAATGTTAACTTAGTTTTAAGAAGAATGTGACATCCTACCATATTAATTTTACTTTCATGAAATTACTTTCATTATTTTATTTTTAAAACACTTACTTAATTGAATAAACTATGACTAAAGTAAAACACATTTTCACCTTAGTTAAAAACACTTAAAGGCAAAACCCTAATTGATCTTTGGATCAAAATCACTTCTTGTTTGTTTTGAAATACAAGTTACTAAAACACTTATTAGCTTTCCAAACATTGAAGTTCAAGAATAAACTCATGTTCTTCCTCTTTTTAATAACCATGGCCGAATGCCATCACTCAGGGGATGTGAAGATTTTGCTTCGCTAACTTATCAAGTAATAGCTCAAAATGATCACAATATTATAATCAACAATAATCATACATCATTCAACCATAGACACGCATAAAAATCCTTACTTGATCTAGAGATCAAAGTATGGTTTTCAACATACATGGAAACATTTTCCATCCAAGCATACATCATCATACACTTATACTAAGCATAGAAACATTATTACAAACTTGTTCTCAAAGAGAACTTCACCAAGAAAGTAGTGAACCCAAGCTAAAGTTTCACCCAAACAAAACATAAACAACCATTTTTATCCTCCACCAATTTTGGTGTGATGAGGTTCACTCCCATATACCTTTAATGAAGAGGTTTAAGTGAAAGGAAACTCCAAGCCCTCAAAACAAAGAGAAGGTCGAACCTAGAGGAGAGAAAAAGGTGACATCTTGAACTTGTTTTCATGAAAAGAAGAACTATAAGATGATTACTCAAGTTAATAAGTAAGGAAATTAAAAGGAAAAGTATTTAGAAGCTTACCCACTCAAGAACAACTCCTAGGTTTTGGATGGTGTTCTTGAGGTTGAAGAACAACTTCTCCAAATCAAGAAACTTCCTTCACCAAAGTTGATCCTTAGATCAAGACAAGGTGAAGTATGATTTTAGAATTGAAGAAAGGAATTTGGTTAGAGATCTAGGGTGAAGAACCGAATCTATGATGAAGAGAGAGAAAAGAGGATTTTTCAAAAACTCAAGAAATGGTGTGTTTGATCTTTTGGATGTGTAGAATGAAAATGGATAGGTGTTGTTGGTGGGTTATGGCCGAATGGCCTTTAGGCTTCATGACCAAAATATTGGTTAGTGTGTGATGGGAATTAGTGTAAGGAAATGAAGGGCCAAGATGTGATGAAGTACATAGGTGTTGACACCATATTCAAAGTTGTAGTGGGTGGTTTGGCTTTTTCCATAAAAGGAAAAGATGACAAAGGTGTAAGTTGTCATGAAATGCTAAAAGATACCTCCTCGTGAAATGTGATAAGCAATCTCAACTTCTCCCGACTCTGGGCCAGAGTAACCTCCCGATCTCGGGCCTGATTACTCCCCGGCTCTGACACGCTTCCCAAGGTAAAGCGATCTCGATTAAAATAATAATATTTTTATCGGCTCCGACTCTAACACTAGTAGAAAATAGCCTTTTCACGTCAAGATTTAACATCAGTTATTTCTAAATGGATGTTAAAAATGGAGGCAGTGGCAAACTTTTAAATGAATGGTTGAGGGAACACACTTTTAACATAGGTTATTTTGACAACCGATGTTAAAAGTAGAGGCGGTGGCAAACTTGTAAATAAATGGTTGATGGAACAAACTTTTAACATCGGTTTCTTTTTAACTGATGTTAAAAAGTGACTATTGACATCGTTTAAAAAGCAACCGATGTTAAAAAGTGAGTTTTAACATCGGTTCATTTTCCAACCGATGTTAAATGTCAAGATTTTAAATTTAAGTCTCGTACGTTTCTCTCTTTATCGTGTACAGTACTCTCGCTACTCATCATCTATGTTCTGTGCAAGCCCTCACTCTCGTCGTTTGGTTGCCGTATTTCTTCATCCGTCTACCGAGCGAGCCACCATGACCATCGTGAGGTCCACCACCAGAAGAAAACACCACCACGAGCCGCGAGGTCCATAATCCGTGCCATTGTAAGTCCTCCACACCACCGTGTTTCTTCATTTATTTTTGGTTCTATTTTACGTTTTTGGTTAGATTTAAGGATTTCAGGATTTCTCTTGTTTTGGTTTAGGGATTTATTTCGTTTGGGACGAAACCCTCAAATCTTGCCATGAGGGCTTATCTAAAGCAATCGCAATACAAAAGCTCCAGGTTAACTTTCTTCCTTTTCTTTTTTATTTTAATCCTTTCAAGTTTAAACTATATTCTGCATTTCATTTGTAATTGACTGAAAATAAAGGAATTAATTGGTTATAGTTAGGGTTTTTTCTATGCATTGCATAGTGAGCATTTACCAACGTGCATTTGGAATGATTTTTGGTTGTTGTTTGTTTGTTAAAAAGTCAGGATTTTTTATTCTCTAGATGATTCTGTTTGTCAACATGATAAATGAGCTTCGATCATTATACAATCATAATTACTATTGCCCGATATTTTATTTTTGGTGAAATTGCTTGAACTTGATGAATTATATTTTTATTTGTTGTGCTTGTATTAGTTTCTTTTATTTTCAAATGTATGGTTAGATTGTATAGTCCTTTATAAAGAGTTTGCATATATTATGGAATTACAATTCGCATGGACGATTCTCTATTCTAGCCATTTTTGTGACCTCAAGATGATGTAGCTTATACTACTCTTGATCAAACATGAGCGTGGAAACTTATTCTTGCTTAGATTTTTAGATATGTGAGATCGCCTGCACCTCGTACGTGAGTTTTAGCCTTTAAATTATCTACACATTATCTCATAAAACTAATATCTCTGTGTGGTTGTTTAGGTCTCTCCTCATCATCTGGAAATATTGTTTCTTGTCAGGAGCATGGGGGTAATTTTAATGAAGCTGTCAATGCACATTTTAGTGAAGGAGACAAAAATTTGTCAATAAGGTGCGCTCTTTTACTGCCCTTAATATCAGATTCAGAAATCTACATTGTCCAACTAGTATTACTCTATCTTCTACATGTTCCTGTTAATTCATGTGATATTGATATATAAATTCATTCCTTCGTGGCCAGAATGCATGATACATTTGTTGTTATTCCACAAGATGATTTCATGGATATAGATGATGAATTTCATGCTTAAATTCGCAGACCTCTATCACTTTTGTGAGAGCTTTTAAAGAGAGAGCATTTTGCACAATTCTTTTTTGACTATACTAAATATGAATTCTGGATTTATATAAGATATATATAGTTCATGTTTATATACTGTTTAGTTCTGGACTTTTAGATTTGTTGTACTGATTTCTAGACTTCTGGATATATGTGTAGTGTGTACTGATTTTGGAGGGAGGGAAAGAAATTATGAAATAAAATCAAATTTTTAAAAAAAAAAATTACTTTTGACATCGGTTCTGGATTCAACCGATGTCAAAAGTACACTTTTAACATCGGTTGTTTATAGAACCGATGTTAAAAGTGTGACTTTTAACATCACTTGTGGCCTTCAACTAATGTCGAAAGTCCACTTTTAACATCGGTTACGTTTAGAACCGATGTTAAAAGTGACTTTTGACATCGGTCAATAACCGATGTTAACAGTCACACTTTTAACATCGCCTGTATTAACATCGCTGAAACAACCGATGTTAAAAGTCATTTTTAACCGATGTTAAAAGTGTTTTCTGCACTAGTGAAACAACATAACATGCTCAAAACAATATCTTATGATCATTAAGCTCATAATTGAAATTCAATTATGAATTTTCAATTATTAACTATTTTTACGATTATTATTAATTAGGTTGTGTTCTCAACCAAGTTATTCACACATACAGTTAAAAGACAGATACATGGATTTTGGGATGTTACACATATGGGTTACCTTTGGAGCTTGGAGCTCATGTTACTGAGAGCAAGTTGCATGTGTTGCGATATCAACTCAAGAGATATGAATGACATTCATAGCATATGCATATGATGCCAAGTGGCGAGCCGTATGCTGTGAGGCATACGAGCTTGGTGCACCGAATGCAGATGCGGAAAACGAAAGGGTAGGTCTGCGTGATCTTGGGGATATACTGGACACAGGTGTACCCACATGAAACCGGTATGGTAACGCCTATCGTGTCGTGGCGGTCCTGGGCTCGTCCTACTATCCCGACTGGACCCGAGTCTTTCTAGTTGCCGGTGGATCTTCCGAGGAGGCCCAGTTAACCCTCTTGGTCTGGGACGGTAGAGCAGTGATGCACTCTTATGGGTCACGACGAGCGGAACGGATTACCAGAACGAACCAACTTCTTGTCCAATGTGCGGACGTGATGATGCGCTTAGTAGGGTGTTTAGTACCGGCCGGCATGCATAGAAAGAGTATGTGTATATCTAGATAGGGAGCGACCGTAGTGTCGTGATATTGAGAAATGGTTGTGTTTGCTATATGTTCTGCTTTGCATCATCCCTGTCATAGATGTGTTGTATATCTTATCTCCCTTTATTTTCTTGTATGTTATGTTGTCGATCTACGACCAGACGACGTGTTGGCTGGAGGCGACTATGGACCCGAGGATGCATCCCTTCCTCCAGACAGCACCAGAGATCCCGATGCTGGGCGAGCTTGAGATCGTCTACCACGACGAGCAGGGGTGGCAGGTGGACCCCTCTATGTTTTTGACCGAATACACTGGACCAGTTAGCTTGCTATTTCGGGGCGGTACTCCACCACCAGCAAACATCATGGGACCGTATAGAGTGATCCAGTTTCTTCCGTTTTCCCGGATATGTCACCCACCCAGGCCGCGTGAGCAAGACTTTATGTGGGCTGCTCCAGCATCATCTCACGTAACTAGTTGCAAAGGTTTTGTGCTCAGAGGACAGTGCAGGAGGACAAAGCGGTATTTGAGAGCCACCAGGCGTAGGTGGATTGTTATGTCTAGTTCTTCCTCAGACTATGTGCCCTTGCAGGTTTATAGGTGCACGTATGGGGAAGGACAGGGTATCTCTTGACTTTCACGTCGTTGAGGATGTGACGTCGCCAGTGCTTCTGTCATAGGATGTGAGGTGAGACTATTTTTGATGTATTTTGAGAGGGGATAGGGAGAGCTTATGAGTTCGAGCGCTGGAGTCCCTTTTGATGTATATGTTGTATTTTCGCTTTCTTTTGCACTTCCATTTCTATATGTACTTAGCCCTACTAATGGGACCACCATGTATACTTAGTACTGCTTATATATATGTGTGCAAGTTTTCGTTAATCCTATTGCGTTTACTCTAATGTTATACGCGTGCATGTTGGATGCCTGTTATCGTTGTTTTAGTGAACACATAATCGCTAAGTTATAGTTAATAGTATAAGTGAATTCTAAAATAATGGGATTTCCTCGAGTGGAACTTGGAGATGTCGCATTTAGTATCGACCGACATGCATAGAAAAAGTATGTGTTCATATAGCTAGGAGATGACAATAGTGTCAGTATGCATGGAGGATGTTTGTGGTTGTTATATATATTGCTTTGCTTTTATCCATGTTGCTGACATGCATGATTCTTATCTCCCTGTCTTTTCTCTATTTGTTTCCATTGTTCGCCTACGAGAAGATGACCAGCCAGAGGAGAGAGCAGATGGACCCGAGAGCACACCCTTTCATCTAGACGGCACCGAGGATTTCGATGCTGGGTGACATTGAGATCCTGATGACAACCTAATGGTGTGGTTGCCTTTTGACGATCTTATGGTTGAATTCTAAGCATATCAATTTGGTGCTCTTCTTAAGGAACAAGATTGTAACAACATAAAAATGAAGAAAATAAGAAAATGGTGAAGAAATAGAAGGTGTAGGCACCACAAACCAAGAAGGTTTGATAAGCCAAGTGATGTTCACCACAAGAACCTTGGATTCTTGGTAAGAACTAAGTTTGGTTCAACCAAGAACCTAGGAGAACAATATTCTCACAAATGGAATTAATCCCAATTCAACATCCAAGTTGTTTTACTCATCATCATAGTCGCATACAAATAGGAATTGGGGCTGCCAAGAGTTGGCTTACACAAGTCATCATAAGATTCCATAACCCCCTAATAACTATCATGAATATGCCACTAATTGGTGAAATGATGACAACAATAAGTGGCCTATTCAATTCAGCCCCTTCACACCCCTCCTAGGACAAGTTGCTCCCTATTCTATTCAGCCCCCTCCACGCCCCATCCTCAAAAGAATCCTAGGATAAATTACAACTCCTACATTATTAGCTTAATTCATGACACTAAAGCCTAACTTAAATAGCCACCAACAATTTAAGTCAGCCCAAAACCCCCTAATTATCATGCCTAGCATCTCATAATTATGGGTAGTTTACACTTGCTTTTCAAATTAAAAGTGTAACACCCATAACTTACAATTTATTCACTCTACTAAATGAGGAGTTTCTTATAGCATGCAAGCCAAAGATTCCCTCCTCCAAGACCCTCTAAAATACGTGTAAACCATGGGCAAGAAAATGGACTAGACCATCATGAAACTCTCTTAGTGTAGCCCACTAACAAAGTGACCAAAATTGGATCCACTCACATAACCCATTACACTTATTGAATTGAAATAAAACCAACAAACAAAAATGTGATGCACGCCCCTTATCATCATCATGGGACTTCTAGTTGACAAAGATAAGTCACCAACTTGGGCTCCATTCCTTCTTGACTTGCTCTTGGGCTTGTGTCCATTAAAAGATCCACCATTTGATTTAAAACTTCTTGGGCTTTCTTAGCTCTTGCTCTTGCCATAGGCCCACCAAGTCTTTGTTGTGCTTCTTGGTCCATGTTCCTTAGTGGGCTCATATCAGATCCTCTACCATGATGATGAGGGGTGGCAGGTGGACCCTGCCACGTTCCTGACCGTGTACACAGGACCGATCAGCTTGCGGTTCAGGAATAGTGCTCTACCTTTTGAGGACATCATTGAACCCTATCGAGTTATCCAATTTCTTCCTTTCTCACAAATGTGGTAACCACCGAGACCCCGTGTTCAGGAGCAGATGTGGCCTGTAACACCCCAGTTTTCGCTTGCTTGTTATAAAGTGTTGTTATATATATGTTATGTGTTGTTATGCTTACGTTAGATGTTTAGGACGTGTTTTAGGGTAGTTAAACCTTAGAAATGAGCCTATAAGTGATCCTGTCAGGGTGGCACGCCCGTGTTCTTGTGTAGCACACCCGTGCCAGTTGTTCAGCACGCCCGTGCTCCCATGCAGCATGCCCGTGCCATGTGTTCAGCACGCCCGTGCTAAAAGTTAGCACGCCCATGCTCTTCACGTGCACCAGAAACGCGTTTTGGGCTTTTTTGGTCAGTCTGTTTTGCCCCAATCCTTTTTATACCTCTTTTGCTTGACCTAAAACTCATAGCCGTCATTCCTAGAGTTAGAAACAGCCGTCTGTGACCTTTCTCTTGGGTTCCCATTGAATCCTTGAGCATTCTTCAATCCTTGTTGGGTGTTCTTCATCAAGAACATATCCTTGTGGTGTTTGCTGTTGCGTTTGGGGTTAAGCTGCTAGCTTAGTGTTACTCTGAGGTAAGGTATCCAACCCTGTTCATCCTTTTTCTTTGAATCCCTTGAGTTAGTGTTGAACCGTTTTCTCCCTGTCAAACAAGACTTCGTTGTTCGTGTGCCAGTGCTGTGAACGGCAACTAGCAGATTAGTTCCCCAGAGATCTAATCAAGGTATGTTTATAACCCTTGTGTTAATTCCCTTTTCTTTTCCTTGTTTGGGGAATTAACTTATCCTTTTGCCTTGGCGCCCTTGGTCAAAGCTTGTTGAACCTGTTGAACCCGTTTGGAGGAGTCACGCCTCGACTTCGCTCTTGTTGGCTCATAGTCTGAAATCATCAAGCCAGGTATGGGGAGAAGGGATTAATATAACATATAAGTTCTAGGGTAGCCTAAGATGAGAGTTAACCCATGACCCTATTTGTGTTCTATATGCCTTAATTGTTGTATGGAGTTATTATGGTTGTTTATACATGATGTGTATTGTCCAATTGATTATATGATCTTGGCATGACATTTATGATGTTATTCATGATGTTGTTTATGATGTTGCTTGTGATGCTGTTGATATGCCATGATTGTATGAGTTCGTGTGTTGGAACTGCTGTTAAATATATGTTAATAAAAGACATAGGGATGTTAGCGCTAAGCCTAAAACTAGGATTAGTCTAATTGATGTGCATAAAATGTAAAGATGTTGATGAGGGGTGAGATTAATTCCAATGGATTAGTCAAGAACCTTAGGATTGATTTGGAGTGTTGAAATCTAGAGAATTGTTAAGTTCCAAAACTGAGACGCTGTAACAGCGTTGAGCACGCTCGTGCTCATTATCGGCACGCCCATGCTCTTTGCCCAGTAAAGCCAACACGACCGTGCTCTCAGTAGCACGCCCGTGCTAGAAAAACGAGAAAAATGACGTTGTTTAGCACGCCCGTGCTCAGGCCATGCCACTATCAGAATTACGAAAACTTCACTATTTTAAATAAAAAGATATTTAATACCCTTTTTGGAATAAAAATATGATATAAGAGATTATAAAACACGACCTTGAGGATAGTTAATGAACTAGGATAACGATATGGTAAAGTGTAATAATAGAGACATAATAAAGAGATTAATTAATGAGAAGATGATGTTATGGGTAACGACGTTCTGTTACCGATGTTGTTGGTTAAATCATTCTTGATGATTATTGGTCAAGTTTGATGTTGATAAATCATTCTTGATGCTGATTAGTCAAGTTTGATGTTGATAAATCATCTTTGATGCTTATTGGTCAAAGTGGATAGCCTGTGTTAAATGGTGTTGATGGAGGTGGTTGTCATGTTGTTTTTGTGTTAGCATTGCATGCATCATGACATGGTTTTGTTAGTTTGGGGAAAGTCACGATGACCGGGGAGTTCGTCCGAGAGTATGGCTAACAAGCAACTCATGGGGATTCATCCGAGAGTATGGTGAATCGTTACTCATGGGGGTTCATCCGAGAGTCAGGTGAACAGCCAGTGTTGAGAGTTCACCCGAGAGTTTGGTGGACATGCAACTCGTGGGGATTCATCCGAAAGTATGGTGAATCGTTACTCATGGGGGTTCATCTGAGAGTAAGGTGAACAGCCAGTGTTGATACATGATGGTCAACAAGTTGGTGTACCCCGAATCGTCTTCCTGAGTTGGATCCACATTGCATATGGAGTAGTGGAGTAGTTATGCATTGCATAGCCGGTTTATAATGTGATATGATGGAGTGTGTTATAACATGTATGTTGCATTATGATGTTTATACATTGCATGCTCATCTTGCTAACTGCTCTATTACCGTTTATGTTTATACGTACAATTCCTTACTCCCTATCTATTGTTGTTATGTTTTGCATGTACCTTTGGTTATGCAGAGGATGGTGAGCAGCCAGCTGAGGAGTGATCCCGAGGAGATCGCTTGCTCATAGTATAGTCTAGTTTATATTAGTTGTTTTCCGATGTAATATCGGTAGTGGTTACCAGCTCCGATTATGTGACATCGGGTTTTGGGTTTTGTTTATGTTATGTTTTTCCATAGTTGTTATTAATGTTTTAAATGTTTTCGGATCATGTGGTACTTGCTACCTTTTAAGTTAAAGATTTTATTTAACTTGCATGCTTTATTTAATTTTATTGTATGCCGGGTAGCGGGTGTCACATGGGCGTTGTTCGAGTCTTCACATGTCACCAGTAGGAGCGATTTTGTTTTGCGTGGGCAGCAGAGGAGGAGCGAGCAGTATATGAGGACGTATAGACGACGAAGGATCGTCGTGTCGTGTTCCTCGTCAGATTACGTACCCCTGCGGGTGTATAGGCCTACGTACATTGAGAAACGGGGTAGCTCTAGGTATCCGCGCCACTGAGAGCGTGCTACCGCCAGTGCATCCTTGGTTTTGAGAGGCGAGCTCTTTTTGTTGTATTTTGAGTGTGGGTGGGGAGAGCTGAATTGATATTGGAGAGTTTCTTTGAGTCCTTTTATCTACTTATTTTACTTCTAGATTTTGGTGTATAGTTGCATGTATATATGACTATCGCCCTACTGATGGGGCAAATCACGTATGTTGATGTATATATTTACTTTTCCCGTTGGGCATTTACTGTGATGTATGCTTTACGCATTTATGCTTGTATGTTTTATCTTTTGTTTTTGTTCATTTTAATAAGCCCGTAATAATATCATTAAGCCATAGTTAATATTTAAGTGGGAATAATGAGATTGCCACATGAACTTGGGGTCATCTCAGTTTACACTTTGTTCTTGGCCCATTGACCTTTTTTTCTTTCTCTTCCATTTTTCCTTATTAATATGATAAACAAGACATAACTAAATAAAATGTTTCTCTTTTATTTCTTCATTATTAACAAAAACTAAACGCTTCTCTGATCTTAATTCAAAGTTTTAAATATTTTTATGAATTTTATTTTTTAATTTTTTATGGGTTTTTCTAAATTTTAACCGCAAGTTGTGAACCATATTGCCATATAGGTTTTGATGTTGACAAATAGAGAATTAAGGGGAGAACATGTTTTTGATGATATATCATTATATTAAGCTTAAATGTATTATATACATGTGTTACATGATTAATATGATTTATTAATATATACACATGTGACAAATACTTGATATATGTATTTGATTAAATGGCATAGAAATTAAAATTGGTATTATTATTAAATGCGTAAGGAAAATTAAATATTGATAAGTAATGTGATGATCAATTGAGCATAAATGAGAAATACATTTTGATCACATTTAAATAAAGACATAAGAAATATTAACTGGAATATTATCTTAAAATATGTCTTTAGATGATATACGGCTTTATGCATGGAATTAAATGTGATATATATGATATCTTGAACTAATGTGCTTCATGAGAATTATCATAGAAAAGTTCAGGTGAAAGCAACGCAATAAAGCCAAATGGAGTAAAGAGCCAAGATACAAGATCAATCAGAATCATCAAAGATTGAGAGAAGAAATGTCAAAGAGCTTGAAGGGCAAAATTTATTAAAGACATTTCCTAAAAGAATCTCAAGAAGATCAAGAATTCAAGACCAATAAGATATAAGCCTCAAAGATAGTTATATAGAAAGGTCTTAGAATTAATGTAAGGTATGAGAAGGTGATAATGGCTCAAGTTTTCTAAAAGATCTTTTTCAAAATTGTTTTAAAATTGTTTTATCAAAAATGTTTTTGAAAAATATCTTTGGTTTCCCTTTTAGTTCAAAAAGGTTTTATCTTTGAAAAATGTTTTTGGGAAACAAATCGATTATGGTCAGTCTGTGTTCCAACGTGAAAAATGTTTTTGATTGACAGCAAAGGTATAATCGGTTAAGATAATCGATTATGACCATTTACGAAACTGGGTGGTTCTTACAGAGAAGCCTTAATCGATTAGGATAATCGATTATGTATGTTTTATAGAAAATCTCAGTTATGGCAGAAAAGCCAAAATCGATTATGGACATATGATAATGGATTATGATGCGCTTAAATGAGAAAATTCTATTTCTTTATCTGCTACACTTAATGGCTCCAACGGCTAGCTTTTCAAATTGATTTACCAGAAATGGAATTTGTTTTTAATTAATAAAATATCTTTTATAATTCCTAACGGCCATATTTCAAAAGTCTATAAATACATTTTGAGGGCCTATGAAGGAGAAGAAGAGAGGTTAAGAGAGAACGCACTATTATTTTGATTAAATCATTTTCTACTCTTTTCTCTTCATTTTGAAAATCACTCGGGCCATTATTATACTTTGATTATCATAAGTTCTTGAGTGTATTTTGTTGTTCTTCAAGTTGTTTATTCGCACTATTGTGAGTGCATTATATTGGTAGAGTCAGACCACTCAATCCATTTCTTTGAGTACCAACGTGCTCTGAAGGTTGCCAGCACCTGTTAAGCTTGGTTGAGACTCTATCACTGGGGGAGGTTACATCCCTGGTCTGTGAGGAGTGCTTGGAAGGTTACAAGCACCTATTAAGCTTGGGGTTATTTGAGGCTTTTTCACTGGGGGAGGTGATATCCCTGGTCTGTGAGAAGTGCTCTGTTATTGTGAAGGTTACAAGCACATGTTAAGCTTGGGTTTTTAAAACGGTTGCAAGCACCAGTTAAGCTTGTCTTTATAGTGGAACAAAATCCCACAGGTGGAGTGGGGACTAGACTAGGCCACTGGCGGTGTGTGGCTGAACCAGGATATAATACTTGTGTCGTGCTTTTCTTACCTTATCTATTTATAATTGTTTATCAAACTATTTTCCGCTGCAAATTCTATTTAAATTTATCGAAGGGTTTTTGATTGTGCAAAAAGTTTTCATTTTTATTTCAAAACCCAATTCACCCCCTCTTGGGTATTGGTTGCCATGGCCAACAAGTGGTATCAGAGCCAGGTTCTGGTTAGTAGCTTAATAGCTTAGAGTTAAGATCCTTGATAGCAACCACTTTCGAAAACTTTTTCATTATGAAGTTTGGTTTTAATACTAACAAACCGCCATTCTTTGATGGTGAGGATTTTGTTTTCTGGTATGCAAAAATTGTACTTTACACGAAGTCAATTGATGTGGACTTATGGGAAATTGGAGTCTATGGACCCAGTACAAAACCCAAAGAGCATCAGATGGAGTTTGAGAAAAACTATTTTTGCTTGAATATTAAATCCATGGACATTCTCCAAAATTTCTTATGCGAAGACGCCTATGAGAGAATCAAAGAGTGTGACAGTGCCAAGGACATTCTAAATATTCTTGATAATTGTTACCTTGTCACTAATGATTGTGAAATTGAAAGTAATTGCAGGAAAGGGAAAAACACATTCGAGGGAAGTCATCCTCAACATCATGCCAAGAAATGATGTCACACAAGCCAATGGTCGTCAAGAGGAATGCTTTGTAAGTCTGAAAGTGGAGTCATAAATGGAAGCAACGAGTCTCTTGATGGACAACTCAACCAAGAGCAAGATCAAACAAACATGGGTAAGAAAGAGTAATCTTGAAAATTCTCAAAATAAGGTAACTCTAATTCTCTACTTACATACATGATTAAATGTGAAAACGTCATTGATGGAAGAATGTTGAAATATATGTGAAACTCTTGATTGATACAAAATGACATAAGAGCTTTGTGTTAAAATTGATTGCATGTCATTGATATGCTTGTTATGCTTATATGATTAAATATTATGTCAAGCATATTTATGTCTATTTTAGTGGGTAAAAATCTCTGTAAAAGATAGGATTACTCAAAAGAAGCTATAGGACCTCATAGAAAAATTATCAAATCTCCCTTGCTATGAAAATATGAAAATCCGATAGGATAATCGATTATAGTCCATCGAGAAAACCTGGGAGAAAAACAGTAACTTCATAATCGATTATGATAATCGATTATAGAATAATCCTAATAATTCCTCACGAAACAGTAAGCTCATAATCAATTAGAGAAATCGATTATGGAAATGAGCGATGCCATGGTAAGAGACCAGAGGCAATATAATCGATTATTGCAGGGTGCATAATCGATTATTGTTCGAAAAACAATAATAATGGGAAGAATATGCTTTAAATTATTGCTAAATCAAATCCTAATTAATTCCCTAATTAATATCTTATTAGGAGACAAAATCTAGCCTTATTCACTCTCTCCTAAAAGAAATAATTCAAAATTCAAAATATTTCAAATACAAAACAAATCTTTATTAAATCATATTTTGAATAATTCCTTCCATATACATAAAGTTAAATGATCCCAAATATTCTAAACATATCTTATGAGTTATTATATCACGTTAATTCTATTTGAATACCTAAAAGATTGTGATTGATTAGCCTATACAATAAATGGGATTAATTTTAGAAGGAATAGAGGAATAACAAAAGAGAATTTTTTTTTTTATTCAAAAATTAAAATTCTCTTGTTATTAAAGTTATAATTAATTCTTCACTTTTCTATAAAAGTGAAATATCGTATTTGAATAATTAATACAAAAGCTTTAAATAAATTCATGATCATACTGTATTGGAAAATATTTTTCTAATCATGAATAAATAAAACACATCTTTTCAAAATTTGAAAAATCATTATGATAGTGGTATTAGAATCCTTAATTGGTTTGAAAAGTCTACTAAGAGACTATTTCCAAATATGCTCTATATTTGAAAAATAAATCTTTGGAAAATCTGTCTCATAAATTAAGGATCATTTCTAAAAAGCTTTAATTAGACCAAAATTCAAATTTGTCTAATTTATTGAGATCATTAAATTCACCACAAGTGCTCAAAATTGGAACACCCTTAAGATTGTGGAAAGATATTTTTTTGCAAATCTCTCATAAATAATCTCCTTAATTTCCTTATGAGATTATTTAAAAATTATGAGAAACAGATCTTAATCGTTTTTCTCTAAATTTGCTTGATTAAGGAAAGTGCTTAAATACTCATTGAGCATTCAATCAAAGCACAAATATCGATTAGAGAAAACTATATCATGGTTTCCTCTCTTCTCTCTTCATGTCCAACACGCAAGAAGTCTTCCTCAAAGAAGAAGATCTCTCGCATATTAGAAAAACTACTTGCTTCCAAAACTCAGGAAAAGCGAATCTATACTCACTGTCTAGAAAGACCCATTGCTCCTCTATATCACCTTGATCATTCATCCTTCTTGGAGTTCTCCTACAAGCTGAATCATACTCTCTCCAAAGTTAATCTCCTATCCTTCTGCTCTCGCAAACATGAGGTATATCCTTCATTAGTAAAAGAGTTTTACGCAAATTTCAGCTATCATAAAAACTCTAGAACCATAACCTCAAAAGTCAAAGGAACAAAAATCAATATATCCTTTGAAACCTGGGTCTACATTTCACATCTTCCGGACCAACGCATTGACATCTCTCTTGAGAATCCTAAACTTATATGGAAAAACTCATTCAAGGAAGAGAGAGCATTAAAGAAAATTGTCAACCTCTATGATCCTTCCTCAAAATCAATTTCTTTAAAGAACCTTAAATCTGAAGAGAAATTGCTCCACTTCGTTCTTGCTCGTTGTCTTCTTCCAAGAGGACACAATATAAGAAGAATTTCGGAAAAAGACATTATCCTTATGTGGGCAATAAAAAGGAAGAAAGAAATTGACTGGGCAGCTGCTGTCTTCAAACAGTTAGGTTTTATATTTTATTTCCAACGATATTGGTTATTTTGAAAATTTTCAAAATAAATAAGTCGTTATACGTTATTTGGGCGTAAAACCTAAATCGGGTGGACAACGGAGCTGAATACGGGATTTCAGTGAGCCGCTACGGATAATGTGGAAGTCATATCACCTAGGAAGGTGCGCCATGACTCATCGTTGTAATGATGACGTTTAGAAAATATCTGGACGTGAAATTACCAAAATACCCTTGGTCTTTTAACAAAATTACCAAAATACCCTTCTACTTAATTACAAGTTTGCCACCCTTGTAAAAATATCTAATTCTCACCCTTATCCCAGCCAAGGCCATCGGCCAACCTTTCTTCTCCCCCCATTCTCACTTTCTCTTCTTTCTCTCTTATTTTCTTCATTTTCCTCCATTGTTAAAGCTTGGAAACTTGGAGTTTTTGAGTGGTTCAAGCTAGTTTTCTTCAAGGAATAGCATCTAGGAGGTAAAGACTCTCCTCTAGCTCTCTCAATCTCTCTTTTCATCTCTTCAAGTTCATGATTCATGGTGGTTCATGGTTTAAGTTTTGAAGCTTAAACTTTAAAAATTCCTAGAAAATTATAGAAAAATCATTTTGATGTCAAATCAATTTCTATGAGCTAGTAGCATCATCCTCTTCCACTATCCAAGAGCTTGTAACCAAAGGAGCCCTCTATCTCCAATGGGTGAGGAAGGCCGAACCTACCCCCTTTTGGGTGAGTAGAGTTTTGGTTGGATTTTGGGTATTCTAAGCTTGATTCTAGTGTTATCACACCTAGGAGGTATAGAATCCAAGAGATGAGAACTTTTGAAGCTCTCAAGCCATGTTTTCTAGCTATATGGCCGAACCCCCAATTTGGGGAAAACATGAAATTTTAATTCAAGTTTCAAAATTGAGACTTGATTTGGTGTTAAGGGTACTTAAGGATCCTTACTCCAAGAGATAGGAAATTTTAGACATCCCTAGCTATTTTTGGCACCCTATGGCCGAACCTAGCTCCTAAGGGATTAGAGAAATTTATGTTGTTAATTTTTGATGGTTGGATTGGTTGTGTGTTTGTAGTTGCTGTCGGGTGATCGGACGAGAGATCAAACGACTTTCGGATCAATCGGGAGATTTATTGCTTTTCGGGAACTCCAAGAGGTAAGGGGTGATAACCTGAGGAATTCAATTTCCGACGGCTGTATACTGTCTGTGATGTGTGTTTGGTGGAAATTTGTGTAGTGGTGTGTACTATTAATTGTTTTGTGGAGTGGTTTATTTATTGCTTAATTATATGTGCTTATGTTTGTTTTTGCTTAAGTATATGTGATTGCATTTTATTATGCTCAAGCATGTTGGATTATGCCTATGTATGCTTAGTGTGGTATGGCGATTGAATAGTGATTGGTAACACGCTAAGGAACCTAACATCGGTTAGAGTTCGTAATGGTTTAAAGCTAAAAACTTCAATAAGCTTGGAAAGTTGGATAAGAAAATGAAAAGATTTAAGTTTGAGGGTTTTTGGAAATAAAAAGGAAACAAATGGCTTTTTAGAATAAAGGAAAATAAAAAGATTTACTTTATTAAGGATAAGTTAACTTGAAGAGTAAAATGGAGAGAGATTGACTTAAATTGGGAAAAACAAGGTTTTGTGGTGAAAAGTGTGTTTTAGAGACATGAGTAGTTTTTAAAGTGATAAAGGGAACCATTTCAAGGAAAAGTGCTTTTGGAAACATCGTTTCAAAATCAATTGTTTTATTCAAGAAAAAGGGTTTTACAAACTGTATTTCAAGGTTTTGTGTTTTACCGAAATCCTTCGATAAGGAAAAAGGTGGTTTTTAACCATGTGACGTTTTGTTTTGGAAAACCGGTCCCGAAGGCCTTGTGTATAAGCTTCGGAGATTTGGGTTTTGGTTATGAGTTTTCAAAAGAGAAATGTGGTTTTGGTTTGGAAACTAGAAACCGAGACGTCGGGGTTCTAGGATTCTATAAAACACGAGGATCAAGGATCCGTGTTAGTGTGTGGTCCTATAAGCTGGTGGACATTCTTTGTGGTCCTATGGGCTTGTGGACGTGTTTTTATGCTTTGGAATCCAAAATCCTAAACTGGTGCATCGGTTAGGGATTTTTGGGTTTGAGCTGTGGGGACTGCGTGTCCTTTTTGAGTTTTGGACTGAGTGTCCAGCTTTTGAGAAAATGTTGAACAGACTTGAGAGTCTAAAAGATGTGGTGGTTGATAGCTTTGAGCTTCAACGAGGAAATAATTATACGACACAGAAAAACATACGAAAACAAAAGATTTTCTCATGCATTTGTTTTTGGCAGACATGCCATGGGATGGGGGACCTTGAGCCCTGTAATGACTTTAAGTCATCGTTTGTCATTGTACCTTGATAGACAATGAATAAAATCCATATAATGTGAAGCATTTGTACAATGTGATATGGTAATGAAATCCATGTAAAGTGAAACGCTATGCCCTGTGTTGGATCGCGTGATATGGTATTGAAATCCATGGTAATGAAATCCATATAATGTGAAACATTGTACCCTGTGTTGGTCAGTGTGATATGGTAAATATGGTGTGCCTTGATTGGCAATCGAGTCTGATCAACTCATTCATTTGGTGATGGGATTTCCGGAAATTAAGAATCGAATGCTAGATGGTATATTGGAAGTGTCATGCATATGTTTTGAAAATGGCATTGACTGTTGGGCATAAGACCCTGGATTTATCTGTGTTGTCATGATGTCCTGTGCTATGTTTAACATGTTTAATAACTGTGTTTGATATACCTATATGCATCTGCTGTTTGTGCTTTAAGTATGCGGTTGTTGTATTTTGAGTTCATATATTGGTATCTCACCCTTGCCTGTACGTGTTGGACACCCTGTTGTGTTTTTGGATACACGTACAAATGTTTGTTAGCAGTCCTCTGGATCGTTATAGCTCAAGTACTGAAGATTGATGACGAAAAGGTGTGGAATGGTGACGATGAGACGCTGTTCTTTTGGTACGACTGGTGTCGGGGTAGTACACTTTGTCATCTGAAGGTTTCTTTTGTCAGACCAGCTTAGGTTTATTTTGCGGTAATTACTTTTGGATGAGTCTGTTATCGGCTTCTGATGGTCGTGAGGTAGACTGATGGATTTTAATGGATGATGTTTACCTATATAGATATGAGTATAAGTATACAGATGTATATTTGTGAGTTATGCTAATGTTATCGTGAGTATGTGTTCTTTAATATTATAAAAAGGAAAAATTTCTATCACGATTTTTGTAGTAAGTAATATGTAAGTAAAGAAATGTATTTTCCGAAAGCGAACTAGCAAATCCTTTTTCCTACTTAATAGTGTTTGGGGTTACGAAAGTGACATCCGAGAGTAAGGGGTGTTACAAGGATATAACACCCGGGGCTGACGAGGGCGGGGAGTGATCGCCGGTGCATGAGGCACGGACAAGGAGCGGCTCCTGGCAGGCTTCTAGGCGGAGGGATACATGAATGAACCAAATTCACATCGGAATGAGAGGGATCCTGAGGCTGTGCAGGTATGGGACTGTACAGTTGAAGGAAGGCTTATAAGAATTGATTGGTACTACCTATACCAACAAGATGCATCTTCTTTTCGGTAGCCCATCACTTAAGAACTCCAAAGTTAAGCGTGCTTGACTTGGAGTAATTCGGGGATGGGTGACCTCCTGGGAAGTTTTCCTAGGAAGCGTGTGAGTGAGGACAAAGCACGCTGAAGAGATCCGTGTTGGTTTGTGGGGACAGTCGGCAATCCTTAAAGCAGTCCGGGCCATTACAAGTGGTATCAGAGCGGACCTCTCCCAGTACGGTGTGGTTCGGGGACGAACCAAGCGGAAGCTGGTGGGCATGTAACACCCGGGGCTGACGAAGGAGGGGAGTGATCGCCGGTGCATGAGGCACGGACAAGGAGCGGCTCCTGGCAGGCTTCTAGCGGAGGGATACATGAATGAACCGAATTCACATCGGAATGAGAGGGATCCTGAGGCTGTGCAGGTATGGGACTGTACAGTTGAAGGAAGGCTTATAAGAATTGATTGGTACTACCTATACCAACAAGATGCATCTTCTTTTTGGTAGCCCATCACTTAAGAACTCCAAAGTTAAGCGTGCTTGACTTGGAGTAATTCTGGGATGGGTGACCTCCTGGGAAGTTTTCCTAGGAAGCGTGTGAGTGAGGACAAAGCACGCTGAAGAGACCCGTATTGGTTTGTGGGGAAAGTCGGCAATCCTTAAAGCAGTCCGGGCCGTTACACGCATACTCCAAGACAGCCTCCCATCTTCTCTACCCCATGCAAATAACGAAGATATTCCGTTTTTTTGACGTACCATTAGGAGGAGAAGAAGGAATAGAGCCAAATCCCAATGAAAGCATAAATGAAGATTATCTTATATCTTTAGGGTTTGTTAAGGTTGACAATATCTGGGTACCAAAAGAAAAGACTTTGGAGTAGGAATTAAGGGCTTGTTAGTAGATAGGGATGAAGTGTTAAGTTCTCTTTTATATATAATAAAAGTGTGCTTGCTTTCCTTGTTACACATTCATGCACCTTAAATTCTTTAGCACTTCATTAATTCAACAAGAATCATCAAGTGATATTAACTAATGTGATCATTCCAACAAGTTGTATCATTTCAACAAGTGCTAAATCAATCTTTCAAATAGTATATCACAACAAGCGGTATAAATACCAATAACAAATAATCATTCAAGTGGTATATCAATTCAAGTGGTATCTGCAATGTTTAAATGATATAATATTATCAACAAGTGGTACCAATAATTTCCATAACATGTGGTAGTTATTAAACAAGTAAAATCATAAAAATATCTCAAACAGAACATTAATAATCGATTATGAGATATCAATAATCGATTATGGGGCACAAAATATCAAAAGATCCTATGTTTGCATTGTATGTAATTTGTGATCTTATATATATGTTTCTGTTATTAACTCCTATGTGCACTAAGTCTAAAATGTAGAAAGGTTCTCTAAGTCTTTTAAGGCAAATCTTTAGGGGGAGAATCCTTTATAAAAAATGCACAATTTTAGGGGGAGTTTAAAATTCTCTTTGCTGTTGCCAAATAGGGGGAGAAAGAGCAAATATCATAAACAACAAAAGTATTAATCAAATAGCAAATTACCATCTATGTGTTACATAGGGGGAGAAATGTTAAAAATGAAATATCATTATATATTTGCTAAAGTATTTGTCACCATCAAAAAGGAGGAGAATGTGAACCATATTTCCATATAGGTTTTAATGTTGACAAATAGAGAATTAAGGGGAGAACATGTTTTTGATGATATATCATTATATTAAGCTTAAATGTATTATATACATGTGTTACATGATTAATATGATTTATTAATATATACACATGTGACAAATACTTGATATATGTATTTGATTAAATGGCATAGAAATTAAAATTGATATTATTATTAAATGCCTAAGGAAAATTAAATATTGATAAGTAATGTGATGATCAATTGAGCATAAATGAGAAATACATTTTGATCACATTTAAATAAAGACATAAGAAATATTAACTGGAATATTATCTTAAAATATGTCTTTATATGATATATGGCTTTATGCATGGAATTAAATGTCATATATATGATATCTTACACTAATGTGTTTCATGAGAATTATCGTAGAACAAGTTCAGGTGAAAGCAACGCAATTAAGCCAAATGGAGTAAAGAGCCAAGATACAAGATCAATCAGAATCACCAAAGATTGAGAGAAGAAATGTCAAAGAGCTTGAAGGGCAAAATTTATTAAAGACATTTCCTGAAAGAATCTCAAGAAGATCAAGAATTCAAGACAAAAGATATGAGCTTCAAAGATAGTTATATAGAAAGGTCTTAGAATTAATGTAAGGTATGAGAAGGTGATAATGGCTCAAGTTTTCTAAAAGATCTTTTCAAAATTGTTTTAAAATTGTTTTATCAAAAATGTTTTTGAAAAATATCTCTGGTTTCCCTTTTGGTTGAAAAAGGTTTTATCTTTGAAAAATGTTTTTGGGAAACAATATTCGATTATGGTCAGTCTGTGTTTCAACGTGAAAATTTTTTTTTGATTGACAGCAAAGGTATAATCGATTATGACCATTTACGAAACTGGGTGGTTCTTACAAAGAAGCCTTAATCGATTAGGATAATCAATTATGTATGTTTTCTAGAAAATCCCAGTTATGCCAGAAAAGCCATAATCGATTATGGACATATGATAATGGATTATGATGCGCTTAAATGAGAAAATTCAATTTCTTATCTACTACACTTAATGGCTCCAATGGCTAGCTTTTCAAATTGATTTACCTGAAATGAAATTTGTTTTTAATTAATAAAATATCTTTTATAATTCCTAACGGCCATATTTCAAAAGTCTATAAATATATTTTGAGGGCCTTTGAAAGAAAAGAAGAAAGGTTAAGAGAGAATGCGCTATTATTTTGATTAAATCATTTTCTACTCTTTTCTCTTCATTCACTCGAGCCATTATTATACTTTGATTATCATAAGTTCTTGAGTATATTTTGTTGTTCTTCAAGTTGTTTATCCGCACTATTGTGAGTGCATTATATTGGTAGAGTCAAACCACTCGATCCATTTCTTAGAGTACCAACGTGCTCTGAAGGTTGCCGGCACCTATTAAGCTTGACTGAGACTCTATCACTGGAGGAGGTTACATCCCTGGTCTGTGAGGAGTGCTCGGAAGGTTGCCAGCACCTGTTAAGTTTGGTTGAGACTCTATCACTGGGGGAGGTTACATCCCTGGTCTGTGAGGAGTGCTCGGAAGGTTGCCAGCATCTGTTAAGCTTGGTTGAGGCTCTGTCACTAGGGGAGGTTATATCCCTGTTCTGTGAGGAGTGCTCGGAAGGTTACAAACACCTATTAAGCTTGGGGTTATTTGAGGCTTTTTCACTGGGGGAGGTGATATCCCTGGTCTGTGAGAAGTGCTCTGTTATTGTGAAGGTTATAAGCACCTGTTAAGCTTGATTTTGTAAAACGGTTGCAAGCACCAATTAAGCATGTCTTTATAGTGGAACAAAATCCCACAGGTGGAGTGGGGACTGGACTAGGCCACTGGCGGTGCGTGGCTGAACCAGGATAAAATACTTGTGCCCTGCTTTTCTTACCTTATATCAAACTATTTTCCGCTGCAAATTCTATTTAAATTTATCAAAAGGTTTTTGATTGTGCAAAAAGTTTTCGTTTTTATTTCAAAACCCAATTCACCCCCCTCTTGGGTATTGGTTGCCATGGCCAACACAAGTTAGAAACAAACTTCACTTTTTTTTATTTTTCAAAATTTTAAATATTTTTTTATTGTGAACTTTTTTCATTTTCCTTTTTTATTTTTTTTAAATTTAGAGGAAACCATAAAGAAAACTAAATAAATTAAGCGCGAAATATTTTTCAATTTTTCCTAAATGTTAAAGGGAAATATAAATAAAACTAGGAAAATGACTTATTTAATTATAAAATGACTTATTTAACTTTAAAATGACATAAGGTATAATTATTAAAAATATGGACAATTTAAAATTTAATTGCCATATTATAATAATAGCATAAAGTTTAGTTATTTAAATTAATAAAGGTGTAAAATTGATTAGCATGTTATAAATAATTTAAATAATAAATATTAGGAGTTTATAAATAATAAATATTTAATGAATGGAGAAAAATTACAATTAAATAAAATATGTACTTTTTAACTAATTATAGACTTTATCATTTTTATCCCCAGACGTCAAGTTAAGAATAGCTTAGCACTATAAACCTTTTTGTAAAAGCAAGGGGTATATATAAAAAGCGTTAGAGTTCAGTAGCCGTTTAAAACCCTAACTCACAAATTTAATTTGAATTCTCTGGAGAAAACGAGAAGAAGGCATGGCAACTCGAGGCGGTAGGAACGAGTTCTTAACGTGGGTGTTGTGTTGTAGGCACGAAGAACGAGTTTTTCTTTCATCCTTTGTCTCTTTAAACGCATCAAACCAGGTGAGGAATTATGTAATATATGTGGGTTGTAACGCCCCTCGTTACATTAGTAACCCAAGATAATAATTTAAATAAAACAAGGTAATTAAAAAAAATTCCTTAATAAATACTGAATAAGTTCATAATATAATATTAATCCAAAATAATTGTTTATACCAATCCAATAAACAAAATACATAATAAGTTTTAAATCAAATAACTGGGCGTCTATTACAACTCGCATAAATAAATAAATAAACGGTATTAAAAGTCCTCCTGGCATATGCCATGACACACTAACCCAAGCTACTACTAGAACAAAATCCTCAAGCGTCTGACTGCTCAACAGGGTCGTCCTCAGTCTCTGAAAACAACACTACTAATGAGATTTATAATCCCAATGAATAGAAATACATTTATAAAAGGTTTTCACAAAAGCGTTGTTCTCAGCCGGCGCGGTAACCGGAAAAACTAACCATGGTACCCGCTATTTTCAAAATAATTAAATAAATATTATAAACTCAATTAATAGCCATAAACACTCAGCAGCACATCATAAACAAGTATATCATAAATTAATATACATATCAAATATTCTCAACATAATTATAGATCATATGACTTTCAAACTACACATAACAATGGCGTCCCATTGCCTACCTTACTCATGAAGGTATTTCGATGTCACCTTCTCTTCAGTGACATTACACATTTCGATACCAACCATTGTACACTGGTGGTATTACTCATTTCGACATCCCAACGTGTGGCGATGTTACTTTCGATACCCCATCATGGCGGTATTTCATATTTCGACACCCCAATTCATTGGCAGTGTTACTTTCGATACCCCTATCATAGGCGGTATTGCAGCAGGCAGCATTCAACATATTAACAGCTATCGATTCATGTCAATATCACAATTATCATCAAATAGTACATATATAGCATGTCAATTCAACCAAATCACATATGTATCGTATAAATCATATTATCGATCTCAATAATAAATATTTAATTGACAGCAGAAACACCTTAGAAGTAAAACCCCCAAATTTGTAAAATCAGGATTTGACCAAACCAGGATTATTTTTCAAAAAAACGTATTTTGAAATCATAACCCAAACCCCAAGACAATTTGCACCATGGAAAGGGTGAGAAAGAGTATTTCTACTCACCCCTTGAAGATATCCAAAAAGCTTCAAATATTGCCTAAGACGAATGCTAGTGTTTCACCCCAAAAAATTTTCTCTTCGTTAACACCCCTGCAATCGACGCGTTTTTCTCTTCTCCAACACTGTTCGGCTGTGCTCACTGATGCAAGTTTTCTAACTTTCAAACAAAATTAAAACCTATCACACTTCCAATATAAGCGTGGGCCCTTTATCTTTTATAAGAATTCAAGATTGAATTCGGATGGGCAGTTACGTGAGTCTATCACTGTAGAATGACTTGTGCTTTGATAACTCATCACGTGGGCCCTGCTCAACTTCTTTTAATTGTTTATTATGCCAAAAGAATTATTGGCCTCCTGTGCTATGAATTAATTGATTGTTTTTGTCTAAGCTAATATTCAATGTGAAAAGTAACGTGGACCATATGTTTTTGTTTTCAAATGCTTTTGTTCTTTATTTATTTATTTATTTTTTTACACTAATTCTTATAACAGGTTAATCTTTTTAATAAAATAATAATATTAAAATTTAAGGATGTTACATATTCTCCCCTTCTTACAGAATTTCGTCCCCGAAATTAACACCATACTCTGGCAATCCATCTAACATATAGCACAATTAACAACATTAAGAGTTGTTGTACCTTATTTAGCGAGATCAGGATACTGTCGCAAAACATCCTCTTCAAGTTCCCAAGTAGCTTCCTCAGGAGTTAATCCTTCCCAAACCACCTTTACCAAAGGAATTGTCTTGTTCCGCAGAGTCTTAGTGCTCTTGTCAACGATCTGACTAGGTTTGGGACTAAAGACCAAGTTATCTCTTAATTGTATTGACTCAGGTGTTATTATATGAGACTCATCATGTACATATTTTCTGAGTTGCGATACATGAAAAACTTCATGAAGGTTGGACAACAAAGGTGGAAGAGCCAATTGGTAAGCAACAGACCCGACTCTTTTTAGAATTTGAAAAGGACCAATGAATCGCGGATTTAGCTTTCTGACTTTCATGGATCTTCCCACCCCAGTCTTAGGAGTGACTCTCAAAAATACATGCTCACCTTCTTGGAATTCTAAAGGCTTTCTCCTCTTATCGGCATAGCTCTTCTGCCTGCTCTGTGCAGTGCGCATTCTCTCCCTAATCAACTCAATCTTATCTGTGGTTTGCTGAACTAAGTCAGGTCCTATCAAGGTTTTCTCACCTACCTCGCACCAACACAAAGGGGATCTACACTTTCTTCCATAAAGAGCTTCATAGGGTGCCATGCCTATGCTAGCGTGATAACTATTGTTATACGCAAACTCTATGAGAGGTAAAAACTTATCCCAACATCCACCTTCATCTAAAACACACGCTCTAAGCATATCCTCAAGGGTCTGAATGGTCCTCTCTGACTGACCATCCGTCTGGGTGATAGGCTGTGCTAAAACTCAACTTGGAACCAAAGGCTTGCTGAAAAGCTCTCCAAAATCTAGAGGTAAACCTTGGGTCTCTATCTGACACTATAGAGGTGGGTATACCGTGAAGCTTGACTATCTCCCTGATGTATAAGTCTGCCAACTTATCCAAGCTATATGTTGCCTTAATTGGCAAGAAGTGAGCAGACTTGGTTAACCTATCCACTATTACCCATATGGCATCTAAACCCAAATGAGTTCTAGGTAACCCCATTACAAAATCCATGGATATTTTCTCCCACTTCCACTCAGGAATTTTTAAGGTTGCAATAAACCTGGAGGTTTTTGGTGTTCTATCTTAACCTTTTGGCATACTAAACACTCAGACACAAAAATGGCCACATCTTTTTTCATTCCTGACCACCAATACATCTTTTTAAGGTCCTGGTACATCTTAGTTATCCCTGGATGTATAGTGAATTTTCCCTTATGTGCTTCCTCTAACACTTTTTCTCTGAGGCTCCCCTCCTTAGGAACAACGATCCTACCCTTAAACTTTACTAAGCCATCAGCAGACAACTCATAACTCTCTTGTCCCAACAAGGATAATAATTCTTGATTTAGAAGTTGTTTACGCTTAATCTCTTCCCTAAGGTCGCTATGAATTTCCAATCTATTCAACTTCAAACTCAAAGCACTCAAAGACACATCAAGATTCAAGTCTCTAAACTCCTCTAACAGATTCATCTCTTGCACCATTAAACTAGACATGTGTAGGGTCTTCCTACTAAGAGCATCGGCCACTACGTTAGCCTTACCTGGGTGGTACTTCAATTCAAAATCATAGTCTTTAAGGAATTCCATCCACCTCCTCTGCCTCATATTCAATTCCTTTTGGTCAAACAGGTACCTAAGGCTCTTATGGTCACTAAAAACCTCAAACTTAGCACCATATAAATAATGCCTCCAAATTTTAAGAGCAAAAACTACTGCTGCCAACTCAAGGTCATGTGTAGGATAATTTACCTCATGGGTTCTCAGCTGCCTAGATGCATAAGCTACAACCTTGCCCTCTTGCATCAAAACACATCCTAAACCATTCTTAGACGCATCGCAATAAACCACAAAACTCACTAAAAGGTCTGGTATGGTCAAGACAGGCGCTGTCACTAATCTCTTCTTAAGTTCTAGGAAGTTTTCCTCACATTCCTGGTCCCACACAAAAGATTTTCCTTTCCTAGTCAACTGGGTTAAAGGTAACGCTAGTCTAGAAAAACCTTCTATAAACTTCCGATAGTAACCAGCTAATCCTAGGAAACTCCTTACTTCAGTTACCGTCTTAGGTGGTTCCCACTCTAGCACTGCATCTACTTTAGAAGAATCGACTGCTACACCACTCTTGGAAATGGTGTGTCCCAGAAACTTCACCTCATCTAACCAAAACTCACACTTCTCTGGCTTAGCGTAAAAACGCTCATCTCTTAAGATTTGTAACACTATCCTCAGATGCTCCTTATGCTCCATAGGTGTTCTAGAGTATATCAAGATATCATCTATGAACACCACCACAAACTTATCTAAGAAGGGTCTAAAGATCCGATTCATGTAGTCCATGAAAATGGCTGGAGCGTTCGTCACTCCGAAAGGCATCACTACGTACTCATAGTGCCCATACCTTGTTCTAAAGGCTGTCTTAGAGATGTCCTCACTCCTCACTCTAATATGATGGTACCCCGATCTTAAATCTATTTTGGAAAACACTGCCGCTCCCCTTAGCTGATCTAACAGGTCATCTATCCTAGGTAAAGGGTACTTATTCTTTATGGTCACTTTGTTTAGCTGCCTATAGTCAACGCACAACCTCATACTCCCATCTTTCTTCTTTACCAAAAGAACCGGCGCTCCCCAAGGTGACACACTCGGCCTAATAAATCCCTTATCTAAAAACTCCTCTATTTGTTTCTTAAGCTCACTCAACTGTAGAGGTGCCATTCTATAGGGTGCTACTGAAACAGGTCCACTACCAGGCCTAAGATCTATGTTAAACTCGACCTCCCTACTCGGTGGTAAACTAGAGACCTCTTTAGGAAACACGTCTAAAAACTCGCATACAACAGGCAATGCCACTATATCACTTTCAGCCTCTATCCTAGCAGAAAAGAGAAGTATGCATCCCTGAGCCCCCTCAACTAAGTTCTTGTGGCAAGATACAGCAGACAAAAAGCAATCCGACACAGAAGGGTCAACAGACATTGGTTGTGGAAGAAAAGAAATGGTTCGAGAAGAACAATTGATAACAGCATTATTATGTGACAACCAATCCATACCAAGTATGACATCTAGACCCGACATAGGTAAGCATATCAAATCAACATCATAAGACAAGTCTTGGTATATCAAAGAACATTTCAAACAGGCAATAGAAGTTACCAATTTATCTTTGGCAGGGGTAGAAACACACAAATCAAAAGGTAGTTTAGAAACAGGTAACTCTAAATTCTTAACACAACTAAGAGATATGAAAGAATGGGTTGCTCCTGAATCAAATAATATCATAACTTTTCTATCTTTAATAAAACCCATACCTTGGATCAAACCGTCAGACTCCTTCACTTCCTCTCCTTGGATGGTGAAAACTCTTCCTTGGCTCTGGGGTCTGGTCTGAGATTGTCCTCCTCCCTTGCAGACTCTAGCAAAGTGTCCCATCTTTCCACATTTGTTGCTGGAGACTTGCGCCGCGGGGCATGCGCGATCCCCGTGGTTCCAACCATATCTGAAACATCCATCTCCCTTATATGTTTGAGCTCCTTGGACCTGCTTACCCTTTGAGATGGTAGGCACTGGTCGCAGGCTCTTCAGAAAATTACCCCCTTTGCTATGAAATTTCTTGCCGTCAACAGAACTCTTCTCCTTTGGCTTCTCCATCTCTAAAGCTTGCATCTTCTGCTCAGCTACCCTACACTTGTTTACCAAGGTGGGATAGTTCCGAATCTCCAAGATCCCAATAAAATGTTGCATCTCTGGCTTCAAACCTTGCTCAAATTTGATTGCCTTCCAGTCGTCCAAAGGATTGTCCCTCAAGTACCGAGAGAACCTTGCCAAGCTTTCAAACTTAGCAACATATTCAGCAATAGACATGTCTCCCTGACGGAGCTGCAGGAACTCTGTTTCCTTCTGAATGCGAACATTATGAGGAAAGTACTTCTCCAAGAAAACTTCCTTGAATCTGTCCCATGTGATTTGAGCGTCCACGGGTAGCAAACCACCCCTAGCACAATTCCACCAGTGCTCCGCATCAGATTCCAGCATATAGGTGGCAAAATCCACTTTCTGTGGATCAGCACACCTCATAACTCGAAAAATCTTCTCTAATTTCAGCAACCACTCTTCTGCCTCAACCGAATCTGTGGTACCTCGGAAGGTTGGCGGATCGTTCTTCCTAAACTCTGACAGTCCCATGTACTGTGGATCTTGAGCTGCAACTGCTCCAACATTATGCACGCTCCCATTGTCCCTCATCTGACGGAGTGTCTCCGTCTGCTCTTGCATGACTCTGGTCATTTCAGCCAGAACTGCTGCAAGTGCATCATTAGCGTTAGCCCCGCGCCTGTTAGTAGCCATAAATCTGCACACCACTAATCAAACATTGGGTTGATCAGGTCCAAAATCTCAAAGAATAGCATGCAGCATATATAACTCTAACAAGCAGTCCTATGCGCCCATATTTGATTTTGTGATAAACAACCCAATACCACAGTCCAATTTAGGATTGAACTGCTCTGATACCAAAAATGTAACGCCCCTCGTTACATTAGTAACCCAAGATAATAATTTAAATAAAACAAGGTAATTAAAAAAAAATTCCTTAATAAATACTGAATAAGTTCATAATATAATATTAATCCAAAATAATTGTTTATACCAATCCAATAAACAAAATACATAATAAGTTTTAAACCAAATAACTGGGCGTCTATTACAACTCGCATAAATAAATAAATAAACGGCATTAAAAGTCCTCCTGGCATATGCCATGACACACTAACCCAAGCTACTACTAGAACAAAATCCTCAAGCGTCTGACTGCTCAACAGGGTCGTCCTCAGTCTCTGAAAATAACACTACTAATGAGATTTATAATCCCAATGAATAGAAATACATTTATAAAAGGTTTTCACAAAAGCGTTGTTCTCAGCCGGCGCGGTAACCGGAAAAACTAACCATGGTATCCGCTATTTTCAAAATAATTAAATAAATATTATAAACTCAATTAATAGCCATAAACACTCAGCAGCACATCATAAACAAGTATATCATAAATTAATATACATATCAAATATTCTCAACATAATTATAGATCATATGACTTTCAAACTACAAATAACAATGGCGTCCCATTGCCTACCTTACTCATGAATGTATTTCGATGTCACCTTCTCTTCAGTGACATTACACATTTCGATACCAACCATTGTACACTGGTGGTATTACTCATTTCGACATCCCAACGTGTGGCGATGTTACTTTCGATACCCCATCATGGCGGTATTTCATATTTTGACACCCCAATTCATTGGCAGTGTTACTTTCGATACCCCTATCATAGGCGGTATTGCAGCAGGCAGCATTCAACATATTAACAGTTATCGATTCATGTCAATATCACAATTATCATCAAATAGTACATATATAGCATGTCAATTCAACCAAATCACATATGTATCGTATAAATCATATCATCGATCTCAATAATAAATATTTAATTGACAGCAGAAACACCTTAGAAGTAAAACCCCCAAATTTGTAAAATCAGGATTTGACCAAACCAGGATTATTTTTCAAAAAAACGTATTTTGAAATCATAACCCAAACCCCAAGACAATTTGCACCATGGAAAGGGTGAGATAGAGTATTTCTACTCACCTCTTGAAGATATCCAAAAAGCTTCAAATATTGCCTAAGACGAATGCTAGTGTTTCACCCCAAAAAATTTTCTCTTTGTTAACACCCCTGCAATCGACGCGTTTTTCTCTTCTCCAACACTGTTCGGCTGTGCTCACTGATGCAAGTTTTCTAACTTTCAAACAAAATTAAAACCTATCACACTTCCAATATAAGCGTGGGCCCTTTATCTTTTATAAGAATTCAAGATTGAATTCGGATGGGCAGTTACGTGAGTCTATCACTCTAGAATGACTTGTGCTTTGATAACTCATCACGTGGGCCCTGCTCAACTTCTTTTAATTGTTTATTATGCCAAAAGAATTATTGGCCTCCTGTGCTATGAATTAATTGATTGTTTTTGTCTAAGCTAATATTCAATGTGAAAAGTAACGTGGACCATATGTTTTTGTTTTCAAATGCTTTTGTTCTTTATTTATTATTTTTTTTTTTACACTAATTCTTATAACAGCTTAATCTTTTTAATAAAATAATAATATTAAAATTTAAGGATGTTACATGGGTGATTTTTTATAAAGAATGTTGATGGATATAGTTTTTAATAGATATATGTTATTTAGTGATAATCGTTGTTGGAGGAATGATTTTTAGTATGAGTTATTTTCAAATAAATGCATTAGAGACATATTCATGTTGAATGGGGGTTTGTTTTGTCCTAGTATTTGCGTTGAAGGTTTGCCTCAGATCTATATTTTGATGATTTAAAATTAGGCAAAATTACTCTTTTGGTCCATTATCTTAATTGTTTTATTCATTTTGGTCCCTTAACTTTTTTGTGTGACAAATAAGTCTCTTATGTTTACAAACATTAACAACGTTGGCCTAAACATTAGTAAACACCGCTTCAAACGGTCCTCTGTGTCCGTTAAGTGTCCAACATGGCGCCGACATGGTGCTGGCTTGGTGGCTTGGCCAAAACGACGTCGTTTTGACGACTTCAGATCGGTATTTGAGTAAGGTAGATGTAAACCAAGCTTTGTAGCCATGATTGTAGGGAAGAATATTGGGAACCTTGAACTCTAGGTCACCATTTAAGGGGGATGAAGATAACCCATACATCCCCAATGACAACTAGGTCACCAACCACTTAATACGTCCAGTTGTGGAGTTAACGGACACGGTTAACAAAGTTGAATGAAGAGTAACACTTAGGCCAATATTGTTAACATTGGTCAATATATGAGACTAGTTTGTTTCACAAAAAAAGTTAAGGGATCAAATTGAACAAAACAATTAACTCAAGGGACCAAAACTGTAATTTTGCCTTGAAAACTATGAATTGGAGATGGACCCGTGGCAAAGTCACATTTGGTAGCACACAGGTGTGAAAATTGCAAAAGGGTCACGACTCCTATTTTCTTTTTGTTGTAGTGGAGGGATTCGATCCTGCTACGAACATTATTTTTTTGGTGTTTCTCACTACTAACATTTTATCCATGGTAATTTGAAGGACACCAAGAGGGTCGGCCACACACTCTTTAAGGACACTAAAAACCAACCATCCTTGGGTCGGCCAAGCATCCAACGAGGTCGAGATCCTGCTAAGTTGCAAGAGCTTTGTCGACCCCATAAACCTCGAAACATAAATGAAGGAATCACAGCTAATGGGACATCTGAGAATTCTGTTAAGATGGAGCATGGTGGGCATAACAGTAGGGACAAGTAGCAATTTCAGAGAGGAGGGGAGGATTCTCACATGATTGGAGAGAGAAATGGAGAGAGGGAAGGGAATATTGGAGAGGAGTGCGACACCCTTTCCCGAGTGTCACATTCCCGAATGATTATAAGGCCGAAAATAATATTAATGCGGAAAATACGGTTTTTTTTCTTCTTTCACAATGATATAATGGGATTAGTAAAATAAGTAATAATAAATGAACTTAGGTTCACCATGCATTTCTAGAAGTCATACAGAATTACGTATAGAAATAGAAACATTATTGTATACAGACATAGGTCCAAGCCTAACGGATAATAAGTATATAATTAAGTACTAGGAGTAATAGCTCCCCAAAAGGTACAATTGACACTTGGACACGGCCTGGCCAAAACAAAACAGCAAAGGGAGTCCCCCTCCGGACTCAAAGTATATGCTGAACTGAATCGTTCTCACGCCCATCTACTTAAGCAGAAACAGCAATACCAGCAGAGAAGATATACAAATATGGGTGAGATTCCCAATCATCAACACAGCAAAATAACAAAATTAAAAACGGGACGACGCACCAAGTAATAACATACTTAACATGCATACCATAAATCTCAATATATCATGTTAATCAATTAGCAGCGTAATATAAGGCATCTTCGAAAACAGAATAGTGATGTACAACAAGTAAATGTAATCATCAACAGCCATGCAATGCAATGCAATGTACATGACTCAATGCCATATGCCACAAGGGTAGACTCTGACCCCTACTCCATGGAGCTAACAAAGTGTTGGAGAGAGTGAATGGAAGGACATGTTCCGAGTACGCCAACCTTGGGCAAGATGTTGCAACATTCGTAATGTGCATGTATCTGGCTTTACGGAAACATTCTACACCAAACATGAAAAGTACGGCGTCTAGTCGATGATATCAGTGTATTGCTCGGAGTCGCCACAACACAGAAGAGCTACCAACTGGTCACATGTCAGCTTTTCCAACCCTAATACCTCCAAGATTATTTAAAACGTCTCTGTAAGATTCGCACCCATATCAAGGTGTAAGCTCAACTCCTAGGCTCAAGGCCTTACAACTCATGCAATGAAATGCCAATGCTTACACAAAGCAGATGCGATAAGGCAACGTCTACCCACCGGTTAAACATCAAGGTTCACTAAGGTTCTCTTCCTTAGGAACTATACGCGTCTTTGTATTATAAAAGTTTTATCCATTGGATAAATCTCGTGATCCCTCCGGGATCGAGTCATCACAAGACTGAAACAATTGAACGATTGACCTGGATCCGAATCACCGATCCGTCATCGAACTACTGTTCCAAAACCCAAAACGTTTCATGTTTGTGTTTATGTCTTATGAATTACATCTCAAGTCCTAAGTATTATGAAGAAGGATTGAGAATCCCCTTAGATAAGTCTTTGTTCCTTTCTAGGATATTAATTCCTTGGATTTCCAATAATGAAATAAGGATTGATTCACTTAAGTCTTATGAAGTCATTGATGGACCAAATCATCAATGGTATAGTGCATGGTCTTGTTCCACCACATACTACACTTAATTATCTTTTTCTTTTGCTCTAAGTTAATTACTTAACTTAGGTTTTTATGTGTAAAACCTTACGACTTAGAGTTGAAAACTCTCGATTTGAGACTTTGAAACCCAAAACCTTTTTAATTGAACACTCACTTGATTTGAAATAACTTTGTTACTTGCTTAAGATAAAGTACCTTAACTAATTTGAAAATGGTTTTTCCTTAGTAACTTAGTGTAAAACCACGATCTAAGTTAGTGTAAAAGAAAATAGAATTTCATTTAGTTTTCAAACTATGATTCAATTAGTTCAAACTTGAGGACAAGGTCCTCTTTATACTTTGTGGATTGAATGTTAACTTAGTTTGAAAATGAAGGTGATATCGCATTAAAACCTAAGGTAACTTCATGTTAGTTTTACTTCCATGAAATCACTTTCATCATTTTACTTTTAAAGCACTTAGTTAATTGGATAAACTAAGACTAAAGTAAAAATACATTTTCACCTTAGTAAAAGCACTTGAAGGTTGAAACTCTATTTGATCTTTGGATCAAAATCACTTCTTGTTTTGTTTTGAAATATAGGTTACTAAAACATTTTCTAACTTTCAAAAACATTGAATGTTCAAGAATAACTCATGTTCTTCCTTTTTCTATGGTCATGGTCGAATACTCCCACACAAGGGATGTGAAGATTTTGCTTCACTAACTTGTCAATTAATAGCTCAAAATGCTCACAATATTATGGTGAACTATAATCATGCATCATTCAATCATAATCAAGCATAAAAATCCTTACTTGATCTAGAGATCAAAGTATGGTTTTCAACATACATGAAAATATTTTTCCATCCAAACATACATCATCATAAGCATTCACTGAACATGGAACCATTATTACAACCATGTTCTCAAAGAGAACTTAATAAATAAAGCAGTGAACCCAAGCAAAAGGGTTTTACCCAACAAAGCATAAACAACCATTTTCACCTTCCACCAATTTTGGTGTGATGAGGTTAACTCCCTATAACACCCCCTCGAGGTGCCACAGTTCGTAAACCAAATTCTTAGTTTTCGGTTGATTAAAAACCTTTTCGAAAATACTTATTAGATTTATTGCGAAAATTTTGATACCACTTAAAAGATTAATAATAACAAAGGAAACAAATACAAACTCATCATTTATAAAACTCATTCACTTTGCCTTAAGGCGTACATCAAGTCACTTCCTTAATACACACCATACTGAGTCACGGTCAGTGGACCTGACTTCAAATATCAAAATCCTAAGAGCTGGTCTAACAAAACTCTATGAACAAATAAGCATACTACCTAGCATGCATCGCCCCAAAAATACTGGGCTTCGTCATCAACAGTTCACCATCTTTGTCGTCAAACCCCAAGGAACTCAGCTGCAAGGTCCCACAGTGACCCAGAGGACCGCTGGAAAAATATCTGTATATGTATTCAAGAAACGCAACAGGGTGTCCAACATGCACATGCAAGGGTGAGATACTCTTTCACAAGTTTATCATAATAGCCGCACAAGTAAAACAGCATACAAATCATGCATCAACACAGTCATGCGACAAGATATCAATGTTCAATATAATATCACAGTGGGATAATTCTATTTTCAAAATGTCATACTCATTCATCAATGTAAGTCAAATGAATGCATGAGGCATTAATTTGACTCTCTAACATCATGTACTCCGAAGATTCCTAACTTCACGTCCTCGAGCGATAGGCCGCAGTAACACCCGTAACACAATTGTTCTCGTGAGTCGGCCTCTCAATTTAGGTCCCAACTCCAATCGTTCTAGGGTACCACGTCATAACCACATCATGAATACTTCAGTCTTTGATTGAGTTCATCCGTGTAGGATAGCCGATTTACCACGGCACGGGGTCGCGAGGCCTCCGACCACTTGTGGGATCTCGAACACAGGATGCCCCTATAGACCTAGTGGTCTTAACTAGCTAAATTCTCAACTAACGTAGTTGTGGCTTGGTTCGTATGGCACGTCGGCCGACTCATGCATGTATGCAAGAGGTTTTCTGTTCCTCTTTTTGTTCGTTCTTTCTTTTCTTTCATTCTTTCTTTTCTTTCTTCCTCTGTCATGGCACAAAGCTCATGACTCATATTAAAGGACATATAGCCCGTTCAACTAAAATTCAAGATACGAAGTAGTAGGCCGACGTCGCAAACACTAGACCTACATACGACACTAAGTTCGTTCTTTCTCTATTCCAAAAAATAGGACACGTAGTCCGAGTGTTCAATCCACGAAGCACTAGGCTGACGTCATGGATACTAGACTCGCATATAGGACACAAAGTCCGTTCTTCCTCAAAACACAGGACTTGAAGTCCGAGTGCTCCATTCACAGGATGCTAGCCCGAGACGTCTCGGTCACTAGGTTCATGTGCTTCACATGCGTGAAGGCGTAATCACTAGTTTCATCAAATCCATTTTCGTAGTTCAAAAATCAAAACAAAACATAGGTTCTTTTTGGTATAAACCAAAACTCGTTTTTGCTCTAAAACAGTTTTCCACAAAAACTTTTCTTTACAAAACATCCTCAAAGACTCAAGTTCTAAAGATGCATTTTCAAAGGATTTTGGCTTAAAAAGCCTTTTCTAAAGGTTCCATGTTTTAAAACATTTTTTCCAAAGATTGTTACCGGAGTAACTTTCATGAAGAAGCTTTTTCGTTTTCGGAACATCAAATACTTTCAGAAGATCTTTCTTTGACAAACTAAATACTTTTCAAGGTTTTCTTTTCTTTGTTCAACATGTTTAGAAAATAGTGCTAAAGCAACTTTTCACTATTTTCCTCACCAACACTTAACTTCCTAAGTCTTATTCAAAATCATTTCAAGTTCTTAATCTTAGTGGCTTTTAAATAAAAACAGCCATCATAATGTTTAGCTTAGAAGCTTTTCGTTCCTCAAAATCAAAACATTTCAAAAAGTTGATTAAGTCTTTTAGTTAGCTTAATCTTCGTTATTGAGCTATAGCCAGTGCTATGCTCTTAACCAGTCCAGGATATATATATATATATATATATATATATATATATACATCAAGTATCAATTCAAGGCATCCATGCCACAATTCATATTTCAAACATCCAAGCATATACTTCATAAAATAAATCAAGTACATACACCACATATAACATGCCTTCAAACACCAAACAAGCATATAGATCACATAATGAATCAACTAGGCAAAACATCAACTTCACATCATAGTTACAACATTCAACAAGAAACTCATGAGGCTATCACACTTATTGGAGCTAATCTCCCCTCACCTTTAGGAGTCATCCCTTCGAAGGTAAGTCGCCCGATCGGTCCACAAATTCTCTCGATTCCTCGTCCGAGTATCCGACAACAACTACAAACATAAAACCAATCCAATCATCAACAAATAACAACACAATCAACAACATCAAAACATGGGTTCTCTTTCCCCAAAATATGATCTAAGGTGCGGCCAAAAATGATGAAAAAGCTAGGGATCACATTTGGCTCGAATCTTTTGGAAGGTTGATTCTTAAGCTTGATGAACACTAGTGTAAGTCCTAAAACTCAAAAACTTGAAACAAAATTCAATGTTCTTCACACCTATAAGTCTCGGCCATAAGGAGAGAAATGGGTTAGAAATTGATTTGGTTTTCCATCACTTGGATTCAAAGACAATAGGAAAGGTTATGATGGAATCAAGAGTTAGAAATCAAAAATTGAACAAAACACTATTCATCTTCTTCATCAAGGGTTCGGCCACTTTTGGGGTTTTTGGCTAGGATGAGAGTTGGATCATATGCTCTTGGGTTTAGGTAAAGGATGGTGAAGTGAGTTCAAAGAAATTGGTTTCACATTAAAATGATTTTTCTACACTTTTCTATGAATTTTCAAAGTTTTGTATCATAAACTTGAAACTATGAAAACAAGATTTGATCTTGAGATTGGAAGAGATTCAAGAAGCTAGGAGATCGTAGAAGTGATCTTACCTAAATATTGATGAAGATTGATCAAGGAATCAAGTTTTTCTCTTAAGGATTCAAGGTTTTCCTCTAGCAAAAATGGAGTTTTCTCTCCATGGAAGAAGATGAACTAGTTGGAGCTCATTTGGGGCTGGTTTGGGGCGTGAATGGGAGGCTGAAATGGGGCTGACCAGCCTCTTAATTAAGTCACTTAAGGGCAAAATGGTCATTTGCTTCAAGGGTAAAATGGTAAAAGTGAAAAAGGTTAAGTTAGGGGTATTTTGGTCATTTTGCGTGCAGGTATTTCCGAACGTCATGACGACTCTGGCATGCAATCCCAAGTGATATGACATGATGTGATATCAAGATTATTCATTAGCGGGTCCCGGTAAGTCCGTATGCGCCTCCGTTCGTCACCCGAATGAGGATTTCCGCTCGAACGAAGGTCAGGAAGCGAATTTTGTGAAATTTAACCAAAACGTAGAGAATCGAATCCTAAGACTTACTGTCTCGTTCACGGGTCCATCTGAGGTCTCCTGAGCATTAAAACCATTATGTTAGTGTAAAAACGTAAACCAGGCTCCGTTTGAGTTTTCACCTCAAATTTTAATCGTAGCTTCGTACAATAACGTTGAGCATGACTATTGTCTCGGAATATTTTATTTCCCTCTCTAGACCCTTCAATAAAATGCGAACTCATAAATACTATTTAATTAGTATTAGAGAGTTTGAAAAATCGGGGTGTTACACTCCTCATACCTCATACCTTTTGTGAAGTAATCCTCCGATTGAAAGGTCGTCTGAACGGTTCGCGAATCTCCCGATTACTCTCCCGAAAACTCAACACCAACTACAATCACAAAATCCAATCAAACATCAACATTCAACAACACAAATTTTCCCTATTCCCTTAGACTTAGGGTTCGGCCATAGGGCTCAAAAATTAGCTAGAGATGTCTAAAATTTTCTATCTTTTGGATGAATGATCCTTAGGTATACCTAACACTAAAACAAGTCTCAGTACTCAAAACTTGAATAAAAAACTCAAGCTTTTTCACCCTATAGGTTTCGGCCTCATCAGACCCATATGGGCTAGGGAAATCTTTTGGTTACATGCTCTTGGATAATGAAAGAGGATGATGAAACTAACTCACAGGAATTGGTTTGACATTAAAAGGATTGTTTTACAATTTTTCATGGTTTTATGAAGTTTAAGCTTCAAACTTAAACATAGCTTGAAAATGAAGTTTCAATGGAAGAAACAACAAGATTGAGAGATCAAGAATGAATATATACCTCTTAGAGGATGAAGGTGAGTGAAGTGATCAACTTTGCTTCTCAAAGTTCTTGAAGATTCCTTAAGAAAAATGAAGAGAAAGTGAAGGAGAAAAGGAGTGAAGGAGAAAGGAAATGAAGGGTGATTTGATGAAGAGAGGAGGTGTGGGAGAGGTGAAGGCAAGGGTAGGAAGGTCCAAAAAAATTTCACTTAAGGGCAAAATGGTCATTTCACACAAGGTTAAATGGTAATTATGAAAAAGGTTAGGGGTATTTTGGTCTTTTCACGTCCAGATATTTTCTAATGTCATCATGACACTGGCACGCTTTCCTGGGTGATGTGACTTCAAGATTATTCGTTAGCGGGTCCAGGTAAAACCCTATCCAGCTCCGTTCGTCACCTAATTTGAGATTTCATCCGAATAACTTATATTATTTCGCTTTTTAGTGCGAAAACCCAATTTTAGCAAAATTGTAGGAAATTCAATTCTAAGACTAACTGTTTCGTTCACGAGTCAAAATTAGGTCGTCTGATCAGTAAAATCATACTGTCAGTGAAAGATGCAGATCGGGCTCTGTCTGAGCTTTCAACCCAAAATTTAACCGTAACTCCCTATGATAGCGTAGAGCATGACTATGGTCTTAGTTTATTTTATTTCATTTTCTAAACCTCAGATAAAAATATAAACTCATTTACTCGGTTTATTGACCTTAGAAAGCTTGAAAAATCAGGGTGTTACATTACTACCCCTCTTAAAAGAATTTCGTCCCCGAAATTTACGTACCTTTCAAAATAGACTCGAATACTGTCGTTGCATGTCTTCTTCTCTTTCCCAAGTAGCATCACCTGAAGTCTCGTTCTAGATAACCTTGACCAAGGATATCTCTTTCCCACGCAGTTGCTTTACTCTCATGTCCTCGATCTTAACAGGCAGTGTTTCATAGGTCAGGTTATCCTTTAGCTGTACTGAATCAGACTTTATGACATGATTGGGATCCGGAATATATTTTCGTAATTGCGAAACATGAAAAACATTATGAACTTTGGATAGAAAAGGCGGTAAAGCTATTTGGTAAGCTACTGGACCTATCCGACGAAGAATTTGATAAGGTCCGATGAATTTTGGAGTGAGTTTTCTGGACTTAAGGACCCTGCGCACCTCAGTCGTTGGAGTGACTCTCAAAAACACATGATCACCTTCTTCGAACTTAAGGGGCCTACGTCTTTTATCCACATAAATTTTCTGTCGGCTCTGAGTTGTCCTCATCTTTTCTTGAATCAGTTTCACCTTTTCAGTTGTTTGTTGCACTAGTTCAGGTCCAAATGAAGCACTTTCTCCATCTTAATACCAACATAAAGGTGTTCTGCATCGTCATCCGTATAAAGCTTCAGAGGGCACCATCCCTATGCTCGAATGATAACTGTTGTTGTAGGTGAACTCTATTAATGGTAGGAAACTCTCCCAACTCCCGGCATGTTCCAACACACATGCCCTCAATGGGTCCTCTAAAGATTGAATCGTCCTTTCTGATTGTCCGTCAGTCTGAGGATGATAAGCCGAACTCAGCCATAACTTCGTTCCTAAGGCTTCATGTAAACTCTGCCAAAACCGCGAAGTAAAACGTTGGTCTCTATCTGATATGATGCTTGAAGGTACCCCATGCAGTCTCACAATCTCACTGATATAAATCTAAGTAAGCTTCTCCATGGAATACTTGATATTGATAGGTAGAAAATGAGCTGATTTCGTAAGCCTATCAACTACTACCCAAATGGAATTGCACCCCTTAGGTGTCCTTGGCAAACACGTCACAAAATTCATTGCTACGCTGTCCCATTTCCACTCTGGGACATCCAACAGAAGTAACATTCCCGCTGGCCTTTATGTTCAACCTTTGCTTTTTAACACATCAAGCAAGACGCCACATAATCAGCCACATCTATTTTCATGCCGTGCCACCAAAATAACCGCTTCAGGTCTTGGTACATCTTGGTTGATCCTGGATGCATACTCAACTTTCTTCTATGAGCTTCATCCAGAATTAATGTCCTTATCTCTGGGTTGTTTGGCACACAAACCCGTTCTCCTCATCTTAGGATTCCATCTGTTCCTTCTTTGTATTCAGACGTCATCCCTTTCTTCAGATTTCCTCGCTCTTTCTCCAGATACTGGTTGTACACTTGTTTCTCCCGAATCTGATCCATCAGATCACATGACACTGTAACCATGCCCACACAAAGTCTCCCTGGCATACTGACCACGGACAGATGCATATCCCTGAACTGTTCTAACAGCTCATGTTCCTTAACCATCATGGCAGACACATGTAACACTTTTCTACTCAGAGCATCCGCTACCACATTAGCTTTCCCCGGATGATACTGTAACTGGAAGTCATAGTCCTTTAGAAATTCCAGCCACCGTCTCTGCCTCATATTGAGCTCTTTCTGATCGAACAGGTACTTCAGACTCTTATGATCGCCGAAGACATTGAACGTCGAACCATACAAGTAGTGCCTCCAAATCTTCAAAGCAAAGACCACCGCTGCTAACTCCAGATCATGAGTAGGGTAATTCTTCTCTTGCACTTTCAACTGTCTCGAGGCATAAGCTACCACTTTCCGATTTTGCATCAGGACACAGCCTAACCCCGGTATGAAGCGTCACAGTATACTTCAAAAGGTTCACTTGGATCTGGTAACACCAACATTGGCGAAGTAGTCAGCCTCTTCTTCAGCTCCTAAAAACTCTGCTCATAGGTTCAATCCGTTCAAAAGTTTTATCCTTCCTTGTCACTTGGGTAAGGGGTCCTACAATCTTAGAAGATCCCTTGATGAACCTCCGATAATACCTAGCCAAGCCCACAAAACTGCGTATCTTAGTCACTGTGGTTGGTTTCTCCCACTCAAGAACTACTTCAACTTTTGACGGATCTACAGCAATTCCTTCCTTTGAAATCACGTGACCCAAAACTGCACTTCGTCGAGCCAAAACTCACACTTAGACAGCTTTGAAAGTGAAACAGGGAAACACAAGAAGGGGGGTTGAATTGTGTTTCTTAACCGATTTTCGAAAACCCTTTTTTAAGGCAGGTAAGATGAATGAACACACCAAAACCATTATAAGCGTTTAAGATACTTTGTCTTCAATCCCCAAGTTAGTAATAAATAAAAACTTAACAAAATAGGGATAGAGAGATTCACACAGAGATATATCCTGGTTCACTCTTTCAAATCAAAGAGCTACGTCCAGTCCCTTCCCTCAGAAGGTTTTTCCACCAAAACTCTTAGCACTTTTCACAAGCTGTTTCCAAGTCTCTCCAAGACTACAACTCCAAGTATTCTACACCTCTCCAGGCTACAAGTATTCTTTTACATACAAGCCTCTTCAGGCTCAACAAATCCTAAGATTTGAGAGGGGTTTTTCTGAGCTTTTTACAAACTCACTACAGTGAGAGTTTTACACGATATAGCTCTTTAACAATCTGTTTGCAACTTTATAATGAAAGAATGAGAAGGTTTACAGATCAATTTCTAAAGAGTGAAAGCATTGAGGCTTTTGTTTGCACAATGAATTCTCTTGAATATTTTCTTGCTCGTGTGTTCTCTTTTTTTGCTTTTTCAGAGGAGGGTTTTCTTATAGCTTTGTCTTGACCTTCTGATTTCAAAACAGTGGGAAAAATTTTCCGTTTAGACACATTCAAATATCCGTTAGGCACAGAATCATTTGTCAGTTGTTCTCCGTTGTGTATTTGTCCTTTCAGAATGAGGAGGTAGTAGCAGCTTGAATGGTAGCAGACAATTTTGCTTTTATGGCCGACAAGCGTTTTGCTCTACGTGAATCTTTGCTCTATGTGGTTTGCTTTGTACGACGTTCGTACCTTCTTTTGTCTTATGTGAAAAGATATTTCCTTATAACCAATTATGACTTTTGAATAAGAGAGAGCCACGTCATCTGCAAAAAGAAGTTAGTGGACGCACAGGCATATATAAAAAGTTGGACGCACAATTTATATAGATAGTTGGACGCACAAGTAGTGTAGACAATTGGACACACAATATAGACTAATGACAACCAAATGGTGTGGTTGCCTTTTAACGATCTTATGGTTGAATTCTAAGTATGATAATTTCGTGCTCTTTGTATAGGAACAAAATGAAACAACATAAAAGTGAAGAAAACAAGAAAATGGTGAAGAAAGAGATGGTGTAGGCGCCACGAACCAAGCAGGTTTGATAAGCCAAGTGATTTTCGCCACAAGAACCTTGGATTCTTGATAAGAACTAAGTTTGGTTTAACCAAGAACCTAGGAGAAACAATTCTCACTCAATGGAATTTGATCCAAAATAACATCGAAGTTGTATTTCTCAAGGTTTTAGGTGCATACATATAATAGTCATCCAACTCTTGGCATCCAAAGACAAGGCATAACCCCCACTTTGAATGGCCTAATTACTAACTTGATGACCACTAAAACAAAATCAATTCAGCCCCCAAACCCATTCACACACGCCTACCCTTCCTTCTTCATGGGTGGTTACACTTTGTTTGTCAAATTAAAAGTGTAACACTCAAACAATTGAAGGCAGCCCATCAAGCACTCATAACTCACCATCAAGCAATTGAATTCAGCCCCAAGACACTCAATGTCACGCCTACCACTTGTTCTTCATGGGTGGTTACACTTTGTTTGTCAAATTAAAAGCGTAACACTCAAACAATTGAAGGCGGCCACCAAGACACTCATAACTCACCATGAAGCAATTGAAGTCAGCCCCAAGCACTCAATGTCACGCCTACTCTCCCTTCATGATGGGTGATTACACTTTGCTTTGCAAATTAAAAATGTAACACCCATAACTTACAATTTATTGACTCAATTTAATGAGGAGTTTCTTATAGCATACAAACTAAAGATTCCCTCCCCAAGACTCCCTACTCAACGTGTGGCATGGATATTATGGGTTAGACCTTCATGCAACTCTTAGTGTAGCCCACTAATAGAGAATGCTTAATTGGATCCACTCACATAACCCATTACATTTTATTGAATTGAAAAACAAAACAATAACTATGGAAGCAAAGTCAGGCCCCCCTTGTCATCATTATGGGCCTGTACTTGACTAAGATAAGTCACCATCTTGGATTCCATTCTTGCTAGGCCAGAAGTTGGGCTTGCTTCCATAAAGGTTGTCACCATTTGTTCTAGGACTTCTTGGGCTTTCTTGGTTCTTGATCAGGTCATAGGCCCACCAAGTCCTTCAGGTGCTTCTTGGTCCATAATCCTTATTTGGCTCATATCATCCCCTCCTTCTTTAGGTGAATTCGACCTCGAATTGAATTCTTCATCACCTACATCAAAAAAAGATAAATCAGCCACATTGAAAGTAGCACTTATTCCACCATGCTCACCAGGAAGATCCAACTTGTATGCATTATTATTGATCTTGGCCACCACTTGAAATGGCCCATCTCCTCTTGGTTGCAATTTAGATTTCCTTTGGGAAGGAAACCTTTCCTTCCTCATGTGAACCCAAACCCAATCTCCGAGCTCAAATACCACCTTCTTCCTTCCTTTGTTGGCTTGTCTTGCATAGCTTTGGGTCCTCTTTTCAATTTGGACCTTCACTTGCTCATGTAACTTCCTCACATATTCAGCCTTGGCCCTACCATTTTTATGCTTTAAAATTGAAGAGTTAGGCAATGGCAATAAATCAAGAGGAGTTAAGGGATTAAAACCATAAACAACCTCAAAAGGAGAATATTGAGTGGTGCTATGAACAACCCTATTATAAGCAAATTCCACATGAGGCAAACACTCCTCCCAAGACTTAATGTTCTTTTTAATCACAGCCCTTAAAAGGGAAGAAAGTGTTCTATTCACAACTTCAGTTTGCCCATCCGTTTGAGGATGGCAAGTAGTGGAGAAAAGAAGCTTTGTACCTAGCTTTCCCCACAAAGTCCTCCAAAAGTGACTTAGGAACTTGGTGTCCTTATCACTAACAATGCTCCTTGAGAGACCATGAAGTCTCACCACTTCCCTAAAAAATAAGTCCGCCACATGACAAGCATCATCAACTTTTTTACATGGAATACAACAAAAATGGAATCTTTACCATTCCTTGACCTAGGCTATCCCACAACAAAATCCATAGATAAGTCTATCCAAGGAGAGTCAAGAATAGGTAAAGGAGTATAAAGTCCATGGGGCATCACTTTAGATTTTGACTTTTTACATACAATGCATTTTTCACAATATTTTTGCACATCATGCTTCATGTCAGGCCAATGAAAATGTTCATGCAACATGTCTATAGTCTTTTGGACCCCAAAGTGCCCCATTAATCCCCCTTCATGCGCCTCTTTTAAGAACAATTCCCTTATAGAGCTTTTAGGCACACATAAACGTTTTTCTTTGAACAAAAATCCTTGGTGCCTAAAATATCCATTTTGGGACGAATGCACACAATTAGCATAGATATGAGAAAATTCCTTATCATGCTTATACAATTCTTTAATGCATTCAAGACCCAACAACTTTGTCTCAAGGGTAGAAAGTAAAGAATACCTTCTTGAAAGTGCATCAGCAACAACATTGGCCTTACCCTTTTTGTGTTTCACCACATATGGAAATTGCTCAAGAAATTCAACCCACTTTGCATGTCTTTTATTTAACTTTCCTTGCCCTTTCAAATATTTCAAAGACTCATGGTCACTATGAATGACAAATTCTTTGGGCAAAAGATAGTGTTGCCAAGTTTGCAAAGCTCTTACTAAGGCATACAATTCCTTATCATAGGTGGGATAATTAAGGGAAGCTCCACTTAATTTCTCACTAAAATAAAAAATTGGATGCCCCTCTTGCATCAAAACAGCCCCAACACCAACATTTGAAGCATCACATTCAATCTCAAAAGATTTAGCAAAATTAGGCAAAACAAGTATTGGTGCATGGGTGAGCTTTTCCTTAAGTTCTTTGAAAGCATGTTCTTGCTTCTCCCCCCATTTAAACCCAACATTTTTTTTGACAATTTCATTAAGAGGTGCAGCCAAGGTGCTAAAGTCCTTAACAAACCTCCTATAAAAACTAGCCAAGCCATGAAAACTCCTCACATCACTCACATTTTTGGGGGTTGGCCAATCTTGAATGGCCTTAATTTTCTCTTTGTCAACATGGACCCCTTTAGCATTTATCACAAATCCAAGAAAAATCACATGGTCCACACAAAAAGTACACTTTTCCAAATTAGCATACGATTTTTCTTTTCTTAATACAAGCAAAACAGCCCTTAAATGTTCATGATGTTCATCTAAGTTTTTGCTATATATCAAGATGTCATCAAAATACACCACAACAAACTTGCCCAAAAATTCCCTCAAAACATGTTTCATAAGCCTCATAAAAGTGCTAGGTGCATTTGTTAAACCAAAAGGCATTACCAACCATTCATACAAACCATATTTAGATTTAAAGGCAGTTTTCCATTCATCCCCCTCCCTTATTCTAATTTGATGGTACCCACTTTTCAAATCAATTTTAGAAAAAACACAAGCACCATGCAATTCATCAAGTCTAGGTATAGGATGTCTATACTTAATTGTGATGTTGTTCACGGCCCTACAATCCATGCACATCCTCCAAGTCCCATCTTTCTTTGGCACTAAAATTACCGGGACAGCACATGGACTCAAACTTTCTTGCACCCAACCTTTTTGTATCAACTCCTCCACTTGTGTTTGGATCTCTTTAGTCTCTTGTGGATTGCTCCTATAGGCTGGCCTATTGGGCAATGATGCACCCGGAATGAGGTCAATGTGATGCTCAATTCCTCTAAGAGGGGGAAGGCCATGTGGCACTTCCTTAGGAAAAACATCATCAAATTCCTGCAAAAGATTTTTGACACCACTAGACAAAGAATTATCATTAGGAATGTTAGCATTTAAACAAAATTCCTTACAATAAAGTATGTATAGGGGCTGCCTTGAAATTAAGGCACTCTTCACCTCACTCTTTGTTGCAAGAAATCTCTCTTTACTCTTTTTTTCCACTCTATTTTTCACTTCCTTTTTCTCATGATTTTTTTTTTATATTTTTATTCACTCTTTTTCTCAATTTCTTTTTCACCCTATTTTTCTTTTCTCTCTTGCTCTCTCTTTTCTCTCATTTTTATTTGATCCTCACTAACTTGCTTTGGAGATAAAGGAGAAAGTATGACCTTTCGGTCTTGATACATGAGAGTATACTTATTTGAGAACCCATCATGGATGGCCTTCTTGTCATATTGCCAAGGCCTTCCCAACAACAAGTGGCTTGCCTCCATAGGCACCACATCACAAAGAACACTATCCTCATACTTCCCAATTGAGAATGGAACCTCCACTTGTTTGTTCACCACCATTTCTCCTACCTCACTTAACCATTGAAGCCTATATGGTCTTGGATGTGCCTTAGTTACCAAATTTAGTTTTGACACTAATCTAGTACTTACAACATTGGCACAACTTCCTCCATCAATAATTAAAGAGCATACCTTTCCTTGAATTAGTCATCTAGAATGAAAGATATTCACCCTTTGGCTTGCTTCATGTTCTTTCACTTGACTTCCCAATAGCCTCCTTACCATAAGTAAATCACCATCCGGCATGAACACATCTTCTTCACTTTCCTCCCCACTTGAAGCCTCGGATTGTGATACTACTTCACCATTCATGGACACCATGGTTCTCTTTGTTGGACATTGGGCGGCTATGTGTCCATGGCCAAGGCATTTGAAACACTTTACTTCACGGCTCCTAGTGGTTGTCTCCATTGGTTTCTTGCCTTGAGAGGTGTTCACGGCTTCTTTGGTTGGTGCACCCTCCTTCTTTTGCTTGTCCTTCCAAATGGATGATGGAAACTTTGAAGAAGAAGAAGAAGAAGAATATTTGAACTTCCTCCTCTTAATTTGTTGCTCCACCTTGATTGCTTGTTGCACCAAATCTTCAAGCTCCACATAATTTTGCAATTCTACTATGTCTTGAATATCTTGATTCAAGCCATGTAAGAATCTTGCCATGGTAGCCTCCCTATCTTCTTGAAAATTTGACCAGTAAGGCCAACTCCATCTCCTTGAAATACTCATCTACACTCTTGGTCCCTTGGGTAAATCTTTGCAATTTGTTGTGAATGTCCCTTTAGTAATGATTTGGGACAAACCTCTTCCTCATGACATACTTCATCTCCTCCCAAGTGTCTATAGGCTCCCTTCCAAGTCTCCTCCTCTCTTTTTGTAATTGGTCCCACCACATAAGGGCATACTCTTTGAACTCAAGGGCGGCTACTTTCACCTTCTTGCCTTCATTGTAAGAATTACAATCGAAGACTTGTTCTATCTTTAGCTCCCACTCCAAGTAAGCCTCCGGATCGTTCTTCCCAAGAAAGGGAGGAACTTTGATTTTGACCCCCTCAAGCCTTTCATCACGTCTCCTTCCTCTATGTCCTCCTCTTCTATGCCTTCCTCCTCTAGGCCTTCCTCTTTCACTTTCATTGCCACTAGACTCATCATTTTGAAGGTTGGCAAGTTGTTGATCATAGTTGGTTTGCATTGCCTCCCTTTGCCTTTGAAGGGCTTGCATTTGAGTAGTCATTCGTACAAAAAGGACCGCGGACCTTGGTGAAAGTGGTGGACTATCTTCATTGTTTGCCATGATTTATGTTTCCTCACTACACTCCCTCACTTGTCACACAAATAAATTTCACTCTTTTGGTTTTTTCCACACAAGAAGTAAATTTGCACTCTTGCCTTTTTCCTCTCAAATGTTCTCCTTTAGTTCTTAGAGGAATCAAAACACAAAACACAAAAATACCAAAATTCAAGTAACAGAAATCACAAAACTTATCAAAACAAGGAAAAAAACGAAAACAAAGGCTAGAAATGAAAAGGTTTTACAAATAAGAAACAAAGGAAGAAGGGAAAAATTTTCAAGACACAAATTGCTCAAGTGAAACTTTCTCTTCTTTTTTTTTTTATAACTTGTTGAAGAGAATTACTCTTAAAAACTTTGTTTTTGGAGCAATACACAACAACCACGAATTTTCCCTTCAAGAAAAGATCAAAGTAATTTTTGTTTTTGGTTTTGAGAAGAAAAGAAGGAAGAGTAGAAGATGAAGAAGAAAATAGAATCAAGAACACAAACAAAAATTCAACCAAAGCCTAAGCTTTGATACCACTTGATGACAACCAAATGGTGTGGTTGCCTTTTAACGATCTTATGGTTGAATTCTAAGTATGATAATTTCGTGCTCTTTGTATAGGAACAAAATGAAACAACATAAAAGTGAAGAAAACAAGAAAATGGTGAAGAAAGAGATGGTGTAGGCGCCAAAAACCAAGAAGGTTTGATAAGCCAAGTGATGTTCGCCACAAGAACCTTGGATTCTTGATAAGAACTAAGTTTGGTTCAACCAAGAACCTAGGAGAAACAATTCTCACTCAATGGATTTTGATCCAAAATAACATCAAAATTGTATTTCTCAAGGTTTTAGGTGCATACATATAATAGTCATCCAACTCTTGGCATCCAAAGACAAGGTATAACCCCCACTTTGAATGGCCTAATTCCTAACTTGATGACCACTAAAACAAAATCAATTCAACCGCCAAACCCATTCACACACGCCTACCCTTCCTTCTTCATGGGTGGTTACACTTTGTTTGTCAAATTAAAAGTGTAACACTCAAACAATTGAAGGCAATCCAACAAGCAATCATAACTCACCATCAAGCAATTGAATTCAGCCCCAAGACACTCAATGTCACGCCTACCACTTGTTCTTCATGGGTGGTTACACTTTGTTTGTCAAATTAAAAGCGTAACACTCAAACAATTGAAGGCAGCCACCAAGACACTCATAACTCACCATAAAGCAATTGAAGTCAGCCCCAAGCACTTAATGTCACGCCTACTCTCCCTTCATGATGGGTGGTTACACTTTGCTTTGCAAATTAAAAGTGTAACGCCCATAACTTACAATTTATTGACTCAACTTAATGAGGAGTTTCTTATAGCATGCAAAATAAAGATTCCCTCCCCAAGACTCCCTACTCAATGTGTAGCATGGATATTATAGGCTAGACCTTCATGCAACTCTTAGTGTAGCCCACTAATAGAGAATGCTTAATTGGATCCACTCACATAACCCATTACACTTTATTGAATTGAAAAACAAAACAATAACTATGGAAGCAAAGTCACGCCCCCCTTGTCATCATTATGGGCCTCTACTTGACTAAGATAAGTCACCATCTTGGATTCCATTCCTGCTAGGCCTGAAGTTGGGCTTGCTTCCATAAAGGTTGTCACCATTTGTTCTAGGACTTATTGGGCTTTCTTGGTTCTTGATCTGGTCATAGGCCCACCAAGTCCTTGAAGTGCTTCTTGGTCCATACTCCTTATTGGGCTCATATCATAGAAAATTGGACGCACAATATGTATAAACAGTTGGATGCAAAAACAATGTAAACATTTGGACGCACAATACTATATGATCATGTTTTGTACGTAAACCTTTACCACTATAGTCCAATAGATTATTTGGACGAACCATGTAGTTTCTTTGGACGAAGATATTGCAGTGAGCTTTTTGCCCTTTAAGAGCTAGGTGAAACTTTGGTTTTGGAGAACTATCTGAAGTCAGAAACATACAAAGGTCTTTTGACCTTATGGATTAGCATAAACTTGACTTTGAGTAAATTCAACAAACATATAATAATTTTGTTAATCATTAAAACTTTTAGGGGTCATTAGCCATTACTGTTTTGGTTCTAACAATCTCCCCCTTTTTTATGATGACAAATATTATTATGAAACATGTTTTGAGACAGTATAAACAGTATTTCTTATGTATAAAAGCTCCCCCTGAGATTATGCATTTGCATATTGAAGACATAATTCAGAACATAAGTTTTATGAAAGCATAAAAACAAGACATATAACCAAACTTTCAAATTCTACTTGCATTTCATATTTATTCAAAACAAATTTTACACATTTCATTTCATATATTCTCTCCCTGTTTGTCATCAGACAAAAGGAAAGAGGGGAGGATGCACATCATTGTCAACAAAAAAAAAAAAAGATTGTAAGGAGATGGAGGAGGAAAGCCAGGAAAGATGCGATGAAGGTAGGAGAACATCTGATCCATTTTTCAGTGACCCTTGCTGAGATCCGATCTACCAAGAAGTCAGCAACTTCAGGAATCAGACCTGGAGGTAAAGAGGGAGCCGAAGTATGAGCAGGGCGGGCTTCTTCAGCTGCAGAAGAGTTTACATCTTCATCATCTAGATGTAGTTCCACAGTGTCTCCAGACAGGGTGGAATTAGCATCAAGACGTTCAGTGTGCTGAACCGAGCTTGCTTCCGCTTGGGAATAAGGAACAGCAACAGCTTCACAGCTTGCATCTTTGAATGGACCAGAAGACTCAGTACAATAGGCATTTGCTTGGGTCTCAGGTGCAGGCAAAGACACAGGAGAAGTATCCATTGGAAGCTCTGAAGATGTGGCTTCTTCATGAGAGTACCATGGAAGCAGAAGAACAGGAGGAGGAGAAGATGATTCCGGGACCTGTGATGGCGGTACAGAGGGTGAAGTATCTTGAGATCCTTGGTGTTCATCTGAGGATAGGATGACGGGTGAAGGAGGTGGAGATGGAGGTGGGGAAACATGTTGTTATGTGGAGGGGGTGGAGGGTGAGGAGTTTGAGATGAGGATTTTGGGTCTAGGTGGCCGTTGGGCTACAGTTTTGATTCGCATTGGTTTAGGTGGAAGAGGAATGGACGCAAACAGTTTAGGATTGGGGTGAGGGGTAGAAGATGGTGCTTCAGAAGGAGTGGAGGGTACAGACAGGTTGGGTAAGGTTGAGGGTGATGGAGATACCTTATTTTTCTTAGCAAGAAGGAGGGCAATCGGAACATCATCCTCATCATCTTCTTCGTCGTCTTCGTCCACTAGAAGCTTCCTCTTTCTGTATCTAGGTTTAGAGTAACCAGCTTCTAGACCAGCTTGAGATGATACAGGAGCCTGCTGCTTTGAGCCTAAGTCAGCTTTAAGCAAAGGACCATGTATCTCTTCAACAAAAGGAACAACCACACCACTGAGCTTGATGAACTTTTCTCCATGGATGGGGTAAGCAATATCTTCCATCATTGAGGCAAACTCCAGGCTCGGCTTTTCTTCAAACTCTTCAAAAACGTTTTGAGTCTGAGCCTGAGTGGACGAATCAGAGAAGACAAGAGGAGGATTGGAAACATGATATGAGCCAAGGGGGGCAATTCAAGTTTGCAACAAGAGGAGGTCAAACTATTCAAGTCCAAGTGACCTTATGCCTTGTTTTGATTGTAACTTGTTCTCTGATAATCCGATTTCCATGTTCTTGGTGGCGTTGGAAAGCTAAGCGAATTTTCTACAAGTTGTATTTCAACCATCAAGACCTAATTCGACCTCTATCATGAAGGAAATAGCGTTATAAGTTAAGCACGAAATTCTGGACGGATTTTACCCATTTTGCTTTAGGCTTAGTGGAGGAATCTTTTGGCTTGCATCCCAAAAGTAACTCCTTGTAGTTATGACTCATCTTTATTAGGTGGTTTTTATTAGAATGGTTATGTTTTTAGGCAGCCACTTATTGTTGTCATCATTTCACCAATTTGTGGCATATTCATGATAGTTATTAGGGGGGTTATGGAATCTTAGGATGACTTGTGTAAGCCAACTCTTGGCAGCCCCAATTCCTATATGTATGCGCCTACTAACATGAAATAAGACAACTTGGATGTTGAATTTGGATTAATTCCATTTGTGAGAATTGTTTCTCCTAGGTTCTTGGTTGAACCAAGCTTAGTTCTTATCAAGAATCCAAGGTTCTTGTGGCGAACATCACTTGGCTTATCAAACCTTCTTGGTTTGTGGCGCCTTTATCATCTCTTTCTTCACCATTTTCTTGTTTTCTTCACTTTTATGTTGTTTCATTTGTTTCCATAAGAAGAGCACGAATTGTAATGCTTTGAATTCAACCAAATGATCGTCAAAAGGCAACCACACCATTTGGTTGTCATCAAAACGTTTTGAGATTGATGCTTCCTTCTCTGATAGCTTTGAGGATCGTTCATGTGTTAAGCTTGAGCAGTAGTGGACTGAGCTTGATCAAAATCCACCACTGATTTGAGTTGCATTTTGGAGAGGTTCGCCTTTCCAAACACAGGGCAGCTTACGGTTTGATAGGAGGTTCTGATGCTAGGATGAACCTTGTTGAGCATGCAATAAATCCCTTGATTTTCAAAGATGCGGGAGAAAAGGATTGCATATGTAATGTTTTTAACAGAAACGACATCAGTGCAATTTTCTTTAAAACAGTCAAAGAGAAGAGAGGGAAGATTGACCTTTATACCATACACCAGATGGGTGAGCAGAAAAGAATGCATCTCAGAGATGGAGTCTTTGGACCCAGCTTTGTGGAGAACGGCCTTGTTCAAGATTTGATTAAGAACTCTGGCTTCGTCCTTCATGATAGCAACACGAAAGAGTGTATTTGGCTGAGCATCGGGATTTCTCAGGAAGTTAAAGACGTTGTCTTTTCCTCCAAACTTGTTGTGCCAAGTTTTGAAATAGGTGGCATCGAGAGATAGACACCCAATAGCAGAAGCTATAGAAACTTTGGAGACTTCAACCTTCTGTGTCCCCAAAACAAACCCAGAAATGAGACCTTCTTTTTCCAGGTGAGCTGTCTTCCAAAACTCAGTGAGAAGTCTTGGATAGACTTCTGGGTAGTTGATGAAGAAATGATCCCATCCAGCTCCAATGATGTAGATCCTGACGTCTGCTCACCATATTCAAGTCGATTTGGTGCTCAATGTTGATCTGGTAGTTGTCTGGAATCTCGCAAGTTGGATGTCCAAGAGGTGAAATGGTCTCTTGAAGAATGCTGCTTCCTTCTCTAGCTGAACGTAGATTTCTTCCCATTTTTCAGACGAGAGTGAAGAGAGTGAAGATGAATTATTCAGAGTGAAAGAGAGAGAGAGAGGAGATTTCACAGAGAGGACGTTTGGTGAGGTTTGAACTCACTGGCTGAGGTTAATAAAGAGAAGAGCAATGTATCCAAGACGTCAGAGAAAGTAACCGTGGTTAAAGAACCATGATGACTAGCGGTTACCGAGGGAGGCTACTTAAGAGTGAAGTATCAGACGCACGCCATTTGACGTGACCCGAGAGTGCTGACTCAGTATAGAAGTTATGTGGAGGACAGATAAAGAGTTTTTAACAGAAACACATTTATGACAAATAATAAATATCACAAAATAATGACGTAAGCTGATAGAAAGCAGTAAATGGACGCAACCATTTTATGCGCATGCTTTTCTGACACAAGCATTTATTGGACGCAAGGTCATTCAACATAGAGCATGTTGAGCTGTTTTCTTATTGAAAAAAATCTATCCTCTGCAAGAGGTTTTGTGAAGATATCTGCCCACTGGTGGTCAGTATCCACAAATTTTACATCAAACACACCTTTTTGAATGTAATCTCTGATAAAGTGGTGTTTGATTTCTATATGCTTAGCCCTCGAATGCAATATAGGATTTTTCGATAAATTTATTGTAGCAGTATTATCACAATAAATTGGAATCTTACTTTCATGAATATTGTAATCTTCCGGTTGATGCTTAATCCATAAAAGCTGTGAGCAACAACTAGCCGCAGAGATATATTCAACTTCAGCAGTTGATAGGGCCATGGTGCTTTGTCTTTTACTGGACCATGAGATGAGATTAGTTCTAAGATAATGACATCCACCGCTTGTACTTTTTCGTTCAATTCTATCTCCAGTATAGTCAGCATCACAATATCCCATTAATCTGTACTCATTGGTTTTCTCATAAAATAAACCCAAATTAGAAGTACCTTTTAGATATCTAAAAATTCTTTTGACAACAGTTAAATGATTTTCACATGGATCAGCTTGAAAACGTGCACAAAGACATACACTAAACATTATATCTGGTCTGGACGTAGTGAGATATAAAAGAGATCCGATCATACCTCTGTGAATCTTTTGATCTACCTTTTGATCTTTGTTGTCTTTGGTCAGAATAGACGTTGGGTGCATAGGTGTACTCATTGGCTTGCTATCATCCATTTGAAATTTCTTCAAGAGATCTTTAGTGTACTTGGTCTGGTGAATGTACACACCCTTAGAGGTTTGTCTTACTTGCAGACTCAGAAAGAATTTGAGCTCTCCCATCATGCTCATTTCGAATTCTTTCTTCATAAGATCAGAAAATTCCTTACAAAGAGAATCATTAGTAGATCCAAAAATAATGTCATCAACATAGATTTAAATTATTATAAAATTATCTTTATTTCTTTTCTTATACAAAGTCGTATCTACCTTTCCCATACAAAAGCCATTTTCCATGAGGAAGGAGCTGAGTTTCTCATACCAAACTCTAGGAGCTTGTTTGAGTCCATATAAAGCTTTCTGAAGCTTATATACATACTCAGGATGGGAATGATCTTCAAACCCAGGGGGTTGCATTACGTAGACTTCTTCGTTAATTAGTCCATTCAGAAAAACACTTTTAACATTCATTTGATATAAGGTTATTCTATGATTAGCAGCAAAAGATAGTAAGATGCGTATAGCTTCTATTCTAGCAACAGGAGCGAAGGTTTCAGTGTAATCAATACCTTCTTCTTGAGAATAACCTTGTGCTACTAACCTTGCTTTGTTTCTCACAACCTTTCCATTTTCATCCATCTTATTTCTAAATACCCAATTTGTTCCAATAATGGATTTATCTTTAGGTTCTTGAACTAAGGTCCAAACTTTGTTTCTCTCGAACTGATTGAGTCTTCTTGCATAGCCAAGATCCATCCATCATCCAAGAGAGCTTCATCCACAATTTTTGGTTCTAACTCAGAGATGAAAGCTGAATCAGCTTGATTTCTGAAGGTTGAACTTGTTCTTACTTTGTCACTGGGTTCACCAAGAATTTGATCTTAAGGATGGTAAACTTTGAATTGCCAAGTTTTTTGGCTATCACTAGACAAGTGAGGATTGTGATTATCAGCTTTGACATCATCGAAGATTTCCTTTCCATTGTTGGTTGGACAATGATCATTCAAATCCAGATCTGCAAGAGATTCGTCCAGCTCTGATAATGTCTTATCAGGCTTCTTGTCATCAAATTTAACATGAATAGATTCTTTGACAATTAATAATCTACAATTATAAATTCTAAAAGCTTTAGATGTTTCAGAGTATCCTAAGAAAATAGCATTATCAACTTTAGCATCAAATTTTCCTAGATTATCTTTAGTGTTTAATATAAAACAGGCACATTCAAAAGTATGAAAATATGATATGTTGGGTTTTCGTCCTTTCCACAGTTCATATGGAGTCTTTTTCAGTATTGGTCTTATGTATACTCTATTTTGAATATTGCATGCTGTGTTAACAGCCTCAGCCCAAAAGTTCTTAGAGACAGAGTTATCATTGAGTAATGTTCTTGCCATCTCTTGAAGAGACCTATTCTTTCTCTCAACGATCCCATTTTGTTGAGGTATTCTAGGGGTAGAGAAATTATGAAGAATACCATTTTCTTCACAGAATAGTTGGAAGTTTACATTCTCAAACTCTCCTCCATAATCACTTCGGATTGAATTGATACATATACCTTTCTCATTCTGAATCCTTTTACAGAATATCGAGAATACCTCAAATGACTCGTCTTTGTGAGTTAGGAACATTACCCATGTCCATCTAGAATAATCATCAATAATGACAAGTCCATATTTCTTCCCACTTAGAGACGCAGTCCTTATTGGACCAAACAAATCTAAATGTAGCAATTCTAAAGGTCTGGATGTTGAAACAATATTCTTTGAATTAAAAGAATTTTTAACTTGTTTCCCCTTTTGATAAGCATCACAGAGAGCATCTGATTTATAGGCCAGCTTTGGTAATCCTCTTACGAGGTTATGCTTTTGTAGCTTTGAGATTAATCTCAGGCTTGCATGACCAAGTTTCTTGTGTCAAATCCATTACTCATCATTCACAGACATTAGACATGATACATTTTGATTAGAGAGGTCCTCCAAGTCAATTTTATATACATTGTTTAGCCTTTTACCAGTAAATAGAGTGGATCATCAGCATATTTGACTATACATTTATCTTTGTTGAAAGTCACTACAAACCCGCTGTCACATAATTGGCTTATGCTAAGCAGATTGTGTTTTAGCCCTTCAACTAACAACACATTATTCATTGAGGGAGAGTTATTCTTACCAATCTTACCAATACCTACAATCTTTCCCTTTTGATTGCCACCGAAAACAACTGATCCCTCAGACTTTGGCTTTAGGTTTAGGAACATAGACCTTTCTCCCGTCATGTGTCATGAGCATCCACTGTCTAGGTACCATGATTGGTGTTTTCTTTCTGTTGTCAAGCAAGTCTGCAATAGAGATTATTTTACTTTTAGGTACCCAGATAGACTTGGGTCCTTTTTGGTTAGTTGCAGGTGACTTATAAGTTCTAGCTTTTATTTTGTGTAAACATCTGGACGCAGAGTGTCCATTTTTATCACAAATAGAACAATACATTACTCTTTTTGTCTCAGAAATTTTTGGATTTTCTTTTTCATATCCAATGCCAGATTTATCATAGGGAGATCTATATCTAAGAATTAGATTGAGATTCTTAGATCCATCAGTGAATTTAGATAGACTATCAGTTAAGTAAGTAACTTGATGCTCAAGTTTCTCAACTTCATAGGATGTACTGGACTTAGAGCTTGAGATTTCAGTTAGGCAGATTATCTCATTTCTTAGTTCTCTATTCTCAATTTTGACTTTGTCAAAGTCTTTATTGAGTTTGGCAAATTTTCTTTTAAGAGCCTTATATTTAGAATAAATAGTGCATGATTCATTTAATAGCTCTTCATATGCATCTTTAGAATAGTCAGATATATTTACCTCATCTTCTTCTATTTTTGTCTCAGAGAAAATACTTGCCATGAGACACATATCTGCTGTTGGGGATGCAGGTGGAGATCTCTCAAGAATATCCATTAGATTCATCATTCCCCAAGCAATTGTCTCTTCAGCTAGGACATCTCTTCTTGCTCCATGTACACTCCGAAACAGGAAGGCCCTTGCCTCACAGTCAAGATCAACTCTTCTTCTTTCCTCAAAAGTGAAGAGATCTAGAGGTTTCATCATATATTCGCCATTGATGATGATGGGACAGAAGGTTTCGTCAGTGAGAGTTTTCCAGTGTTCTTTTGAACCTTGGGTTACAACAAAGGATTTGAAGTTTTCTTTCCAAGCTTCATATTCTTATTCTGATGATTGATAAATAGGTGGTCTTTCAGAAAAAGCAGGTCTCCTTCTCATAAAAAGGGCATCTAGTATGTCAAGCACTCTTTTCGCGATATCGCAATACATCACCATGTTGACAGTTCTTGCGTCCAAGGCACACGTAAGAGTGTAGACAGCTCTAGCATTGATTCTCACTCTTCTTTCTTCTTCTTCAGAACATTCAGCGCTTGGTTTGACTATGCGTTCACCATTGATAATAATGGTAGGACAAAAGTTATCATCGGTGTAAGGTCTCCATAGGTCATCAACATTTTGTTCCAAGCTGAATCTCATGAATAGTTCTCTCCACATGGCATAGTGACCAGTTATATAGAACATAGGTGGTCTATTTATAGAGAGGTTACTGAATTCTCTTTATGACTCAGACTCAGGATATGAGATGATTGAAGAGGTAGATTGTTCCTCTTCTTCAGAAGAATCTTCAGGGAGATGATTTTGAGACCAAAGACATAGGTTGGCCTCTTCTTCATTTTCCTCTTCTTCAGAGGAGTCAAGATCTTCCCATGTTGCCATGAGATTCGTGCTTTTCTTTTTGAAGAACTTTTTCTTATCTTTCAGCTGAGGGCACTCAGCCTTGAAATGGCCTGGTTTCTTGCACTCATAGCAAACCATTGGATTTTTATCCTTGGTTTCACCATGGTCTTTGACATTTTTCTTTGTAAATGGTCTTCTTGTCATATTTTTATTTTTCAGAATACGTTCAAGTTTCTTTGATATGAGAGACAGCTCATCATCAGATTCTTCTTCTTCATCTTGATTATTTTCATCGCTGGAATCATTAGCTTTGTGATCTTTCGAGCTACTGGATTTTTGACTCTTTAAGGCAATAGTCTTGCCTTTCTTTGTAGGGTTGTCCTGGTTGAGCTCCTGCTCATGAACTTGAAGAGTTCCCACAAGATCATCAAAAGTCAAGGTTGACAAATCCTTGGCTTGCGTGATTACAGTGATGAGTGGTCTCCATTCCTTATGTAAACTCCTGAGGATCTTCGTAACATTTTCTTTTGTAGTATAGACTTTTCCAAGAGACTTGAGATTGTTGATGATAGTTTGGAGACGACCTATCATATCAATGATGGTTTCTCCATTTTCCATAGTGAACATTTCATATTGGCTCATAAGAATAATGATCTTTGAGTCCTTTACTTTGGATGTTCCTTTATGAACATTTGATAGAGTATCCCAAATTTGTTTTGCTGATTCACATGCATGAATCTTTTGGAACTCGTCTGGACTAAGAGCACACATGAGTGTGTATATAGCTTTGTAGTTCTGCTCCATCCTTTTTCTCTCATCATGAGTCCACTGAGACTCATCTTTCTCAGTGCCATCAGGATTGTTGATGATATGAGGACCTTTCATGATTAAAGGCCAGAGCACAGAGCTGGTACATAAGATGAATCCTTTGAATCTTTCTTTCTAGTAGAGGTAGTGAGTGCCATTGAAAAAAGGCGGTCAAGTCAAGGAGGTACCTTCAAGAACAGGTTGACTCCCACTAGGGATCCCTTGTCCTGCCATCGAGCTTTGGAACTTTTCCTCAAGCACGGCTAAATGCTCAACCCAGAGGCTGAAAAGTAAAACAGGGAAACATAAGAAGGGGGTTGAATTGTGTTTCTTAACCGATTTTCGAAAACCATTTTTTAAGCAAACGTTTAAGGCAGGTAAGATGAAAGAACACACCAAAACGATTATAAGCGTTTAAGATACTTTGTTTTCAATCCCCAAGTTAGTAATAAATAAAAACTTAACAAGATAGGGATAGAGAGATTCACACAGAGATATATCCTGGTTCACTCTTTCAAATCAAAGAGCTACGTCCAGTCCCTTCCCTCAGAAGGTTTTTCCACTAAAACTCTTAGCACTTTTCACAAGCTATTTCCAAGTCTCTCCAAGACTACAACTCCAAGTATTCTACACCTCTCCATGCTACAAGTATTCTTTTACAGACAAGCCTCTTGAGGATCAATAAATCCTAAGATTTGAGAGGGGGTTTTCTGAGCTTTTTACAAACTCACTACAGTGAGAGTTTTACATGATATAGCTCTTTAACAATCTGTTTGCAACTTTACAATGAAAGAATGAGAAGGTTTACAGATCAATTTCTAGAGAGTGAAAGCTTTGAGGCTTTTGTTTGCACAATGAATTCTCTTGAATATTTTCTTGCTCGTGTGTTCTCTTTTTTTGCTTCTTCAGAGGAGTGTCTTCTTATAGCTTTTTTTTGACCTTCTGATTTCAAAACAGTGGGAAAACTTTTCCGTTTAGACACATTCAAATATCCGTTAGGCACAGAATCATTTGCTAGTTGTTCTCCATTGTGTATTTGTCCTTTCAGAATGAGGAGGTAGTAGCAGCTTGAATGGTAGCAGACTAATTTTGCTTTAATGGCCGACAAGCGTTTTGCTCTACGTGAATCTTTGCTCTACGCGCTTTGCTTTGTACGACGTTCGTACCTTCTTTTGTCTTATGTGAAAAAGATATTTCCTTATAACCAATTAAGACTTTTGAATAAGAGAGAGCCATGTAATCTGCAAAAAGAAGTTAGTGGATACACAGGCATATATAAAAAGTTGGACGCACAATTTATATAAACAGTTGGAGTGTAGACAATTGGACGCACAATATAGACAATTGGAAGCACAATATGTATAAATAGTTGGACGCAAAAACAGTGTAAACATTTGGACACACAATATAGACAATTGGACGCGCAATACTATTTGATCATGTTTTGTACGTAAACCTTTCTTTGGATGAAGATATTGCAGTGAGCTTTTTGCCCTTTAAGAGCTAGGTGAAACTTTGGTTTTGGAGAACTATCTGAACTCAGAAACATACAAAGGTCTTTTGACCTTATGGATTAGCATAAACTTGACTTTGAGTAAATTCAACAAACATATAATAATTTTGTTAATCATTAAAACTTTTAGGGGTCATTAGCCATTACTGTTTTGGTTCTAACAAGCTTCGTGTACAACTGTTTCTCCTTTAGAACTCGAAGAACCACACTAAGATGTTCAACATGTTCTTCCCGGTCTCGCGAATAGATGAGTATGTCGTCTATGAAAACAATGACAAACTTATCTAGGTAGGGACGAAAAATCCTATTCATATAATCCATGAATATGGCTGGATCATTCGTCACCCCAAATGATATGATCCAAGAAGCAGTCATCAAGATTTAGGATCTATCCTTGAACTTGTTTAGGATTATTTACAAAGAACAAAGAAGAAGATGAAAAGGTTCTTTGGAACCCGAAATATAAAAGGTCAAAATAACAAAAGACTACTATCAATAGGATAAGATGAAGATCAAAGTAACTATAAAGGAAATAACGAGATAAGGAAAAAAAAAACGTATAAATGGGCGTGGGGAATTAAGCATAAAGGAAATAAGCAAAGTTGAAAATGGAAGAGATAGGAGATGGAAAGAAGGCGCCACAATAATCCAATGGATTTGGAAGATTGATAAGCCAAGTGAGGATTCGCCACAAAGAGATGGAAATCTTTGATAAGAATCAAGCAAGTTCTAATCCAAGAACTTGAAGAGGAGCCATATTACTCAACTCACACTCAAAAATGAGCAAATGCTCTAAACTTTCATTGATCCAAAATGTTTGCTTACATGGGTATATATAGGCTTCAAGTGAGGATCTAGATCATTCCTACACTAAGTCTCTTCCTCTTCAAGAGAACATACTAGAACATAAGTACTAGGTGCACCCCAACAATAGAAAGCCCAAAATACAAGCCCAAATATTTGGTTAGAAACAAATGACTAATTTTCGTCCAAAATCATGTCCTAAACTTCCAGCCCAGTTTTCACTATGATAGAGGCCGAATCTGGTCATGAAGCTAGAAATACTATGTGTACATAAGGATCTAAGCTTTTCAACGCATCATAGTGGGTTGCCTTGTTGAAGATCTTAGGTTGAATTATCAAGCACACTTGGTGAGACTACCAATAAAAATTAAGAAAACATGTTGTGATCCATTCAAGAAAGAAGAAAACAAGAAAATGGATGGAGATGAGAAAGGGTGAGAGGCGCCACAAAAGTCTTGGACTCTTGATAAGATCAAAGGGGATAGCTCAATCAAGAACCTAAGAGAGGCAAAACCCTCACAATTGGATTCAATCCAAAATCAACTTCTTAGTTTTCATTCCTCTTCATAAAATTCGAATACATATAGGCTTGAGGTAGTTGCATGAAGATGCAACCAAGGGTCACCATGAAGTGAATTAAACTCCCCCTCATAAAAGTAGCAAATATGCATTAAGACTAATAAAAAGAACTAACCATCCACTAAGTGGCTATTAAACTTAACTCTTCATCTTTCTAAGGAGTTACCTAGCCATGCAAGCCAAAGGTTATCCTCCTTTGTGCTCATGAATTTCGTGCTCCCCTCCTAATGGGTCTTAGCCCAACTTAGTGTAACGCACTTATCATAGAAATCAAACTAAATCACCCAAAAATTGGGTCCACTCATAGTTTATTACACTTTTATTCAACTAGAAATAAAACTAGTAAATGGGCTTTGAAGAAGCTATGAGACACTCCCCTCATCATCATATATCTTCAAGTTGGATGAGACAAGTAACCTATTTGGGCTCCATTTGATTTAGTCTTGACTTTGGGCTTGCTTCCATGAAGATTGTTATCATTTGATTTAGAACTTCTTGGGCTTTCTTGATCCTTGCCCTTGTCATAGGTCCACCAAGTTCTTGTAGTGCTCCTTGGTCCAAACTCCTTCTTTGGGCTCATATCATCCCCTCCTTCTTTAAGTGAATTCGACCTCGAATTGGAGTCTTCATCACCTACATCAAAAGGAAACAAATCAGCCACATTAAAAGTAGCACTAACACTATGCTCACCTTGTAGGGCTATTTTATAAGCATTATCATTAATCTTGGACAACGCTGTATATGGACCATCTCCTCTTGGTTGAAGCTTGGATTTCCTTTGTGAAGGAAACCTCTCTTTTGTCATTTGCACCAAAACCCAATCACCGGGTTCAAATACCATCTTCCTTCTCCCTTTGTTGGCTTGTCTCCCATAACTTTGGGTCTTCTTCTCACTTTGAGTCTTCACTTGCTTGTGTATTTCTTTCTTCTTTTGAGGGTTACTCCTATAGGCTGGCCTATTAGGTAATGATGCACCCGGAATGAGATCAATATGGTGTTCAATCCCTCTTAAAGGAGGTAGGCCATATGGCACTTCCTTTGGAATCACATCACCAAATTCCTATAAAAGAGTTTCAACACCACTAGGCAAAGAGAGTTCATTAGAAGCATTAGCATTCAAACAATATTCTTTGCAATAAAGCATGTATGGGGGCTGCCTAGAAATCAAAGCCCTCTTCACCTCACTTTTTGTTGCCAAATAACTCTCTTTCTTCTCACTATTCTTCTCACTCTTTTTCTCTGTTCTTTTTGATCCTTTTTCATTCGGCCATCACACTTGTTTTCACTCTCTTTTTCTTTTTCCTCTTGCATTTTTCTCTCTCTCAATTTAAGTTGATCCTCACTTACTTCTCTTGGAGACAAGGGTGTAAGAGTGACCTTGCGGTCTTGGTGCATAAAAGAGAACTTGTTTGTATATCCATCATGGTTGGCCTTTTTATCAAATTGCCAAGGCCTCCCAAGCAACATATGACTTGCCTCCATGGGTACCACATCACATAGAACATTATCATGATACTTTCCAATGGAGAAACAAACTTCAACTTGCTTGTTCACGGTCATCTCACCAACTTCACTAAGCCATTGGAGCTTATATGGCCGTGGGTGTGGTTTAGTCACAAGATTCAATTTAGAAACCATTCTAGCACTAGCAACATTAGCACAACTCCCACCATCAATAATTAAAGAACATACCTTCCCTTGGATCATGCACCTTGTACGGAAGATATTTTCTCTTTGGCTTTCATCATGCTCTTTGATTTGGCTCCCCAAAAGTCTCCTCACCATGAGCAAATCTCCTTCCGGAACTATTTCTCCCTCACTTTCTTTTTCACTAGAGGCCTCGGATTGTGTTACAACTTCATCATTTCTCAATATCATCACCTTTTTAGTTGGACATTGAGATGCAATATGTCCATGATCCAAACATTTGAAGCATTTTACATCACGGTTTCTAGGGGTGGAAGAGGCTTCCATAGGTTTCTTTTCATGTGTACTAGTCACGGCCTCCTTGGAAGTTGAGGTGCCCTCCCTCTTTGATTTGTCCTTCCAACTTGAAGATGAAAACTTAGAAGAGGAAGAAGAAGAAAATTTGGACTTCTTCCACTTGAGTTGTTGTTCCACCTTGATAGCTTGTTGGACCAAATCCTCAATTTCCACATAGTTTTGAAGCTCCACTATGTCTTGAATCTCTTCATTTAAACCATGTAAGAACCGAGCCATAGTAGCTTCCCTCTCTTCACTAATGTTGGACCTAATCAAGGCCAACTCCATCTCTTTGTGGTACGCACGGAGGCAAGTCATATGTTGCTTGGGAGGCCTTGGATGTTCGGAACTCAAGATAAACCCAAAACTAGCAAGACAGGTCATTTGGACTTGGATGGTTTGACTTGGACTTGAATCGGTTGAACTCCTCTTGTTGCAAAGTTGACTTGCCCCCTTTGGCCTCCATCATACCCTCCGTCTTTAAGAAAATTCGCCCTCGAATTTATTATCTCCCTACCTGCATCAAGAGAAAGAACTAAATTTAGGCAAATTAAAAGTAAATCATGCTTTGAATTTCCTTCAGTGGGAAACCTTTTATTTGGCAATGGTGACATACCCAACCCTCCGGGGTCAAACACAAATAGAAAGAACTCATCACATGTGACCATTAAGTGAGTGCACTTTGCATCATGTACACACAAATGCTTAAGATTGGTGAAATCAAGCAATTGAACTTCAAAGCGAATAGGCAAGATATACCTTGGAGAGATTGTATTGACCACCATTTTTACCTCTCTATGCTTGGGCATGATGACATATGAGAAGCACTCTTTTCTTGCCAAATGTTTCAACTCATTAACATGTGTTGAAATCTCAAATTTTGGTCCATTATACTTCTCATCAACATAAGAAATGGTTTGTTCTTGGGGAAGTAAAGCAGCCTCCATGTTCTTATAATGTGCCTCACTTTCAAGTTTAGAAGAAGAAGGGAAAATAAGTAAAGCATGGATGGATGCATTGTTGAATTTTTCAAACAATTCTTTATGCAATCTTTGAAAGCTAGATGAAAATCCAAAAAGATTAACATGATATGTGCATGAGGGATAAGGGTCCGAATTAGCATACAAATTTTCATTCCTCATATCATACTTTTGGACTTTGGGAAGGTGCACTTGATTTTCAAAATGATTTGCATAAGTCAAGGGCTTAGTAATACATGCTTCAAAACAAATGCCCAAGAATTGTTTCTTCAAAACAAATGTGGAAAGATGATGAAAGTTAAGAAATTCATGATGCATGAAAGCAAAACTAGTGAGTGTAGGTGAAGAGCAAGTTCCAAGCAATTTACCAAAAAAGCTCCCAAACATAGAGTTAGAATGTCTATGTTTTTTAATACTCATGCAAGGCAAACCGTGGTTTGCTTCCTTTGAGTGCACAAACTTAAGTATCTCACTTTCTTTTGTCTCTTTTTCTTTAGCATCAATCTCTTTTTCATTCACTTCCTTCTCAAGGCTTCTCTCAACTTGGACCTCACTCTCTTGTTTTTCTTTCACCTCACCTTCTTTTTCAAAGAAACTCACTTCTTTTCTCTCAATTTTTTTCTCACTCTCTTTGTTTTTTTGTCTTTCCTCTTTCTCTTGAATTTTTGTTTTAGACATTTTCTCCCAATATGCATCAAAATTAGCAATCTTTCTTTTCATTTTCTCCTCTTTTGTCACCCTTTTTCCATACTCCATAATATCCTTGCAAACTTCTCTTGGCAATATTTCCTTTTCATCTGGGCATTGATAATCCAAATGCCCCCATCCCAAACACACTAGGCACTTCATATCCCTACTTCTAGTCTTAAGAGTTGGAGTAGAAAGGACATTGCTAGATCTTTTGCTATTAGTGCTCACGGCCTCTTTGACCCGTGAATAGGAACCCTCCTTCTTTTGATTGATCTTTGTTTTTTCATATCTCTCATTTTCTATGCATTTCTCTTTGCTGTACTCATCCACACTCTTGGTTCCTTGTGTCAATCTTTGCAATTTGTTGTGAAGATCTCTATGGTAATGTGATGGTGCATATCTCCTTCTCACGATCCTCTTCATTTCTGCCCAAGTCTCAAATGGTTCCTCTCCATACCTCCTTCGATCCTTTTGCAATTGATCCCACCAAACTAGTGCATAATCAACAAACCCAAGAGATGCTATCTTCATCTTCTTTTGTTCACTATAGTGGTCACAAGAGAAGATTTGTTCTATTTTCATCTCCCATTGTAAGTAGGCTTGGGGGTCATTTCTTCCTTGGAAAGTAGGTATTTTAATTTTCACTCCCTCAATCCTATCTAAAGGTCTCACCATTTTTCTCACTAAGTGTTTCACTCAAATTGGCTTTTTTCACACCATTGGTTTGTTTTGCACTCTTGCCTTTTTCCACTCAAAATCCTCTTTCAATATCCTTGGAAAAGAACTATACTAATTCAAGAATGTAAACAAGTACCAAAGCTTTGTGAAAATCCACACAAGGTATCAATCAAGAATTTCAAAAAGAAGAAAACTACAAAGACAAACAAGAAAAACAAACAAGAAAAGCACACTCTAATTGGAATTTATGTGACAAGACTCTAGGAAAAGTGTTTAAGAATAGAATTTGAGCCAAAAATATGTCCAAAACATCAAGTTAATACCATTTCAAGGCTAGTATATCAACAACTAAGTTTGTGGCCTAATTTAAAATTCAGCGAATTTTTTTTTTAACCTTTTTTTATAATTGCAGAATGGTCCCTCTGTATTTTACTGTATTTGCACGAATTTTTCTTTTTTTTGCAGATTGGGACCTTTACTTTTGTTTAATTCTACTTGGGCCACAAAACTTTCAGAAAATTGTACAAACACCCCAAACAGATTTGAAGAGTGTCACAAAGCTCAAATAGTCTTTTGAAGCATGAACATGATGAACAAAAAAGGTATTGGAAACCGTGACCTTGGATTTTGTATCAACTAGTTCTTAATCAATTCATGCTTCTTGAAGAAAACAATGGTATAACTTGAATCCACTTAAAAAAAGATCTTTCAATCAAGATGTTGATTAACAATCTAACATCATTTCATGAAATTCATCAAGATCAAAGTGGCTCAAATCCCAAAAAGATGGGACAAATTGGTATGAAAGCTCAAGAACACAAAAACTAGACTTTTCATAAACCCAAACGAAAAATAAGTTCTAGGATCCTTGGCTCTAGATACCACATGATATGATCCAAGAAGGAGTCATCAAGATTTAGGATCTATCCTTGAACTTGTTTAGGATTATTTGCAAAGAACAAAGAAGAAGATGAAAAGGTTCTTTGGAACCCAAAATATAAAAGGTCAAAATAACAAAAGACAACTATCAATAGGATAAGATGGAGATCAAAGTAACTATAAAGGAAATAACAAGATAAGGAAAAAAAAAACGTATAAATGGGCGTGGGGAATTAAGCATAAAGGAAATAAGAAAAGATGAAAATGGAAGAGATAGGAGATGGAAAGAAGGCGCCACAATAATCCAATGGATTTGGAAGATTGATAAGCCAAGTGAGGATTCGCCACAAAGAGATGGAAATCTTTGATAAGAATCAAGCAAGTTCTAATCCAAGAACTTGAAGAGGAGCCATATTGCTCAACTCACACTCAAAAATGAGCAAATTCTCTAAACTTTCATTGATCCAAAATGTTTGCTTACATGGGTATATATAGGCTTCAAGTGAGGATCTAGATCATTCCTACACTAAGTCTCTTCCTCTTCAAGAGAACATACTAGAACATAAGTACTAGGTGCACCCCAACAATAGAAAGCCCAAAATACAAGCCCAAATATTTGGTTAGAAATAAATGACTAATTTTCGTCCAAAATCATGTCCTAAACTTCCTGCCCAGTTTTCACCATGATAGAGGCCGAATCTGGTCATGAGGCTAGAAATACTATGTGTAGATAAGGATCTAAGCTTTTCAACGCATCATAGAACACCTCCATCGGATGTTCGGAACTCAAGATAAACCCAAAACTAGCAAGACAGGTCATTTGGACTTGGATGGTTTGACTTGGACTTGAATCGGTTGAACTCCTCTTGTTGCAAAGTTGACTTGCCCCCTTTGGCCTCCATCACCAAACGGCATTACAACGTACTCATAGTGCCCATAGCGTGCTCGAAACGCTGTCTTTGGTACATCTTCTTCTTCACACGAATCTGGTGATAACCCGATCGCAGATCAATCTTGGAGAAAACTGCCGCTCCCCTCCACTGATCCATCAAGTCATCTATCCTTGGAAGAGGATACTTATTCTTAATGGTAGCCTTGTTCAACTGGTGATAATCCACACATAAGCGAGAAGTTCCATCTTTTTTTTTTCACTAACAACAAAGTTGCTCCCCACGGCGACACACTGGGTCTAACAAACTGCTTCCCCAATAAGTCCTCCAGTTGTTCCGTCAAGGTTTCCAAATCTGCAGGTGCCATACGATATGGTGCCATAGACACGGGTCCTGTTCCTAGCACAAGATCAATCGAAAACTCGATGTCCCAAACTGGCGGTAATCTTGGTACATCTTCAGGAAAGACTTCCGGAAACTCGTTCACGACAGGCACATGCTCTAAGGCTAGCTCGCTCTTGACCTCCAAAGAAGATAGCAACATGTATCCCTGAGCTCCTTCTCTCAAAGAAGCGTTTACTTGGTTGGCAGTCAAAAATCCAGAATTCTCAGAACTAGGGAAGACTAAGGTTTTGTTTGCACAGTCTAACAGGATATGGTTAGAAGATAACCAATCCATCCCTAAGATTACATCCATTTACGAAAGAGGCAAACTAATCAAATCAATAAAAAACGTTCTATCTTTTACAGAAATAGAACAATTCAAACACACTTTAGCAGTTATAACAGGCTTTGCAGTAGGAGTAGAAATTACTAAATCAAAAGGTAAAGAAGATACAGGCAATCCCAAAAGGTTCACACAGTCATATGCAATAAAGGAATGCGTTGCGCCTGAATCAAACAGTACAGTTAAGGTTTTACCTTCCATGATGCACTGACCATGGATTAAGTCTTCATTCTGAGAAGCCTCAGCGCCACTCACAATATAGAATCTGCCCTTTGCCTTAGGCCTTGCTGCTTGCACATTGTTGACAGAAAGTTCAGCTTTTGGTTGCATACAGTCGCGCGAAATATGCCCCGGCTTCCCAAACCTGAAGCATATAATCCCCTTGATTGAGCATTCTCTTATGGCATGATTCTTCCCACACTTCATATACTTGATTGGGGGCGTTTCCAGACTGACTGAAACCCCCACTGCTTCCTCCTACAGAACGTTGTTGTTGATCTTGCTGCTTTGAATATGGTTTCCATCGAGATTTGTTGTCACGACAATTGTTCCCTCTGTGGAATCTAGTCGGTCCAGAACTCTGCGCGCTCTTGTCCTTGTTAGGCTCCAAGCTCTCGATTAGGTGACACTTTTCCATCCACCTGGGAAACATAGAAATCTCCAGAGGAACCACAGCCCTTTTCAAATCGAGCCTCAGACCCCCTTCGAACTTCCTGCATTTCCACTCCTTTCTTGGGCTGTCTAAGAAATAGTTTGAGAACTTCGCCAAACTTTCAAACTTGGCCCCGTACTCAGCTACAGACATTCCCCCTTGTCTCAGCTGAAGGAACTCCATCTATTTCCCGTGCCTCGCACTTGCAGGAAAGCATTCCAGTCTACAACTTGTTGATCATGCATCAGCATCTAACGGGATCCTTCCCACCGGTATTCAGCATCTTCCACCAGCATATATGTTGCATAGACAACTTTGTCGTTCTCGGTACACCTCATAGCTCCAAAGATCTTCTCCTAAGTCTGGATCCAACGCTCAGCTTGCTCAGGATTGAACTCACCCTTAAATTGAGCTGGGTACCTACAGAGGAATTCATCCAGTCCTCTACCCCCAGCAGCTCTCTCATCAAGTTGAACCATCACAGCAGCCATCTACCATATGGCGTTCACAGCAGCATTCAGGTTTTGAGAAGCCATCGCTACCTTCAAAACCAGAATTGTTATACTTAAGGGACCACAACACAACCAAAGCAAACAACATTATCTTCCTTGTGGAGATAACAACAAAGAAACACACAGAGAACACATAACACAAACAAGACAGACCATAAACTACAAATCCCAAATGACTCGGCCAGCTCTGATACCAAATAATGCGACACCCTTTCCCGAGTGTCACATTCCCGAACGATTATAAGGTAGAAAATAATATTAATGCGGAAAATAAGGTTTTTCTTTTTTTTTTCTTTCGCAATGATATAATGGGATTAGTAAAGTAAGTAATAATAAATTAACTTAGGTTCACCATGCATTTCTAGAAGTCGTACAGAATTACGTACAGAAATGGAAACAATACTATATACAGACATAGGTCCAAGCCAAACGGATAATAAGTATGTAATTAAGTACTAGGAGTCAATACCAAGTAATGTGACATCCTTTCCCGAGTGTCACACTCCCGAACGATTATAAGGCCGAAAATAATATTAATGCGGAAAATACGTTTTTCTTTTTATTTATTTATTTCGCAATGATATAATGGGATTAGTAAAGTAAGTAATAATAAATGAACTTAGGCTCAACATGCATTTCTAGAAGTCATACAAAATTACGTACAAAAATAAAAACAATATTGTATACAAACATAGGTCCATGCCTAACGGACAATAAGTATATAATTAAGTACTAGGAGTCATAGCTCCCCAAAAGGTACAACTGGCACTTGGACACAGCCTGGCCAAAACAAAACAGCAAAGGGAGTCCCCCTCCGGACTCAAAGTATATGTTGAACTGAATCATCTTCGCGCCCATCTTCTAAGCAGAAACAGTAATACCAGCAGAGAAGATATACAGATATGGGTGAGATTCCTAATTATTAACACAGCAAAATAGCAGAAGTAAAAACAGGACGATGCACCAAGTAATAACATAATTAACATGCATACCATGAATCTCAATATATCATGTTAATCAAATAGCAGCATAATATAAGGCATCCTCGAAAATAGAATAGCTATGTACAACAAGTAAATGTAATCATCAACAGCCATGCAATGCAATGCAATGTACATGACTCAATGCCATAATCCACAAGGGTAAACTCTGACCCCTACTCCATGGAGCTAACAAAGTGTCAGAGAGAGTGAATGGGAAGACATGTTCCGAGTACGCCAGGCTTGGGCAAGATGTTACAACATTCGTAACGTGCACGTATCTAGTTTTACGGAAACACTCTATACCAAACAAGAAAAGTACGGCGTCTAGTCAAGGATATCAGTGTATTGCTCGGAGTCGCCAAGACACAGAAGAGCTACCAACTGGTCACATATCAGCCTTTCCAACCCTGATACCTCCAAGATTATTTAAAACGTCACCATAAGATTCGCACCCGCATCAAGGTGTAAGCTCAACTCCTAGGCTCAAGGCCCTACAACTCATGCAATGAATTGCCAATGCTTACACAAAGCAGATGCGATAAGACAATGTCTATCCACTGGATAAACCTCAAGGTTCATTAAGGTTCTCTTCCTTAGGAACTGTACGCGTCTTTGTATTATAAAACTTTCATCCACCGGATAAATCTCGTGATCCCTCCGGGATCGAGTCATCACAAGACTGAAACAATTGAACGATAGACCTGGATCCGAATCATTCATCCGTCATCAAACTACTGTTCCAAAACCCAAAACGTTTCATGTTTGTGTTTATGTCTTATGAATTATATCTCAAGTCCTACGTGTTATGAAGAAGGATTGAGAATCCCCTTAGATAAGTCTTTGTTCCTTTCTAAGATATTAATTCCTTGGATTTCCAACAATGAAATAAGGATTGATTCACTTAACTCTTATGAAGTCATTGATGGACTAAATCATCAATGGTATAGTGCATGGTCTTGTTCCACCACATACTACACTTAATTATCTTTTTCTTTTGCTCTAAGTTAATTACTTAACTTAGGTTTTCATGCGTAAACCTTACGACTTAGAGTTGAAAACTCTCGATTTAAGACTTTGTAACCCAAAACCTTTTTATTTGGAAACTCATTTGATTTGAAATAACTTTGTTACTTGCTTAAGGTAAAGCACCTTAACTAATTTGAAAAGGGTTTTTCTTTACTAACTTAGTGTAAAACCATGATCTAAGTTAGTGTAAAAGAAAATAGAATTTCATTTAGTTTTCAAACTATGATTCAATTAGTTCAAACTTGAGGACAAGGTCCTCTTTATACTTTGTGGATTGAATGTTAACTTAGTTTGAAAATGAAGATGATATCCCATTAAAACCTAAGGTAACTTCATGTTACTTTTACTTCCATGAAATCCCTTTCATCATTTTACTTTTAAAACACTTAGTTAAATGGATAAACTATGACTAAAGTAAAAATACATTTTCACCTTAGTAAAAACACTTGAAGGTCGAAACTCTATTTGATCTTTGGATCAAAATCACTTCTTGTTTTGTTTTGAAATATAAGTTACTAAAACATTTTCTAACTTTCAAAAACATTGAATGTTCAAGAACAACTCATGTTCTTCCTTTTTCTATGGTCATGGCCGAATACTCCCACACAAGGGAAGTGAAGATTTTGCTTCACTAACTTGTCAAGTAATAGCTCAAAATGCTCACAATATTATGATGAACACTAATCATGCATCATTCAATCATAATCAAGCATAAAAATCCTTACTTGATCTAGAGATCAAAGTATGGTTTTCAACATACATGAAAATATTTTTCCATCCAAACATACATCATCATAAGCATACACTAAACATGGAATCATTATTAAAACCATGTTCTCAAAGAGAACTTCATAAATATAGTAGAGAACCCAAGCAAAAGGGTTTCACCCAACAAAGCATAAACAACTATTTTCACCTTCCATCAATTTTGGTGTGATGAGGTTCACTCCCAATACCTTTTGTGAAGTAATCCTCCGATTGAAAGGTCGTCTGACCGGTTCGCGAATCTCCTGATTACTCGCCCGAAAACTCAACACCAACTACAATCACACAATCCAATCAAACATTAACATTCAACAACACAAATTTTCCCTATTCCCTTAGACTTAGGGTTCAGCCATAGGGGTCAAAAATTCGATAGAGATGTCTAAAATTTCCTATCTCTTGGATGAATGATCCTTAGCTATACCTAACACTAAAACAAGTCTCATTACTCAAAACTTGAATAAAAAACTCAAGCTTTTTCATCCTATAGGTTTCGGCCTCATCATACCCATATGGGCTAGGGAAATCTTTTGGTTACATGCTCTTGGATAATTAAAGAGGATGATGAAACTAACCCATAGAAATTGGTTTGATATTAAAAGGATTTTTCTACAATTTTTCATGGTTTTATGAAGTTTAAGCTTCAAACTTAAACATAGCTTGAAAATGAAGCTTCAATGGAAGAAACAAGAAGATTGAGAGATCAAGAATGTGTCTATACCTCTTAGAGGATGAAGGTGAGTGAAGTGATCAACTTTGCTTCTCAAAGTTCTTGAAGATTCCTTAAGAAAAATGAAGAGAAAGTGAAGGAGAAAAGAAGTGAAGGAGAAAGGAAATGAAGGGTGATTTGATGAAGAGAGGAGGCGTGGGAGAGGTGAAGGCAAGGGTAGGAAGGTCCAAAAAAAATTCATTTAAGGGCAAAATGGTCTTTTCACACAAGGTTAAATGGTAATTATGAAAAAGGTTAGGGGTACTTTGGTCTTTTCACGTCCAAATATTTTCTAACATCATCATGACACTGGCACGCTTTCCTGGGCGATGTGTTTTCAAGATTATCCATTAGCAGGTCCTGATAAAACCCTATCCAGCTCCGTTCGTCACTCAATTTGAGATTTCGCCCGAATAACTTATATTATTCCGCTTTTTAGTGCGAAAACCCAATTATAGCAAAATTGTAGGAAATTCAATTCTAAGACTAACTGTTTCGTTCACGAGTCAAAATTAGGTCGTCTGAGCAGTAAAATCATATTGTTAGTGAAAGACGTAGACCGGGCTCCATCTGAGTTTTTTACCCAAAATTTAACTGTAACTCCCTACGATAGCGTAGAGCGTGACTATAGTCTTAGTTTATTTTATTTCATTTTCTAAACCTCGGATAAAAATATAAACTCATTTACACGATTTATTGACCTTAGAAAGCTTGAAAAATCGGGCTATTACAAGGAGGGAGGGGAATTTTGATGCCAAGGCTCAACAAGAACTAACGGAGAATGTATTCGAAAAATTATCTCATACCCGGAAGTGAAGAGGAGTTTATATAGAAAAGATATTTGCATTGGAATGATAAGGTATCTTTTGAAAATCGAAAATAGGAAGTAATAAAGTTCGACGGTAGGTTTCATAAATGTGGGCGATGGAGAATCACAAAGGTGGATGGTGGGTAGTCAAAATGTTTTCTGAGGTAATTCAAATGCACTGTCCAAAATATAGTTGGTTCAAGATAAGGTTTGCTAAATAATTAAATTATATTTTCGCAAAACATAATTTAATTAAGCCCAACCGAAAAAGAAATACCCCCTTAATCGTGTGCAGGGGGAAGTTGAAGGATTTACACTACGTTAGCCCAATTTGGGCCCATCCTCATGGACATGAGGCTTCACCTTTTTCAAGTCCTTTTGTAGTCTTAAAACCTTTGTTTCCTTATAAACACTTGAGGAAGTCCATCACCAAGTAATGTGGGACTTACTTCTTTTGAAATACTCACATATTCCAATAGACTGTCTGCCTTGGGGAAGGACCACTAGCTGTAGGCCAAGGGTCCTTGTTATTTTTCTGCAATTTTTTCTAGTATTTCCAATTCTATTAATTAGTACTTTCTTTTGCTGTTGAATGTATTGTTCTTATGGCTGGTTTTGTGAAGTTTAATAGTAAGTTAAGGTATTTTCAGAATTTCTATTTTTATATAGTGTTTATTGGTTCCTATCATCCTGACTTAGTCACATGAACAAAGCTCTTCCTCCACGATTTGGTCACATAAACAAAGGCAGTCTTCCATTGCTCAATCTCAAGCACGTTTCTTCTTCAATTGCAGCTATCTACTTCGCAAGTTCGAGCAATCGGGGGAATAGTGTTAACTGGTTAAGCTCTCACAATTTACGGTATGAAATTAGGATAAGTTTGGCTTAGGAGGGAAATGAAGGGAATGAATCCCATGTCCACGTCTTAAATGAATTTTATCTCTAAATTATCCTCATATCAGTTGCACGTCCTTTGGTCATTAACATCATCAACGTGCACGTAGTGGGACGTGTAAATTTTCATCCAAATTTTAAGGTCTATTAGCATTTTGTGGTAAAATGCACAATATGGAGACTAACCATATTAAGTAATGCACAATATTAGCATTTTGCCTCATACACTACGTTATTAAGTAAAGTTCAGGGGGATTTTTGGACTTTACCCTTAAAAAAATCAGAATACCGAAATATATCAAAAATAAAGTTGCGTGGCAGGCAAGAAGGTTCTAATTAAAGTATGTTATTCACTAATAATAACCGTAATAATTGGGAGAGTGCATGCGATTATAATAAAGCTCCAGTCAATTAAAGCAGCTGACAACATACAAAAATGATGAAATGAAAGATCTATGAAATTAAATGATGGTGACAAATGTGTGTAAACATCAGAAGAATATGGAGACAGAAATCACAGTGGCCAATCCAAAGATGAAAGTCACAGCAGAGGCTTGAAGGCCTGAAGCTCCAATATTATTTTTGTTTCCAGAAGGGCTGGCCGCAGCTTCGTCTGAAGATGGGCTCGGACCTGATCCTAGAGGTGGAAAAAACGAAGAAGGAAGAAAACCAACTATAAGCTTTTTAAGGAAAAATTTCAGGAAAATCGGTTATCAACTAAATAGATAATATTCTGCATTAAAGAATTGAGTTTAATTGGCATGTATTGATAGTGTAAAACTTTTTACACTGTCAACCAATCAGAAATCATGGTATGAGTGATTTTTAAAGTAGTTAGGATAAGACTCAAACATTTTACCTTATGTGGTAATTTCTGATGAATTGTTAGTGTAAAAAATCTTTACACTGAAAGTGTATACCAATTAAATCCTAAAGAATTTTTGGTTTTTTAGGAAATAATTAACTTGTCCCAAGGAGTATCTTTTTGCACTAAATTACAAAATATTAAAGTGATTTCTTCAGCAAAAGAAAGCCATTTCCATGACGTTGAGTACCGTTTCTGTTGCCTTTAAGCATGAATACTGTTATTGGTATAACTCCGTGTAAATTAGTAATTACAACTAGCAACAAATATTGTTTATACAATATTATGTACTCTTTGAGTGTATATATGCGTAAATATATATTTTGTTTATTTTATTTTTTTACAATAGACATAGTCCTTGAAAGATAAATTATCTATCAATTAAGTTCTTTATGGACAAATTTTATTAATTTAGTCTCTAAAACTTAAAATTCTTAATTTTTAGTCTCTCGGCCTATTTAAAAATTAATAATGTTAATTTCTAATCAATCAACAAATTAATTTACACGTACTTTGGAAAGAAAATGACCTCATCATGTTGAATTACATGCAGACACATACTTTTGCAGGAAGTTCCAGTGCTCCTCACGTCCAGTCTTCTCCAACATCTTTTTCGTAGGATCATTTTTTATTGGCAGGCCCTGATCCCCAGGCTTGAGAGGAACCATGAATATCTTAAGCTGCAACTGTCAAGGCCTGGGTAACATGCGTGCAGTTCCTATGTTGAAAGACCTCATTCGGACTCACAAGCCGGATTCGATTTTTTATTTAAAACATCAGTCCACTCAAACAAGATCGAGGAGATTCGGGTAAAATTGAGTTTTGATTCTTCCTTTGCAGTTGATAGAATTGGGCATGGTGGTGGTATTGCAGTTCTCTAGCGTCAAAATTTCAATTGTCAGATCATTAACTACTCAACAAATATATTAATATGGAGGTTTTGGATGCAACTCAGGATCGTTGGAGGATCACATATTTTTATGGCTACCCCAAGCGAAACAGAAGAAGAGCATCTTGGGATATGATTAGAACTTTGTCTGCTATGTCTCCCCTCCCTTGGTGTATAATTGGTGATTTCAATGACATGTTATCCTTAGAAGATAAAATGGGTCGCATTGATCATCCTTCTTGGTGTTTAAATGGTTTTAGAGATGTGGTGACATAATGCAACTTGACTGACCTACCCCTCCATGGTTACCAATTTACGTGGAGTAAGAGTAAGGGAACAGAGAACGAGCTAGAAGAGCGTATTGATAGAGCTTTAGTCACCGCCCCTTGGCTGGACCTTTTTTTAGCAGTTCGATTGAAAAGCACCTTTGCTGCTATTTTGGACCATTCTCCTCTCCTTCTGTAACACCCCGATTTTTCGAGCTTTCTGATATCAATAAACTGTATTTATGTGTTTCTATTTTATTGGAGGGTCTAGAAAGTGAATTAAAATAATCTGAGACCATAGTCGCACTCTACACTATCGTAGGGAATTACGGTTAAATTTTGGGTCAAAAACTCAAACGGAGCCCGGTCTACGGTTTTCACGGACAGTAGTGTTTTACTACTCAAAAGACCTAATTTTGACTCGTGAATGAGACAGTTAGTCTTAAAATCGTATTTCCTACCTTTTTGCTAAAATTGGTTTCGCGCCTTAAAAATCGGAATAATATAAGTTATTCGGACATATTCTCAAGCCGGGTGACGAACGGAGCAAGATATGGAGTTATAGGGATCCATTAACGGATAATCTTGAAGTCACGTCAGGTCAAGTCACCTAGGAATGCGTGTCAGCGTCATGATGGTTTTCAGAAAATATTTAAACGCGAAATGACCAAAATACCCTTGAACTTTCATGAAATTACCCTTAAACCTATGGTGAAATGTCCAAATTACCCTTAATGAAAAATCTAGAACCTCCTTATCTCTTCCATCTCTCATTCCCACGCCCCTTCATCTTTTTCTCTCTTCATTTTCTTTCTTCTTCTTCAACATTTCTCCTTCACTTTCTCTCAAATTTCTCTTAAGATTCTTCAAGATTTTTGGGGAACAAAGTTGATCATTTGCTTGCCTTCATCACCAAGGAGGTATGAACTCCATTCTTAAGCTTTCAATCTCCATATTCCTCCATTGATTTCTATTGTTCATGATAGGTTAGGATTTGAAGCTTAAACTTCAAAAATCCATGAAAATTTGAAGAAAAATCCTTTTAATGTCAAACCAATTTCTTTGAGCTAGATTCATTGTCTTCTTTCATAATCCAAGTGATTCAAACCAAAAGAGCTCTCTAGCTCAAATGGGTATACGTGGCCGAATCCTCCATTGTTGGGTGAGTAAGGTTTTGGTTGAAGTTTTAGTGTAATAAGCCTTGATTTAGTCTTATCACTTAGGGAGTAATGAATCCAAGAGATAGGAATTTTTGGGTAACCCTAGCTATTTTTCCTAGCCTTTGGCCAAACCCTAGGAGGAGAAAAATAGGAGTTTTAGTGTTGATAAAAGTTGACATTGTGATTGATTGTATTGTGTGTAGTCGTCGTTGGGTAATTAGACGAGGAATCGGACGACTTTCTATTTGATCGGGCGACTTTTCATGGAGTGGAAAACTTCAACGGGTAAGGAGATAAACCTGAGGAATTCCAATTCTGACAGCCGTATGCTGTGTTCGTGTATTTGGATTGTAATTATTTATCTGTGCTTGGTTGATGTGGAGTGACTTAATTTTACCTGCTCATATTTGTTTATGCCTGAAAATACCTGCTTATGCCTGATTTTATTGTGTGGCGTTTGATTATGGTGAATGGATGTATATTATGCCTGTCGCGATGATTGTTGTGTTAAAGGACCTAACATCGGTTAGGATCCAAAATCGTGAAATGTTAAAAGCTTCAAAAAGCTTGGAACGTTGGATAAGGAAAAAAAAAATTAAAGTTTCAAAGGTTTTGTTTTGAAACAAAAAGGGGAACTAATGCCTTTTGGAAATAAAGAAGAATAAAATCTACCTTAATAAAAGATGAGTTGACATAAAGGGAAAAAGAAGAAAGGAATGATTTGCGTTGAGAAAAGTAAGGCTTGGGAATGAAAAGTGTGTTTAGAAATGTTGTTTCAAAATGAGAAAAAGTGGTTTTTAACCAAGAATCGTTTTTATGGAAAAACCGGTCCCGAAGGCTTTGTGTATAAGCTTCAGAGATATGGGTTTTTGGTTTTTGATTTTTTCAAAAAAGAGAAAAGTGGATCAAGGATTCGTGTTAGTGAGTTGGTCCTGTAAGCTTGTGGACATTCTTTCTGGTCCTGTAGGCTTGTGGACGTTTTATATGCTTTTGAATCCAAAATCCGAGACTGGTTCATCGGTTAAGGATTTTTGGGTTCGAGCTGTTTTGGACTGAGTATCCTGTTTTGAAAAAATGTGGTAAAGACCTAAAATAGTCTAAAACATTATGGTGGTTGATAGCGTTGATGCTTCAACAAGGAAATAATGATACGACAAAGATAAACAAACGAAAACAAATGTTTTCTCATGCATGTGTTTTTGGCAGATGTGCCGTTGAAATGAGGGAACCTTGATGGCAAGGAAACCTGGGGTTGACTTATGTCATTGTGTAACATTGTGCCTTGATGGACAATGGGGTCATACGCGTTGTGAGAACGTATTGTGCCTTGAGTTGGACAATATAGTATGGCATGATTACATTGTAAGTACCTCTGATTTGTGCGCCCGTGCGAGATCTCATGGGATTCATGTACTTATGTTTAGCAAGTTGGTGCTAGTCATTGTTGCCGGAGGGCCAACGAATTTGGAGCCTGATCAGCTCATTGAAAGGTGATGGGATTTCCGGAAATTAAGAACTGAACGATAGATGATATATGTGGAAGTGGCATGCATACATTTTGAAAATAACGATGACTGTTGGGCACGAGACCCTTGTGTTTTACTTTTAGTATTGTGATATCTTGTGATGTGTTTATCATGTTGATGATTATGTGAGACATGCCTATATGGATCTGTGGTTTGTGTTTTGAGTACATAGTTGTCGTTTTTGGATTCATATAATGGTTTCTCTCCCTTGCTGCATTTTTCGGACCATTCTGTTTTCTTGTTGGATATATATTTATCGATGTACAGATGGACCCAGGGAGCGAAGGGCTAGCCCACTCGGGAGTCCGCTCCCTCACATTTGAGCACCGCAAGGAACCGGGTGCATGGGTCATCCACCCAGCCGCCAGTAGCGCGGCGTATACAGGACCAGTCTGCACCCTTCGAGAGAACACCGAGGTGGGGCCCCAGGAGAGGACTCACACCGTGGAGACCATACAGATCCCTCTATCGCCCATTTGGATGCTTCTACAGTTCCTGGTGGATCAGGGGCAGCTTCAGCATCACATCCCAATTGCACAGCCCCTACAACAGCAGTCACCTTCGACTCCTCGCCCGCCGTTCGTTTTGATAGCGGAGGGGTAGGGAGAGGATCCAGAGGAGGCCCCTGAGGAGGAGGAGGATCCTCAGGAGACCCCTGAGTACCATCCTTCGGAGGCATCTGAGCCTCAACCTCAGGAAAATGGGAATGAAGATTCCCTTGATCCTTTCTCGGACATAGATGTTGGGCCCTCCTTTGGGGGACTGTCCAACGGGTCTCACTAGGCGTTGACCAACTTAGGGTGCTAGTTTTTGAGGCAACGGATTTTGGGTAGTCTGTTAGCGGCTACTGATGGCCATGAGTTTTAGATGTGGTTTTCCAGACTGCCTCTGCCTAGTTTTTAGAGTTGATAGTATTTTCTTTCTGTTAGTTTCTTTTTGAAACGGACATGGTGTCCACAGTTTATCTATGTATATAACTTCTTAATGATATATATATATATATATATATATATATATATATATATATATATATATATATAGAGTCATATTGATATTGATCTGAGTATTTATTGTTTACTGCTATAAGAAAAAAAAAATTATCACGTTTTTCATAGTAAGTAAGATATAACTAAAGAAATTTTGTTTTCCGAAAATAACCAGCAATTCTTATTTCGTGTTTTATTACGTTTTTTGGTAACAAATGTGACGCCAGGTTTAGGGTGTCACACCTTCTCAGTCCTATTGAACAGAGGAACACTCCCTACCACCGTCCTTTTAAGTTTGAAAATGGCTGGCTAGAATAAAATGACATCATTGACATTGTTGCTGACAGTTGGACTAGAATCCCAGGGGATGATACTCTCTCTAAGTTGAAACATAGTATTGAGGACTTGCAGCTCTGGGCAAGGTGGAAAACAGTGAACTATAAGAAAGACATTGATAGATGCAAGCGCACCATTGATAACTTCAGGGATTGTTTCTAATACGGTTTCAATAGCTTTGTTAAATGAGCAAGGGGAGAGATTGGCTACCTTATGGTTACAGGAAGAAAGCTATTGGCGTCAACGGGCAAAGTTGTTCTGGTTAAGAGATGGGGATTCCAATACCAAATTTTTCCACGTTGCAGCATCATCAAGGAAACATTCAAACAGAATTGATAGCCTGCGCAATGAAAGCAATATTCTAGTTGATAGTCAAAAGGAGTTATGGCAGGTGGCCAAGCACTATTTTGAAAACCTTTTCAGCAATTCAAATGGCTAATATTCTCATGTCATAGATGTGGTTCAGAGGAAGGTTACTAAACAAGATAACCAGCTCCTACTTTCTTGTTTTACAGAAGCCGAATTTCATAAGGTAGTCTCTCAAATGCACCCGGACAAAGCGCCTAACCCTGATGGTCTTAACCCGGCTTTCTACCAGAGATTAGGAACATCGGTGGTAAGGAGATATTCCAAACTTGGTGTCAATGGCTGGACAATAATTCTTTTCCCCCTCTGTTAAATGATACCAATATAATCTTGATTCCTAAAAATGATAATCCGGAAACTATGAAGAATCTAAGGCCCATATCCTTGTGCAATGTTATCTATAAAATTATTGCAAAGGTGCTGGTCAATAGATTAAAGAAATTTATTCCTACTTGTATTTTTGAGGAGCGGTATGCTTTTGTTGAAAACCGCTCTATCCTTGACAATGTTCTTGTGGCCACTGAAATTGCCCATTTCATGAAGTGAGACAAAACGGAGACGAGGGGAGGTGGCTCTTAAAATAAATATCAATAAGGCTTTTGACTGTGTGGACCGAGGCTTCATTAGGGAGATGCTTATGAAGTTAGGTTTTGGTCGGAGATGGGTTAACTAGGTCATATTGTGTGTTACAACCAGTGTTATTAAAACCGAACCGGTCATTGACTCGAATGAAGTACTGAGTTAATGGGTCACTAGTTGAACCAGTGAGTCACTGGTTGAACCGGATGAACCGATATATATCAAATTAGTAAATTTTACACTCAAGTTATCTGGGTGTGTGTGTGTGTATATATATATATATATATATAAAATTTGGCGAAAATGTATCAACTAAGCGCTCTGGCTCAATGGCACTCTCCCCCTGCCTCAACGTCCAGCTCCTGTGTTCGAGTCCCAACTTCTACATTTTGGTGAATATTCGCTCATTTCCGGAAGCAACCCGCATGATGACGTCAGAAATTTCGCAAGCAAGCCGTAACTATCAATCATCTCCTTTTTGAGGACGACTGCTTCCTCTTTTTCAGAGCTACTGAGAAAGACTGCACTGCTATGAAGGCAATTCTTGGTATTTATGAGGAAGCATCGGGTCAAGCTATCAATTTCAACAAATTAGAAATCTTCTTTAGTAGGAATGTTCACAAAGACCACCGTACAAACCTGTCTAATTTGCTCGGGGTGCGAGAGTGCTTAGGTACCGGTAAGTACCTCGGCCTCCCCTCCATGATTTGCCGAAAAAAGAAAGCTATGTTTAACTACATCAATGATAGAGTTTGGAGGAGGATTAACTCTTGGAGTGGTAAGTCCCTCTCTAAAGCTGGTCGTGAGGTGTTGATTAAATCGGTCTTGCAATCCATCCCTTCATATTGCATGAGCGTCTTTCTCATTCCTCCTTCTCTAGCGGAGGATATAGAGCGCATGATAAACTCTTTTTGGTGGGCTTCTAATAGAGGAGGTGCAAGGGGTATTAACTGGTTATAGTGGGATAAATTGATAGTTCGCAAAGAGCATAATGGACTCGATTTTCGAACCCAAGTACTTTCCAAAAGGGGATTTTTTAGACTCGGAGATTGGTCACAATCCCAGTTATGCTTGGCATAGCATATGGAATTCTTGAACTTTGCTTAGGAAGGAGCTCAGATGGCGTGTAGGAGACGGTTCTAGTATAAAACCGTGGGAGAAGTAAGAAGTTTCCATGGCTTGGCAAGTTTCTATAGGAGATTTGTCAAAGATTTTAATACTTTGGCCGCACCCCTAAATGAAGTGGTTAAAAAGCATGTTGGTTTTAAATGGGGTCAAGAACAAGAAAAGGCTTTTAACTTGCTAAAAGAAAAACTCACAAATGGACCAATCCTTGCGCTTCCAAATTTTGTGAAGTCCTTTGAAATAGTGTGTGATGCCTCTAATGTAGGTATTGGGGCGATTTTGCTTCAAGAAGGCCACCCCATTGCTTAATTTAGTGAGAAACTTAGTGGGGCATTTTTGAACTACTCTACTTATGATAAAGAACTCTATGCCCTAGTAAGGAGTCTCAAGGTATGGCAACATTGCCTATTGCCTAAAGAATTTGTGATGCATAGTGATCATGAGTCCTTGAAGCATTTAAAAGGACAAGGGAAGTTAAATAAGTGCCACGCAAAGTGGGTAGAATTTATTGAACAATTTCCTTATGTGATAAAGCATAAAAAAGGGAAAATGAACATGGTGGCCGATGCTCTTTCTAGAAGATATAATTTGCTTGCCACACTAGAAACCAAAATCCTAGGGTTTAATCATATAAAGGAGTTGTATGCTTGTGATCTAGAATTCTCTCAAATTTTCAAAGATTGTGAGAAAGGGGCGCATAAAGACTTTTACTTGCATGATGGTTTTCTTTTTAAAGATAAGCGATTATGTGTCCCTAATCATTTAATGAGGGAATTACTAATAAAAGAAGCGTACGAGGGGGGCACCTAGGGATCAAAAAGATAATGGATATACTTCTTGAACACTTTTATTGGCCTTGCCTTAAGAAAGAATTGCATAAATGGTCCCAAAAATGTATTCTTTGTAAGAGGGCTAAAACAACTAGCAAACCTCATGGGTCGTACTCTCCCTTGCCTATTCCTACGTCCCCTTGGATGGACATATCCATGGACTTTATTGTGGGGGCTTGCTAGGACCAAGCAAGGAAGAGATTCAATCTTTGTTGTTATGGATCGATTCTCAAAAATGGCCCATTTCATCCCTTGTCATAAGAGTGATGACGCATGCCACAGAGCCAACCTTTTTCTTTAGAGAAATTTTTAGGCTACATGGGGTGCCTAAGAGCGTAGTCTCGGACAGGGATACAAAATTCTTGAGCCATTTTTGGAGAACTGTAACACCCCGATTTTCACTGCTTTCTAAGATCAGTAATTTATTTAAATAAGTTTATATTTTATCCGAGATTTAGAAAACGATTTTGTATAAACCAAAATCATATTCATACTCTACATTATCGTAGAGAGTTACGGTTAAATTTTGGGTTGAAAATTCAAACGGAGCCCGATCTGCGTTTTCACTAACCATAAGATTTTACTGATCAGAAAACCTAATTTGGACTCGTGAACGAAACGGTTAGGTTTTAAATTAAATTTTCAAAAATATTGGTTATTTTGAAAATTTTCAAATTAAATAAGTTATTACACTTTATTCGGGCATAAAACCTAAATCGGGTGAACAACGAACCTGAATACGGGATTTTCGGGACCCGTTAACGGATAAACATGAAGTCACATCAATGAGAACTCACCTAGGTGAGTCATGCAAGTGACTCACCAAGGTCATAAATGATGAGAAGGTGAAAGGACCATTATGTCCTTAACCATTTGATGAAATTCCAATTTTGTCCCTAGGTGAAATGACTCTTTTGCCCCTGGGAATTTATGAAAATACATTTTTGACCCTGTGACTCACCGCCCGTCATCATTGCCTCTAGAAAAATATCTAGATATTTATGGCGTTAGAGATGAAATGACGTTTATGTCCTTAGTCTTTTGTTTAAATGACAATTTTGTCCCTACGTGAATTTACTCTTTTGTCCCTAAATGAACAAAGTTGAGACCTTCTTATCCCTCATTACTCATGCCTAAATGACCACCATATCGGCTACCAACACAAAAACGTTACTTTGTCTTGAGCTTTAAGATCAAAAACTTGACTTTTGGTTTTCTCTCAAGTGTTCTTCAAGTTCTTGGTGTTCTTGAGTGTTCTTCACTTTCTCTCCATTTTCTCACCAATCAAGAGGTAAACTCTCTTGACTCAAGTTAGTAAACTTGTTCCTTGCTTCATTGTCTTGACATCTATGTATTTCATTTTCTCAAGTGATCCATGAGCAAATTTGTGAAGCACAACTTGTTTGATCCTTGCAATTTTCCATAATCCAAGAGGTAATCTCTTCTCTCCATGATCAATCATATACTCATCTGCATTCATTTGGTAAGATTAAGCAATGAATAATCATCATCCACTTTCATGAAACTTTCTTCAAAAATCTCTAGAAAATCATAGAAAAATCCTATGACCATGAAACTAATTTCTATGAATTCATCAAGATCTCTATGTTCATCATTTGATATGATCCAAGTTGGAATCATTTAGTTTTAGGATCTTCCTTGAGCTATTTGCGTGAACAATAAAGAAAATGAAAGAAACTATGCTACTCAATGAATTAAAAGTGAAGAGAAAAGACTAAGCTACTCGAGAAATAAGAAGACAATAAGAATTCGAAAATTATAAAGGTAACAACTCATAAAAGTAAAGAAGTAAATGATAACAATACTCAAATGAAAAATAGAAAATGGAAAGGGGAAGAGATGGTAGGGAAGGCGCCACAAAGATCCATTGAATTGGAAAATTGATGAGCCAAAGGAGGATTCGCCACAAGGATTAGCAATCCTTGATAAGAATCAAGAGTTCTAATCCAAGAACTAGGAGAGGGCTTATGGCCTCACAAGAAAACTCAAGTATGAGTAATTCAAATTTTATTCAAAGGTGCCTCTCAAGTGATTACAAGAGGTGTATTTATAGAAGAGAACAACTAGGGTTTCCTAAGCCATCCAAGAAGGAGGCGCCGTGTGCACTTAGGGAGTGGGCTTGGAGCATTTTTAATGTTTGCTCATAATCCCTCCTTGATGTTAGGAGAATATTCCTAAGACCCCCTAATTCCATAATTTGGACCAAATGCATGATCCTCCTCCACTTAGAAAAGGTGCACGGCTATCCTAGGGGATTTAATCCCAAAAACCTATTGTTCCTAAATGCACAAGTACCATAAAGGTGTCTAAGTGCATCATTATTACAAAAGCGTAAAAGTCTAGCAATTATTACATAATCATGGGGTAAAAGGGCACAAGGCCAAACCAATGACTAAGCTAGATTAATTAAACTAAACTAATGTCTACTCCACTAGCTCAATTAAGAAAATGTTCATAGTGCTTGGATCATCTTCTAGTGGTGGCTTGAAGTGCATGATCAATCCGATTTATTTCTCAAGTTCTTCTTGCTTGAGTTCTTCTTGCATCTTCAAGGCTTTAGTCTTGCTCCTTGTTTGAGGCCCAACTTGCATGATAGCATGATCTTCATCATCCCCTCCCTCTTCAAAAGAATTTTCCTCAAATTTGGAATCTCATCATCATCTACATCAAAGGGAGATAAGTCACTAACATTGAAAGTTGCACTAACACCAAATTCACCGGGCAAGTCAACTTTGTAAGCATTATCATTGATTCGTTCCAACACTTTGAATGGTCCATTCCCCCTTGGAAGGAGTTTGGATTTTCTTTGTGATGGGAATCGCTCCTTTCGAAAGTGGATCCAAACCAAGTCACCTGGGTTGAAAATCACTTTCTTTCTATGCTTGTTGGCTTGCCTAGCATATTGTTTCATTTTATGTTCAATTTGGGATTTAACCTTAGCATGCATTTTCTTAACAAATTCGGCCTTAGTAACTCCATCCTTATGGACTAAAGAGGAGGTGTTAGGCAAAGGAAGCAAGTCTAGAGGGGTCAAAGGATTAAACCCATAGACAACCTCAAAAGGAGAAGATTGAGTAGTAGAATGAGGACTTCGGTTGTATGCAAATTCAACATAAGGCAAATGATCCTCCCAAGACTTAATATGTTTGTTAAGAATGGTTCTAAGGAGGGTGCCAAGAGTCCTATTCACTACTTCCGTTTGTCCATCCGTTTGAGGATGACAAGTTGTTGAAAAGAGGAGTTTAGTACCAAGTTTACCCCAAAGAGTCCTCCAAAAATGGCTTAAAAATTTGGTGTCTCTATCAGAGACAATGCTTTTTGGAATGCCATGGAGTCTCACAACCTCTTTAAAGAACAATTCGGCCACTGCACAAGCATCATCTACCTTGTGGCATGGAATGAAATGAGCCATTTTAGAAAACCTATCCACTACCACAAAAATAGAATCCTTTCCCCTCTTGGTCCTAGGTAATCCAACAATGAAGTCCATGGATAAGTCTTCCCAAGGAGAAGAAGGAATAGGAAGAGGAGTGTAGAGACCATGAGGCATAAGCTTTGACTTGGCTCTTTTGCAAACAATACAAGTGGAGCAAAGCTTATGCACATCATGTTTCATTTTAGGCCAAAAGAAGTGCTCATGTAAAATGTCTAATGTCTTTTGCACTCCAAAGTGACCCATCAATCCACCCAAGTGGGCTTCTCTCACAAGCAGTTCCCTCATGGATCCTCTAGGCACACAAAGTCTCTTTTCCTTAAACAAATAACCATTATGCCTATAGTATCCATTTTGGGACATATTTTCGCATGCCACAAACATTTGAGAGAAGTCCTCATCCTTTTCATACAAGTCCTTAATGTGATCAAAGCCAAGCAATTTTGTTTCAAGTGTGGCCATCAATGCATGTCTTCTTGAGAGAGCATCGGCCACAACATTAGCTTTCCCTTGCTTGTGTTTAATCACATAGGGAAATTGCTCAATGAACTCTACCCACTTAGCATGCCTCTTGTTGAATTTACTTTGGCCTTTCAAATGTTTTAAGGACTCATGATCACTATGAATGACGAAGTCCTTAGGTAATAAGTAATGTTGCCAAGTTCGTAAAGCTCTAACAAGTGCATACAATTCCTTGTCATAAGTGGAGTAATTCAAAACAACTCCATTGAGTTTTTCACTAAAATATGCAATGGGGTGTCCATTTTGCAATAAAACAGCCCCTATGCCAATGTTTGAAGCATCACACTCAATTTCAAAACTATTTTGAAAGTTAGGCAAAGCAAGGATGGGTGCATTAGTGAGTCTATGCTTGAGGGTTTGGAAAGCATTTTCTTGGGCCTCTCCCCATTTGAATAGGACATTCTTTTTGACAAGATCATTGAGAGGGGCAGCCAAGGTGCTAAAATCCTTCACAAACCGTCTATAAAAACTAGCCAACCCATGAAAACTTCTTATTTCACTCACGGTTTTGGGTGTTGGCCACTCACTAATTAACTTAACTTTCTCTTGATCCACTTTGACCCCACTAGCACTTACAACAAAGCCTAGGAACACCACTTCACTTTGGCAAAATGTGCATTTTTCTAAGTTGGCATACAACTTTTCATGCCTTAAAGTTTTCAAAACAGATTGCAAATGAGTGATGTGGTCCTCTAGACACTTGCTATACACTAGAATGTCATCAAAGTAGACAACAACAAATTTTCCAAGAAAGTTTCTCAAGACATGGTTCATGAGCCTCATAAATGTACTTGGGGCATTTGTGAGCCCAAATGGCATCACTAACCATTCATAGAGTCCAAACTTGGTTTTGAAAGCCGTTTTCCATTCATCCCCTTCCTTGATTCTAATTTGATGGTAGCCACTTTTCAAGTCAATTTTGGAAAAATGTGTGGCTCCATGCAATTCATCAAGCATGTCATCAAGTCTAGGGATGGGATGTCTATACTTTATGGTGATGTTATTGATTGCCCTACAATCTGTGCACATCCTCCAAGTACCATCCTTTTTAGGTACTAGGATAACCGGCATGGCACATGGGCTCAAACTTTCCCTCACCCAACCTTTTTCAAGCAAATCCTCAACTTGTTTTTCAATTTCTTTAGTTTCTTGAGGATTCGCCCTATAGGCCGGCCTATTTGGAATAGAAGCACTAGGGATTAAATCCATTTGGTGCTCAATTCCCCTCAAAGGAGGTAGGCCGTGGGGTATGTCATTGGGGAAGACATCACCAAAGTCATCCAAGAGTTTTGAAATGCAAGAAGGAATAGAAGAAGAAAGTTGATTTTGCAAAATGTTTTCATTGCAATATAAAATGTACATAGGCTTCCTTGCCAAGAAAGCCTTCCTTACTTCACTCATTTTCATGAATAAACTCTCAACTTTTCTCTCTACTTTCCTTTCTTTTTCCTTTTTACTCACTCTCGGCTCTTCTCTCTTTTCTTTCTCAATTTTATGTGGCACACTCTCTTTTACTTCTTGCTCTCTTTTCAACCTTCATTTGACTTGGTCCTCACAAACTTCCTTTGGAGAAAGTGGAACAAGTGTTATTTTAAGGTTGTTGTGCTCAAACACAAATTTGTTTGATAATCCATGGTGAGTCACATTCCTATCATATTGCCAAGGCCTTCCAAGTAGAACATGGCCGGCCTCCATAGGAACTACATCACATAGGACATCATCCTTGTACTTTCCAATTGAGAAGTTAACCAAAACTTGTTGATTAACCAACAACTCACCATCTTCACTCAACCATTGAAGTTTATAAGGCTTCGGGTGAGGAATTGTTTTGAGGCCAAGTTTGTTGATTAATCGTTCACTAGCAACATTGGTACAACTTCCCCCATCAATAATCAAAGAGCAAACTTTGCTTTGAATCAAACATCTTGTGTGAAAAATGTTTTCTCTTTGAGTATTGTTGTCTTTCCAATGCACTCCCAAAAGTCTTCTTACCATAAGTAAATCACCTTCTTGAGGAGTGACCTCAATGTCACTATCATCCTCTTGTGAAGATTCTTCACTTGATAAGTTGCCATTTTCTTTTAAAATCATTGTTCTCTTGTTTGGGCATTGGGAGGCAATATGGCCATTACCCAAACATTTGAAGCATTTGCTGTTTCTACTCCTTGTAGAATTAGAAGATGAAGGAGTGGAATCACCAAATTTAGGTACAAAATCCTTTTTACCATGAGTGGGGGGAAAGGCCGTGGCCTCCTTATCTTTGGAAAAGGTTCCCTCCCTCTTGGCTTTGTCCTTCCAACTCGAAGTAGGATAGTTGGAGGAGGAAAACTTGGGTTTCTTTCTTTTAAGTTGTTGTTCCACCTTTAGAGCTTGGTGGACCAAGTCTTCCATTTGCACATAACTTTGCAATTCAACCACATCTTGGATTTCTGGATTTAGGCCATGTAGGAACCTAGCCATAGCGGCCTCCCTATCTTCTTTTACGTTGGCCCTAATCACAGCTACTTCCATCTCCTTATAGTACTCATCAACACTCCTAGACCCTTGGGATAGCTTTTGGAGCCTATTGTGAAGGTCTCTATGGTAATGGGAAGGTACAAATATTTTTCTCATCACAGTACTCTTCATCACCCTCCAAGTAATTATGGGATCTTTGTCATACCTCCTTCTCTACTTTTGTAATTGATCCCACCATACTAGAGCATAATCTAGGAATTCTAAAGAGGCTATCTTCACCTTCTTTTCCTCACTATAGTTGTGACATGAGAAGATTTGTACAATCTTCATCTCCCACTCTAAGTAGGCTTCGGGGTCATTTCTCCCATGGAAAATAGGTATTTTAACTTTTACTCCCTCCATCCTATCTTCTCTAGGTCTCCTCCTTGGTTCCCTTCTAGGTCTCCTATAGTCTCTTTCTCCCTCACTCTCATAGGGAGACTCTTGTTCAGATTGGGGAGGTGGTCTTATGAGTCCTTGGACTTGTTGTCCTAACCTCTCCAATTGTCTAGTGATATCCGCCATTTGAACTTGTAAAATGGCTGTTCTAGGTGAAAGGGGTGGAATCTCTGTCAAGTGGTTCTTCCATGATACCTCACAAGTGTTTATCTCTCTATTGGCTTTTCTCACAAAATGTATTTTTCACTCTAGCCTTTTCTCTTTTAAATTCCTCTCAAAAGTCCTTGTAAAAGAACTTGCAAGATTCAATTGATGTATGCAATGCTAATACAAGTGTAAGAATCCTAATTTAGCCAACCAATTCAGAATTTGAAGAAGGGAAAACTACAATGACAAAACTAGAGAATTTAAGAAGACAAGCAAAAAAAATTAAAGAAAGAAAGCACACTCAAAAGGAAGTTGATATGACAAGACTCAAATACTTGTTCATAAATAAAGTTTTGAGCTTGATTAAGCTAAAGTCCAGCAGCTAAGTAAACCAACTTTGAGAAAGGCTAAAATTTTTAGAAATTATTTTGTGGCCTATGCAATTTGCCCCAAATTGCCTCCTTTTTTTTTTTATATATTTCGTTTTTTATGGGCTTAGGTCCTTGTATTTTATTCTAATCAAAGTATATTGACTCTTTTGATTTTAACTTAGGGACCTTACTTTTTAAATGGCCAAAAAAAAAAATAATTCCAATGCAAGAAACACTCAATTCCAATTTGGTAAGGAGTGAGCAAATCAAATAGCCTTTCTAAGTATGAACATGATGAACACAATGGGAGATTGGGGAGCACACTGCCCAGAATTTTATTTTCCCAATTAAAGTGTCTAGTTCACTACTTGAAATTGTAAATAACTTGGTTTACTTGAATCCACTTTGAAGGACCTTTCAATCAAGGTGCAACATCACAATTTGCACACTCTTAATGATGCTCATCAAGATCAAGTGGCTCAAAACTTAAGAACAAAAGAAAAGAAAAATAAGGATAGCGCAACTAGGAAAAAGAAATGGCTCAAGGAGCTAGCTCTAGATACCACATGATATGATCCAAGTTGGAATCATTTAGTTTTAGGATCTTCCTTGAGCTATTTGCGTGAACAATAAAGAAAATGAAAGAAACTATGCTACTCAATGAATTAAAAGTGAAGAGAAAAGACTAAGCTACTCAAGAAATAAGAAGACAATAAGAATTCGAAAATTATAAACACTAAGGTAACAACTCATAAAAGTAAACAAGTAAATGATAACAATACTCAAATGAAAAATAGAAAATGGAAAGGGGAAGAGATGGTAGGGAAGGCGCCACAAAGATCCATTGAATTGGAAAATTGATGAGCCAAAGGAGGATTCGCCACAAGGATTAGCAATCCTTGATAAGAATCAAGAGTTCTAATCCAAGAACTAGGAGAGGGCTTATGGCCTCACAAGAAAACTCAAGTATGAGTAATTCAAATTTTATTCAAAGGTGCCTCTCAAGTGATTACAAGAGGTGTATTTATAGAAGAGAACAACTAGGGTTTCCTAAGCCATCCAAGAAGGAGGCGCCGTGTGCACTTAGGGAGTGGGCTTGGAGCATTTTTAATGTTTGCTCATAATCCCTCCTTGATGTTAGGAGAATATTCCTAAGACCCCTAATTCCATAATTTGGACCAAATGCATGATCCTCCTCCACTTAGAAAAGGTGCACGGCTATCCTAGGGGATTTAATCCCAAAAACCTATTGTTCCTAAATGCACAAGTACCATAAAGGTGTCTAAGTGCATCATTATTACAAAAGCCTAAAAGTCTAGCAATTATTACATAATCATGGGGTAAAAGGGCACAAGGCCAAACCAATGACTAAGCTAGATTAATTAAACTAAACTAATGTCTACTCCACTAGCTCAATTAAGAAAATGTTCATAGTGCTTGGATCATCTTCTAGTGGTGGCTTGAAGTGCATGATCAATCCGATTTCTTTCTCAAGTTCTTCTTGCTTGAGTTCTTCTTGCATCTTCAAGGCTTTAGTCTTGCTCCTTGTTTGAGGCCCAACTTGCATGATAGCATGATCTTCATCATCATTCAAGAGCATGAATCAAACTAAAATTTCTTCCCTATTTTTCTAAGAATGGCCGAAACCCTAACCTTGTTGGTTGGGTGAGTTTTGATTCAAATCTTTGACAAATGATTAGTGATTATGTCTTCATCATTCTTAAGGATCATTAATCCAAGAGTTAGTAAAATTTCAACATCCTTAGCCTAATTAATTAATGAAGGCCGAACCTACTTCATAGTGGATTAACAAGTCTTCTCAAAAATTAACTTGTGCTATGTTGTTTGGTGAAGGATTTGTTGAGTAGTTGTAGTTTGGTGATTCGTGGAATACCCTGAGCTTCGGAGGATCGTTTCAGACCAAAGACCATGAACACCACTTGGCAGCTTCACTTGATTTGATGGAGTTGGTGATTTGTGGTGTAGAGGGAAGTGTGGAAAGATTGAAGGGAAAGAACCTTACTTGACTTCAAGAGGTAAGGGGAGTTTGCCTGAGGGATTTTCCCGATAACTATATGTTATCTATAATTGATCTGTGTAGTTCTGTTTGAGCTTCGTTGTAGTTGAAATAATGTTCTACGCTTAGTATATGTTATGATGATGTAATCTTGGATGGAAAAATGTTTTCATGTATGTTGAAAACCATACTTTGATCTCTAGATCAAGTAAGGATTTTTATGCTTGTTTATGGTTGAATGATGTATGATTATTGTTCATCATAATATTGTGATCATTTTGAGCTATTACTTGACAAGTTAGTGAAGCAAAATCTTCACATTCCACATGGTGTAGCATTCGGCCATAATAGTTACAAAAGGAAGAACATGAGCTTGTTCTTGAACTTCAATGTTTTTGAAAGCAAATAAGTGTTTTAGTAACTTGTATTTCAAAAACAAACAAGAAGTGATTTTGACCCAAAGTTCAACTTGGGTTTAATATGTTTTACTAAGGTGAAAATATGTTTTACTTCGACCCTTAAAGTATTTTTAACTAAGGTGAAAATATATTTTACTTTAGGCATAGTTAATCAATTAAACAAATGTTTTAAAATATGAAAATGAAATTCCATTTCTTTTACGCTAACTTAGATCACGGCTTTACACTAAGTTAGTAAGGAAAAACCCTTTTCAAATTAGTTAAGGTACTTTACTTCAAGACAAGTAACAAAATTCTCTTAAATCAAATGAGTTTTCAATTAGAAAGGTTTTGGAACAAAGTCTTAAAACCGAGAGTTTTCAACTCAAGTCGTAAAGTTTTACGCATGGAAACCTAAGTTAAGTAATTAACTTAATGCAAAAGAAAAGAGATAATTAAGTACAGTATATGGTGGAACAAGATCATACACTATACCATTGATGACTTAGTTCATCAATGACTTCATAAGTCTTAAGTGAATCAACACTCTTTTCATTACTTGAAACTCAAGGAATAAATATCTTAGAAAGGATCGAAGACTTATCTAAGATGATTCTCAATCCTTCTTCATAACACTTAGGACTTGAGATGTAACTCATAAGACACAAACACAAACATGAAACGTTCTGGGTTTTGAAATAGTAGTTCGATAACGGACCGATGGTCCGAATCCAAGAAAAGTCGTTCAATTGTTTCAGTCTTGGGATGAATCGATCCCGGAGGGATCACGAGGTTTATCCGGTGGATAAAAATTTTATTATTCAAAGACGCGTATAGTTCCTAAGGAATAGAACCTTAGTGAACCTTGAGGCTTATCCGGTGGATAGACATTGCTTTATCGCATCTGCCTTGTGTAAGCATTGGCATTTCATCGCATAAGTTTGTAAGGCCTTGAGCCTAGGAGATTGAGCTTACACCTAGATGTTGGTGCGAATCTTACGGTGACGATCTTAAATGGTCTTTGGAGGTATCGGGTTGGAAGGGCTGACATGAGACCAGTTGGTGATTCTTCTGTGTCGTGGCGAATCAGAGCAATACACTGATATCCTCTACTAGATGTCGTACTTTTCACGTTTCGTGTAGAGTGTTTCCATAAAGCCAAATACGTGCACGTTACATTCGTTGTAGCATCTTGCCCATGGCTGGCATACCCGGAACATGTCCTCCCATTCACTCTCTCCGACGTTTTGTTAGCTCCATGAAGTAGGGGTCAGAGTTTTACCCTTGTGGCATATGGCATTGAGTCATGTACATCGCATTGCATTGCATGGCTGTTGATGATTACATTTACTTATTGTACATCACTATTCTGCTTTCGAAGATGTCTTATGCTGCTAATTAATTAACATGATATGTTGCGATTTATGGTATGCATGTTGTCACCTGGTGTGCCCTCCCGTGTTACTTATGCTATTGTGCTGTGTTGATACTACATATGTTCATATGCTGTTTTGTGTGTCGTGTTTGTAGTTATCATGTTTAAATCCATATATTGGTTATTCACCCTTGCCGGTACATGTTGGACACCCTGTTGTGTTTTTTTGGATACGTGTACAGATGCTTCCCAACGGTCCTCTGGGTCACTTCGGGACCTTGTAGCTTGGGTTTCTTGATGTTGACGACGAAGATGTGTGGACTGTTGACGACGAGGCCCAGGCTCATTGGTACGATGTATGCTAGGTAGTATGCTCTATTGTCCTTAGAGTTATTTTATTAGACCAGCTCTTAGAATTTTCAGTGTTTAAGTTGAGAAAGTCGGCATATGTGGGTTTGAAAACCTTTGTACAATTTGGAACTTCAGAATGAAAAACAATTTCAGGAAAGCTTATATGCGATGGTAAAATGATTTATGAATAAACCCAGTTTATGTAAGTCGTCAAGTATAATGTGATTTTATTATTGTGATATGTGTATCACTTTTCCGAAGTATTACGTAGAAAATTTTTACACCCGAGTTTTCTGACTTAAAGTAAATTATTATTTTTCGAAAGCAACCAGCAATTCTCCTTTAAATTTAATTCCGCACGTGTTCAATATGTTATGCCCAAGGGGAGTGTTACAAGAACTCTGTGGAGCAAATTGGGCACTAAATTGCTATTTTCCACCACTTGTCATCCTCAAACAGATGGACAAACTAAGGTTGTGAATGGTATATTGTCAACCCCTCTTAGAGAAATCATTAAAAAGAATTTGAAAACTTGGGAGGAGTGTATACCATTTGTTGAATTCGCATATAATAGAAGTTTTTCCTTATCACTTAATCCCTTAAAGTTTGGATTTAATTTTGAAAAAATTTCCATTTTATTTAAGTGAAAAAGTAATATTTTAACTTAAAAGTCAAAGGATATGTGACAACAGAAAAACTTCATAAAAGTAAATTGAAAACTAACTATACTTTATACTTTAAGAAGAAAAGATAACATAATCTTTCCTTTCCTTCCCTCCTCTTAAAAACACTTTCAAATATAAAGGTTAAAGTGCTATTATTATGAGATACACAACTGTCTATTTGAGTTTGGAACCAAATGGTCGTGAGTTTTTTTATTTGCATAAAGAGAAATAAACTTTTAGACATATATTTTCTTTTTTCAAAAAAAAAAAAATGTAAAGCTTTGGTGTAAAAATAAAGTGAAAGTCATTTTAGAATATGGTGGGCCTCAATTAGAAAAAAAAAAAAAACGAAAGGTAAATATGAAAAATCAACAGAAAATAGAAATTCCTTGTCTTTTTCTAATTTAATTAAAAGTAAAAGTAAAGAAAGAATGGCAGTTACATAATTTATTTATGAAGTATTGGAGAACTTACTTTGCGATGTGAAATCTTCAGTAGATGGAAGCAAAGAGACCGGGACTCCCACAACTGTGACATAATGAGAAAGAAAAAAAAGACAAAATTACTTTTTGATTCCTGATTTGTTTTAATTTATTCAAGTTGGTCCCTTTATTTTAAAATAGTTCAAGTTGGTCCTTTACTTGCCAAACGTTAGGCAATTTGGTCCTTTTGTTAAGTTTTATCGTTAAGTTCTGGCTAAATTACTCTTTTGGTCCCTCATTTGTTTTAATTTATTCAATTTAGTCCCTATATTTTATTCAACTTGATCCCTCATTTATTTTAATTTATTCAACTTAACGGTGAAATTTAACGGAAAGAGTCAAATTGCTTAACGTTTGGCAAATAAGGGACCAACTTGAACATTTTTAAAATAGAGGAATCACGTTGAATAAATTAAAAAAATAAAGGACCAAAAGAATAATTTAGCCTAGAAAAAATAGATAAATGTCAAGAACATTGATCGTTTAGTGCCACAATTGTCCAAAAGATGAACAAGAAGATAAGCAAATGTTTTTTTGAAAAAAAATAAACGGCAATAGTAATTTCTTTAAAAGTAAGTGATACTAAACATGTTTTTCCTTTGTACCTTTAGTATCTATTTTTTAAAAAAAATATTATGCACATCTAATGCAACGTACTAAAACAATATAATTTTTGTTATTTAAATATATTTACACAATAAATAAATTTAATTTTTAAAAATAATTTTCAATGTTTTTCTTTAGAGTTACTTAAATAATTAACATATGTGTAGTATATTCTTCTTATGATTGTTATATATTTATATAATAGTATGGAAAATACCAACCAGTGTCCTAAGGACATTAGTTAAGATTTTCAAAGAGTAAATTTTTTTGGGAAAATAATGTAATCAATGCATGGAAAAGTGGAGTTTTGAGTTTTTCAATAAAACTTTGCTATTTCTTGATTCCTTAATCAGTGCCCTAGCAAAACCCTAATAATATATATAAAACCCAATCCAATATGAGAATTTAATATAGTAGGACCCTGCTCCCTCGACAATGGTACTCAACCGTCGGACCAGCCCCCTAGACAGTGGAGGTCGTGGTGCATCCAAGACCCTTTACTTTCGGGACAAGCTAATGGGGGTTTAAGTTGCACCACCCCCCGGGACCTAGAGTAGACCTTCTTGATAAGAATCTTGTGCGAATTGAATATGAAAAAGTTAGCCTGATTCTGCCTAAGGTTATAATCACGGATAGTGTGCTTCAAAAATTGAAGAAATCTTGGGAGGATGCACTAATCGTACAGCATCTGGGCAAAAATATTGGATACCTTGCAATGAAGAATAAGCTCTTAAGTCTATGGAAGCCAGTGAGAGATATGGATATCATGGACTTAGGTCATGGATTTTACATGATTAAACTGGATGCTGAAAGTGATAGGTTGAAGGCTATGGAGGGGGGTCCATGGTTGATTTTCGATCATTGTCTGGATGTTAGGAGGTGGACCCAAACTTCCACCATGAGTTCACAACAGTAGACAAAACCCTGGTATGGGTTAGGTTTCCAGGGCTTAATTAACCTTCTTTTCTATGACGAGAGCTTTCTTATGGCAATGGCCTTAGTAGCTGGTACTCCTCTAGGAGTGGATAAGACTACATTTGGAGTGGATTGCGGTAGATTTGCCATAGTATGTGTGGAGATTGAATTACAGAAACCTGTTATAAGCAATTGGTTGAATGGACATTGGCATAAAGTTGAGTATGAAGGATTGCATTACATATGTTCCTCTTGTGGATGCTATGGTCACTTGAGTAGAAACTATACTCACAAGGTTTCAGTAGTCCAGGGAACGGTGGCGACTAAGCTCAAGGGCCGAGGGAGGAGACTAGGCTTCTGAATCAAGTAGCTGAGAAAAATAAGAAGCAAATCTTGGGCAAGGATAATGAGAAGGAGGAAAATCCGCATGGAGATTGGATGATGGTTACTAGGAAAAAGAGAGAATCAAATAATAAAGGCAAGAATGGAAAAAAGCTAAAGATTTTGCTTCCAAAAATCAATTTCATATCCTCTCAAATGATCAGGATAGCCGCGAGTCTCGCAAGGGTATCAAACATGCAGAGGCCATGCAAGCTACACAAGGTAAACGAGGGAGCAAAGAGGAAATTAATTTTAATAAGAGGCCTAGAAATCTAAGTTCCATCTCAAAATAATAGTGTGGGCCTAATTCCAAAAATACCCAAGGCCATTACAGGGACAAAATCGGGAAGCTTCAATAAGGGAAAATTTTCTGATGAAGAAAAATTGTTCAATGCGCAGGTCCACCTTAAGTCAAAAACTCGGAATCAGAGATGGATTAAAACCAGAAAGAATAAGGTTGATGACACTAGTGAGTTGACTTCTTCGTCGATTCTTTCAAATCACACGTTGGCTGATTCTTCGAAGCAAGGGAATTCGGGAACTACTATTGTGTTCCATGGCAATTTTGGGGCTAAATGTTATGATCCAAAGTGGATCTATGAATGTAGGATCGTTCTAGGAGAATTGATCCGTAATTGAAAATTCAAACTAAAATTGCATGAACCTAGACAAAGCCTATGGCTATGTGCGTGAGGCAAATTCAAAGTAAAATAGCATGAAAATAGACAAAGCCTATGGCTATGTGCGTGAGGCAAAATTCAAAAATAACAAAAAGAAAGGGAAAAGATGAAGGGGAAGGGAAATGGAAGAAAGCGCCACAACTCCATGGATTAGATAGAGTGATAAGCTCAAGGAAGATCCGCTACAAGAGTAAGAAGCTCTTGATGAAAATCACAAGATTCTACTCTAGAACCTTCAAGAGGAGACTCTCTCTCTCAACTCTGTCTAAATTCTCAATGTGAGAAAAATTCTAAACTTTCAATTATGATTCAAAATGAGTACAAAGAGGTATTTATATGACCTCCCTTTCACTCCCTTACATGCGCGCCTAATGCTCCTAGCCAAGGCTTATGCGCGCCTCTCTACTCTTTGGATGGGCCTTGATGACTTCATCTTGGCCCATTTACAAGTCCATGATGCAAAAGTCAAACTAGAAAAGTCAAAGTACTAAAAGTCCTACTTTTATTACCTGGTTTCCTAAACTAGCTTATGTAGTCGTGACCTCAAGTTGGGAGAGGTTCACCATTCTTGGTTTTTCCTCTAGGTTGATCTTCATGTCCATGAGGTTGACTACTTTCACTTCAAGTGCACTTTGGGCCTTCTTCAATTTTGACCTTGTCATAGGCCCAACTATATTCCTTAAGCTTGAGTCCTCTTCTTCCTCTTTAGGTGATGCTTGGTGAGTGTTGTCATGAGGGATCTCATCATCCCCTCCTTCTTGCAGTGAATTCGACCTCGAATTTAGTTCTTGGTCACCTACATCAAATAAGCTCAAGTCACTAACATTGAAAGTGGCACTCACATTATAATCACCCGGCAAGTCTATTTTGTATGCATTATCATTAATTCGCTCCAAGACTTGAAATGGTCCATCCCCCCTTGGGTTTAATTTGGATTTCTTTTTTGAGGGAAATCTTTCTTTTCTCAAATGAACCCATACCCAATCCCCGGGTTGAAAGACAACATGTTTCCTTTCCTTATTTGCAAATTTGGCATTTTGTTCTAAACGCTTTTCAATTTGTGCCTTTACTTTTTCATGTAGCTTTTGAACAAATTTAGCTTTTGTTTTGCCATCTTTATGCATCAAGTTAGACGCATTGGGCAAGGGAAGTAGGTCAAGTGGAGTTAGGGGATTAAACCCGTATACCACTTCAAATGGTGAGCAAAGTGTGGTGGAGTGTTTAACTCGATTATAAGCAAATTCAACAAATGCTAAACACTCCTCCCAAGTTTTCAAATTCTTTTTAATGATTGCTCTAATAAGGGTTGACAATGTTCGATTCAAAACCTCTGTTTGCCCATCCGTCTGGGGATGACAAGTGGTGGAAAAGAGCAATTTTGTACCTAATTTGTTCCATAGAGTTCTCCAAAAATGGCTCAAGAACTTTATATCCCTATCCGAGACTATGCTTTTAGGCACCCCATGTAGCCTAACAATTTCTTAAAAGAAAAGGTTGGCTATGTGGCATGCATCATCACTCTTATGACAAGGGATGAAATGGGCCATTTTTGAGAATCGGTCCACCACAACAAAGATTGAATCTCTTCCTTGCTTAGTCCTAGGGAGCCCTACAATAAAGTCCATGGATATGTCCATCCAAGGGGCCATAGGAATAGGCAAGGGAGAGTACAATCCATGAGGTTTGCTAGTCGATTTAGCCCTCTTACAAACAATACATTTTTGGCACCATTTATGCACTTCTTTCTTAAGACAAGGCCAATAAAAGTGTTCAAGAAGAATGTCCATTGTCTTTTTGACCCCGAAGTGCCCCATTAAACCTCCCTCATGCGCTTCTTTTATTAATAATTCCCTTATTGAATGCTTAGGAACACACAATCGCTTATCTTTAAAAAGAAAACCATCGTGCAAGTAAAATTCCTTATGTGCCCTTTGCTCACACTCTTTGAAAATTTGAGAGAATTCTATATCACAAGCATACAATTCCTTTATGTGATTAAACCCTAGGATTTTGGTTTCTAATGTGGCAAGCAAATTATATCTCCTAGATAGCGCATCGGCCACCATGTTCATTTTTCCCTTTTTGTGCTTACTCACATATGGAAATTGTTCAATGAATTCCACCCACTTTGTGTGGCGCTTGTTTAACTTCCCTTGTCCTTTTAAGTGCTTCAAGGACTCATGATCACTATGTATCACGAATTCTTTAGGCAATAGGTAGTGTTGCCACACCTTGAGACTCCTTATGAGGGCATATAATTCTTTATCATAAGTAGAGTAGTTTAAACTTGCCCCACTAAGTTTCTCACTAAAATAAGCAATGGGGTGGCCTTCTTGAAGCAAAACAGCCCCAATGCCTACGTTAGAGGCATCACATTCTATTTCAAAGGACTTCACAAAATTTGGAAGTGCAAGGATTGGTGCATTTGTGAGTTTTTCTTTTAACAAGTTAAAAGCCTTTTCTTGTTCTTGACCCCATTTAAATCCAACATGCTTTTTAACTACTTCATTTAGGGGTGCGGCCAAATTGCAAAATCTTTGACAAATCTCCTATAGAAACTTGCCAACCCATCGAAACTTCTCACTTCTCCCACGGTTTTGGGAGTTAGCCACTCTTTAATGGCTTCTATTTTCCCCTCATCAACTTGTACACCTTTGGAACTCACAACAAACCCAAGGAATACAACTTGATGAGTACAAAAAGAGCATTTCTCAAGATTAGCATACAATTGCTCTTTTCGTAGCACTTGCAAGACACTTCTAACATGTTCAATATGCATCTCAAGTGTCATGCTATAGATCAAAATGTCATCAAAGTACACCACCACAAATTTACCTAGAAAATTCCTCAAGACATGATTCATGAGCCTCATGAATGTGCTAGGTGCATTAGTTAGCCCAAAAGGCATGACTAGCCATTCATAAAGTCCATATTTTGTCTTAAAGGCGGTTTTCCATTCATCCCCCTCCCTAATCCTTATTTGATGATATCCACTTTTGAGATCTATTTTAGAAAAGTAACATGAACCATGCAACTCATCTAATAAGTCGTCAAGGCGAGGGATTGGATGCCTATATTTTATGGTAATGTTGTTGATGGATCTACAATCCGTGCACATTCTCCAAGTGTCATCTTTCTTTGGAACAAGGATGACGGGCATAGCACAAGGACTTAGAGATTCCCGTACCCATCCTTTTTCCAAGAGGCCTTCCACTTGCTTTTGAATCTCTTTTGTTTCTTGTGGATTGCTTCTATAGGCCGGCCTATTAGGTAGAGAAGCACTTGGAATTAAATCCATTTGGTGCTCAATCCCCCTCATAGGTGGTAGGCCGCAAGGAATATCTTTTGGAAATACATCCACATATTCGTTTAAGAGAGATTCAAAAGAAGTTGGCAAAGCTTTAGGTTGAGTTAATTCATTTTGAGTTAAGCAAGTTTCATGAAGATAGAGTAGGTATGGTGGTTGCCTTGCAAGATATGCTCTCTTCACCTCTCTTTCTTTTATGAACAAGCTCTCTTTTGTTCTCTCTTCTTTTACCTCAACCTCTTGCTTTTCTCTCTTATGTCCTTTTCCATTTTTCTTTGATTCTTTTTCACACTCAATTTCTTTTTCTTTTATGGCTTTTCTCTCTTGCTCTCTTTTCACTCTTAATTTCACTTGATCCTCACAAACTTCTCTTGGTGAAAGAGGTACAAGAGTAACTTTCCTACTTCTATGTACAACAGGAAATTTGTTGGAATGACCATCATGCACCACATTCCTATCAAATTGCCATGGTCTTCCAAGTAGGATATGCCCAACTTCCATTGGAACTACATCACAAAGAACTTCATCTTCATACTTCCCAATGGAGAAGCTCAACATTACTTGCTTGTTGACTAACAATTCACCCTCTTCACTTAGCCATTGAAGCTTGTAAGGCCGCGGATGCAAAGTAGTCTTCAACCCAAGTTTTTCCACTAGTCTTGTGCTTGCAACATTAGTACAAGATCCACCATAAATTATCAATGAGCAAAGCTTGTCTTGGATAGTGCATCTTGTGTGGAAGATTTTCTCTCTTTGGCTATCATCCTTCTCTTTTAGTTGAACCCTAAGCAACCTCCTAACCATGAGTAAATCCCCTTCTAATGCTTTCACTTCACTCTCTTTTTCACTTTCACTAGTTGACATAGGGGAAGAAGGAGAAGAATTACATGTTTCATACCCTCCCTCTTTAATCACCATGGTCCTTTTATTTGGACATTGAGAAGCTATATGACCCCTACCCAAGCATTTAAAGCATTTAATATCTCTATTCCTAGAAGTTGATGGAGTTGAAGTAGGACTTGATACATTTTTACCTTTAAAAGCATTAGTACCCGAACCTTCATTGGTCTTGAATGTGGTTCCCTCCTTCTTAGACTTGTCCTTCCAACTTGATGAGGAATAGTTGTTGAATGGCTTCTTGTAGGATCTCTTTCTCTTCAATTGTTGCTTAACTTTGATTGCTTGATGCACCAAATCTTCTAATTCAACATAATGGTGCAATTCAACTATATCCAAGATCTCTTGATTCAAACCATTGAGTAATCTTGCCATGGTTGCTTCTCTTTCTTCAAATATGTTGGCCCTAATCAATGCAACCTCCATCTCCTTATAGTATTCGTCCACACTTTTGTTGCCTTGATTAAGCCTTTGAAGCTTGTTATGGAGCTCCCTATGATAGTGTGAAGAAACAAATCTCTTCCTCATAATGGCCTTCATTTCTCTCCAAGTGGTAATTGGATCATCTCCATTCCTCCTTTTCTCCTTGACTAGTTGATCCCACCATATTAATGCATAGTCTACAAATTCTATGGATGCCACCTTAACCTTCTTTTCTTCACTATAATGTTGGCATGCAAAAATTTGCTCTATTTTGGTTTCCCACTCTAAGTACAATTCGGGATCATTTTTACCTTGAAATGTTGGCACTTTTATTTTTACACCTTCATGCCTATCATTTTGTCTCCTCACTCTATCCTCCCTATACTCTCCGTGTCTCCTTCTATGCCTCCTTCTTCTTCGATCATCCTCTTCATATTCATTGTCTTCATGTGATGAGTTTGCATGAGAAGAACTTTCTTGCCTTGGACTTCTAGTTCTTGTGCCTCGTGAAGCTCTTTCAAGGCCTTCAAGTCTATCTTTAACCTCATCATTTTGCCTTTGAAGAAGCCTTTCCAAATGTCTTGTCATTCTTTGGAGTTTCATATCATATGCCGCGGTTCTAGGTGAAGGTGGTGTACTACCTCCACTATCACCTCTAGTTTATGACATGTTTACACTTTTCAACAATAAAACAAAGAAATAAAATGGACCTCACCACTCAACTAAGTGTTTCACTATTGTAATGTTCACTCGTGTTTCACACAATTAGGCTTTTAAGCAAATGCACACTCTTGCCTTTTTCCACTCTAAAGTCTCACTCAAAGGCTCTTGAAGTAGAAACAGGCAATTCCAAGATATAAAGCCAACTACACTTGCAAACAAATCAAACCAAGAGTAATTCACCCACAAGAATTTCAAGGAAAGAAAACTACAAGACAAAACTAAGAAGTTTAAAAGACAAACTAAAAATGCTCAACAAGAAATAGCACACTCAAATAGAATTGAAAGAAGACAAGTAGAACAAGAAAGAATAAAAAGAAAGAAGAAGTTGAAAATGAACTTTTCTTAAGGTGTTCTTGATTTTCGAAATTTTCTTGCTCAAGTAGGCTCATACACAAAGTTTCAAGGCTGAATAGTGGCAAGTCTTTTTCTGCAAATAATTTTTTTTTAACTTTGGATATTTACACTTTTGCCCCAATTTTGTTTTAAAATTGCGTTTTGATCCCTTGGATTTTTCAGATTTGGACTCTTTTTCCTTTTCTATAATTTCTGAACTATTTTTTTTTTATAACAGCCACTAACTTTTCAAAATTACACAAACAGCCCAAACTAAACAATTAATACAAATGTAAGATCAAAGAGCCTTTCAAAGGTGATTTTGCAAGAAGCAAGTTGAATCCTAGTAATTCAAGCTTAGATTTCACAATTTGATGCTTAGATCTTTCATTCAAGTGGTTGATCAACAAGTTAACCAACACTTTTGAAATTCATCAAGATCTATGAAGCAATTATCCCAAGGATCTCAAGAACTATGAAGAACACATACGAACATCAAGAAAATTCAAATTCAAAGAATAGATCAAATCTAACACAATTATATGTAGAATTCGAAAATGCAAACCATAAGAACAACAACACAACTAGAACACAAAATCAAGATCAAAAGGATCTAGATCTAGATTTTCAAATTTTTTAAAAATTGGTGTCAAGAACAAATTTCAAATCCTAGAGGCTAGCTCTAGATACCAAATGTTATGATCCAAAGTGGATATATTGAATGTAGGATCGTTCTAGGAGAATTGATCCGTAATTGAAAATTCAAACTAAAATTGCATGAACCTAAGACAAAGCCTATGGCTATGTGCGTGAGGCAAAATTCAAAAATAACAAAAAGAAAGCGAAAAGATGAAGGGGAAGGGAAATGGAAGAAAGCGCCACAACTCCATGGATTAGATGGAGTGATAAGCTCAAGGAAGACCCGCCACAAGAGTAAGAAGCTCTTGATAAGAATCACAAGGTTCTACTCTAGAACCTTCAAGAGGAGACTCTCTCTCTCAACTCTCTCTAAATTCTCAATGTGAGAAAAATTCTAAACTTTCAATTATGATTAAAATGAGTACAAAGAGGTATTTATATGACCTCCCTTTCACTCCCTTACATGCGCGCCTAATGCTCCTAGCCAAGGCTTATGCGCGCCTCTCTACTCTTTGGATGGGCCCTGATGACTTCATCTTGGCCCATTTACAAGTCCATGATGCAAAAGTCAAACTAGAAAAGTCAAAGTACTAAAAGTCCTACTTTTATTACATGGTTTCCTAAACTAGCTTATGTAGCCGTGACCTCAAGTTGTGAGAGGTTCACCATTCATGGTTCTTCCTCTAGGTTGATCTTCATGTCCATGAGGTTGACTACTTTCACTTCAAGTGCACTTTGGGCCTTCTTCAATTTTGACCTTGTCATAGGCCCAACTATATTCCTTAAGCTTGAGTCCTCTTCTTCCTCTTTAGGTGATGCTTGGTGAGTGTTGTCATGAGGGATCTCATCACTAAATCCCCTGATCCGTTGTAGGAAAGAGGGAAGACCTCTCATCACGAGTCTGATAATTCTAAAGCTAATGTAATGGATGAGGAGGGAGCTAGCCTTTTGTCTGGTAAGGGTCAATAATATGTCGGAGCTTTCCATGGGTCCTTTACATATTGATAGGTTTTCAATGTTGGGTTTCAAAGAGTGCTCAATGGAACATCAGAGGGGCTGCCAATGACGCAGTGAAATGGCACCTCAAAGAATATATGAAGCATTTTAAGCCCTTAGTGGGAATTCTCATGGAAACTCATGTGCAATTCTCTTAGGTACGCAAGTTCTGGTATAGATTGGGTATTCTGTTGCTCATATTGTGGAAGCTAGGGGTCATGCAGGGGGGGATTTGGTGGCTATCTTCTTTTTTTGGTGTCATTTTTCTGTGATGGATGCTTGTGATCAAGCTATTACTTATAGAATTAGTAAAGGGAGGTCCGAATGGTGGTTTTCAGCTATTTATGCTAGCCTGATCCCTTCTATGAGGGTTCAATTTTGGGATCACCTTATTAACTTGCGTAATGCCATTTCTGGTCCTTAGTTACTTCTAGGTGATTTCAATGAAGTCTTACTCCCTTCGGAAGTTAGGGGTGGATCTTTCTGTAGTAATCGTGCTTTGAGGTTTGGGGATATGATTGATACTTGCAGATTGCTTAACTTGGGGTTTATTGGCCCTTCCTATACTTGGCATAGAACTCTAAATGGCAGCATTAGAATGTCTAAGCGACTAGACAGAGCAATGGCGAATTGTGAGTAGCGAACTTGGTTCTCGGAGGCCTCTTGCATGCATTTACACCGTCTCTATTATGATCATAATCCCCTCTTGGTGAAAATGCAGCATATAACAGCTCGGGCAGGTCCACGACCTTTTCGCTTTGAAGCCGGTTGGGTGCCCCATCCTCAGTTTAATGATGTTGTTAAAGAGGCTTGGCTTAACAGTTCTACTAATGTTATTGCTTGGTTAGGTAATGTGCGTGAAGCCTTTATTGATTTCGATCACAAGGTTTTTGGGAATATTTTCAAACGCAAGAGATCTATCACTAACTGGCTAAATGGTATTCAAAAAACCATGGAATCAGTGGACTCGGTGTATTTGATGAACACGTAAGCGGATCTTCGAAAAGAATTGGACATTATCTTGTGGCAAGAAGAAATCCATTGCTTTCAAAAATCCAGAGAACAATGGGTTCGCTTTGGTGACAGCAACACGAAATTCTTCCACTCGCAAACAGTTGTTCGTCGTAAGCGTAATAAAATGGAAGGTCTTTTCCTTTATGATGGATCTGGTCTATGGATGCTTATGTTATTCAGGAGGAAGCCTCGAATTATTTTCAAAATCTGTTTGCCACTACAAAAGATGTCAGGCCATCCTCCTTGGTTTATGATGTGCATAAGAAAATTGGTGACCAATGTGTTGATAGTCTTACAAGGGAGGTCGCTAAGCAGGTAGTGTGGGAGGCTCTTAAATACATGAAATCTTTCAAGGCGCCGAGTTCGGATGGTTATCAAACTTTCTTTTATCAAACGATATTGGCACCTAGTAGGGGATAAAGTTCATGATACAATTAAGAATGCATTTCAGGTTGGGTACGTTGATAGCTCTATTGCTGAGACTTTGATTATTCTGATCCCTAAGGAGGCTAATCCTACAAAGGTAACCTAATTTCGACCTATTAGCTTATGTAATGTCATATATAAGTTAATTACTAAAGTTTTGGTTAATCGCATTCGTTCTTTCCTGATGGAGTTCATTAGCCCTCGCCAAAGCAGCTTTATACCTGGCAGGTCCACTCATGATAATATTTTAGTTGCACAAGAGATTATGCACTCTATCCAAAATTCTAACACCAAAAAGAGTGCTATAGCGTATAAGATTGATTTTGAAAAAGCTTATGACCGAGTGGATTGGAGATTCTTGGAAGCAACGTTGTTTGACTTTGGATTTCCGCAATCTATTATTGTACTGATCATGTTCTGTGTTAGTACTTCCTCTCTTTCTCTACTTTGGAATGGGACGAAATTATCGGCCTTTTCTCTGCTTTGGAATGGGACGAAATTATCGGCCTTTGTTCTGTGTTAGCAAGGAGATCCTCTCTCTCCTTACTTGTTTATTCTTTGTATGGAGAAGCTTTCCATCCTTATTGACAAGAAGGTTAACAGGGGTGAATGGAGACCTATTCGTTGTAGTAGACAAGGTCTTGAAGTTTCACATTTATTGTTTGCGAGTGACCTTCTTCTAACCTTTTATTGATAGGATCATTACTCTGCCTATCTCTTATTTTGTTGGGCTTGCTGACCAGGTAGTGTGGTCATCAGTCACTAATGGGTTATACACAGCAGCTGCAGGGTATAGATGGTTAACAGAGAATGGGGTTGAAGAGATTGATGGTCAATACTGGAAGTGAATGTGGAAGATAAAGGCTTCTGAAAAAGTGTGCTTATTGATCTGGCTTTTGTTGCATGATGCAGTCGCAACTTAGCTCAAACAACTACCTGTTTTAGATGCAAGAATGGAGAGGAAAGCTCCTTACATTGTTTTCGTGACAAAGTTCAAGTTAAAAAAGTCTGAAGTTTCTTTAGGTATGACAACATTGGTGAGTTCTGGAATTTGGAGCTACCTCAGTGGTTAAGTCTGAATCTTCGAGTAGCGGGTAACACAAGCTCCAGTCATATTAGTTTTACATGTATTCTTTGGTGGATTTGGCATGCAAGAAATGAGGAAGTCATGGGTTTCAATTTAATTCCCATTTTGCCTTAGAATGAGCAGATGTCGGAGCCTCGGTGGGTTCGTTGGGAAGCTCCTAGTTTAGGGATCTCCAAGATTAACGTTGATGATAGCAGTTTTGGTAAACCGGGTAGAGCTGGCTTTGGTGGTGTTATTCGTGATAATCTTGGAAATTGGCAAATGTGTTTCTCCAGTTGGATAGGAGAGGGATCTAATCTTGTAGCTGAGCTCCAAGCCATCAAGCATGGCCTCAAGTTGGGTTTTCATATGGGTTGAGACATGTGGTCGGTGAATCTGATTCTTTAGAAGCAATTGATCTGATAGAGAAGGCAAATTTGAGGCTTCACTTTTATGCTAGCATTATCAGTGACATTCGCTATCTAATGAGACAAGATTGGCAGGTGACTATAGTTCATACCCTTCGTGAGGGGAACAAAATGGCCGACTATTTGGCAAAGATGGGAGCAAATAGCAACATCCAGTGGAATGTTTTGGAGGTTCCTCCTCCAGATTTTTTGCCTATGCTTTTAGCGGATGCTATGTCCACAAGATTCCTTAGGCCTTAATCTTTTCTTTTCTTTGCTGTGTATCTACCAAAAAAAAAATACTCAATCCAATCTCAATTAAATCCTATAATCGCTCCCTTCTCTATTTATCAACTCAATGATTGGCTGGATTTGATCATAAAAAAAATTCTAAAAACAACTCAATTTGGGAAAAAAAAAACCACAATAAAAAATGTATTATTAGTGTAAAAGTTGTTATATTGGCACTAAATTATACACTACTAATGCTGGAATATTTTTATTTAATTATATTCCAATATCACAATGTGGACAGATATCATCAATTAATTATATTAACTATTTATCAATTAAGGGCCTTAATTGATATGTGATCAAATTAAGAAATAAGGCTAATCAGATTTTGGATATGATAATTAATTAATTGTTTGATATGGGCAAAATATGGGTGGGTGTCACTGATGGCCCATTTCGGAATAATGGGAACCCTAATTGGCCATCACCCTATATATAGGCTATAGTCCCCAATACATCGAACAACAACGCATACTGCCTCTTCTCCCGATCTGAAGAGCGACTAGGGCATAAGGAGTCCCGATTGAGGAAGAACCATAGAGCCACCGCTAACCATTCATCATCATTGTTAGCGTTGATTGTCAAGGTATTCCGCATTAGAAGACAATCAACTCCTGGTTTGTGATTCCAGTTTGTGATTGATTGTCGCTCTCCGTTTGTGAAGGTTGGTGATCAAGTTCATCCTTTGAATTTGAAGAACGCTTAGTTCAGGAACTGCCATGGATCCAGGTATATTCATAAATAACGAATCTTGGTAATCTGGCATGATGTAGATCCTAAGCTATGTGGTAAATGTGCTCTAGGATGTATGCCTATAGATAACGCTTCCGCATAAAGAACCTAAAGAAAATATCTAACAAGACATATCAGAACAGTCATCACTGTTAGGTTATTAGGATTTATGAATATTGAATATCATGTTTATATGACATTTGTATGACCTGGGGTTGTGGTTTGTGATTCTCCTTGAATGCATATTTTTCCCTTCATTATATGAACCATAATTTTTGGGAAAGTTAGGAATTATAAAAGGAAATAATACTTTGATTAACTTTTATTCGGATTATATAAATTTGATTTGGTTTGCTTTTTCACGTTTTGGCCTATAATGGCGTATAATGCATGTACAGAATGGCCTATAATTCATGTACAATTTCTCATGCGTAAATTTGGTCATGCGTGAATTTCAATATAAAGATGGCTTTACAGTGATTTTATAATATATAAATATGAATTGAAAGTTTTCATGTTTGTTGACCGAATGTGACTAAGTCCTGATATCTACATGAAAACCTATGTCAGTTGAAAGTTTCACAAAGATAACACAGCAGGTGATGTACTTGAATATCATATAATATATATATATATATTTGATACATATATTTGGCTGATTGGTTCATTAATATATATTTGGTTTTCTCACTCATAATTGAGTGGGGCTTTATATCCGAACCTGAGTGTAACTTGAGTTAGGGAGGAGGTTGAGTAGTAATAGCCTTCTATATATGCATCATGTTTGGTTATCACGAAGGTCTAACTTAAAGTGATTACTTTTGAGGGTATTGCCACCTCTAATAGTTTATCTATGATTGTGGGCAATATTTCGAAATGGGTCCAGACTCTATAGAACCACCTATTAGAAAAGTCCACATTTTTTAAAATCCGTTTTTTTAAGGTTCTTTTCACACTAAGCATTCAGGTTTCCATGCTTTTTAGTGTGAAAATGGCAAATTTGGGACCCCTCATTTTTTGAAAATTGTTTGGTATTTTTGGTTGGATTGGTTGAAACAACACGTTGCCGAAGTAATATCTGTTGAGTAACTTTGATTCAATTGAATTTACAAAAGATGTAGTATGGAGTTATTCATGCGAGCTATTGTCGGCCCGAAGGAAGGCACAGCTTGGCCGGATAATTACATACATGTGATGGTAAATGTGTCGTGATTATAAAGCATTTTCGTATGGATAATGGGATGCCTGAAGGTGATTATTATATGACAGGACTTATCACCAATATTTGATCATTGCGTTGAGAGAATCACTTGCAGTTAATTATTAAAATCCAAAGATTGGGAATTAATGGTGCGCTTGATATCTTGTTTGGGTCTGTAATTTGCCAATTTGGATTTCGAGTGAGTCAATTAAAGCATGAAGTCGCCAAGGTGACCTCCCTTGTAGAAATCACTCACAAGAAATATTAAAGGTTATGTGGGTATACATCCATCCATGCAGATATTAATCAGCCCAAAGGAATGTTAATATTTGGCAGGGTTGCATTCACACCTGTGATGGTAAACACATAGTGATTATAAAGGTCATTTTCATGTGAATAACAAAGTGTCCAAAGATAGTTGTTGTTTGACAGAAATTATCACCAGTGTTTGATCGTTACGACAAAATACCACTAGCAATTAATGTTATTGTCCAAAGACTTAATATTAATGGTGCACCAGGTATTTTGGTGAGCCTTTACTGTTCTTATGTTCTCGTTCAACTAATATTGCTTATGTATCTGCTGATTTAATTCACTTTCGATCCTCAAAAGTTTTGACTTTTTTAGGATTGAAAGGAGAACATTAAGATTGTTCTTGGACCTAGACCTTGCATAAGGATGGAGAAAATCACCTTCTCTCACTCAATCCAGTATCTCTGAAGAGAAGATCAAGTATAGAAAGTAAAACCGCTCCAATTGCATGGGTCTAATGATCATAAAGGACGATATTCCAGAGACCTTTAGGGGTGTTATTTTGGATGGCATAATTAATGCCAGAGATTTCCTTGATGACAATAAAAGTGATTTTTGAAAGCAACAGAGACGAAAACAAGCACTCATTGGAGATCTAGATTTTCATTAAGTATAAAGGCAAAGGAAATATAAGGAGCACATTATAGGAATGTCCAATCTTGCTCATAAACTTAAGGCGTTGAAGTGTGGGTTGTCTAACGACTTGCTCATGCATTTAGCATTTGGTATTCCTTCATGCACATTCAGTCAATATAAGTCAGCTTATAGCTGTTATAAAGAGAAATGATGTCTTAAGGATTCATTTCATAAGGTGTGCACACACAAAAAATGAAGCAAGAGGCGACAAATAGTGCTCATTTGGCAAATACATCTAAGGATAAAGGCGAATAAAAGAAAACTGAGGATAAAGTTGTTAAGGGCCCAAAAAATAACTAGTCACAATTATTTCTTTTATAAGGACATCGGGCATCAAAAGAAGAAACGTGTCAAATATCATGTTTGTCATGCCTATAAAGGATTTTCTGAACTGATTCAGGCCAAGTGATGTTGAATGATGCATCTATATTGGAGTTAACCAAGTCAGTAAAGGATAAGGCTATTGACACTTCAGGTTGTTGTTACTGGCTAATATTTGGAATTAAAAGACATTTTGGTTTAGTCATTATTTTGGATTTAGTTTCTTATTGAACAAATCAAGATAATTTTGTTCATTTAGAAACGATGGATTCAATTTGTCTTTTGAATTCAAATTTTGTAGGAACCAGTTAAGTTATGGGCTGGACATACTATAATTGCTTTGGTATTAAAACCTCTTGAGGTAAAACGTTGAGTGAGTGATGACAACCAAATGGTGTGGTTGCCTTATGACGATCTTATGGTTGAATTCTAAGCATATCAATTTCGTGTTCTACTTTAGTGACAAAAAGAATCAACACAAAAGAGAAGAAAATAAGAAAATGGTGAAGAAAGAGATGGTGTAGGCGCCACAAACCAAGAAGGTTTGATAAGGCAAGTGATGTTCGCCACAAGAACCTTGGATTCTTGATAAGAACTAAGTTTGGTTCAACCAAGAACCTAGGAGAATAATATTCTCACAAATGGAATTAATCCAAATTCAACATCCAAGTTTTATTATTTCATGTTAGTAGGTGCATACATATAGGAATTGAGGCTGTCAAGAGTTGGCTTAGCCAAGTCATCATAAGATTCCAAAACCCCCTAATAACTATCATGAATATGCCACTAATTGGTGAAATGATGAAAACAATAAGTGGCTGCCTAAAAACATAACCATTCTAATAAAAACCAACTAATAAAGATGAGTCATAACTACAAGGAGTTACTTTTGGCATGCAAGCCAAAAGATTCCTCCACTAAGGAAGCTAACAAACTCAGGTAACTTATGCAAACCAAAAGACTAATAAAAATCAAAACCAAATCCGTTCAGAATTTCGTCTTCAACTTCCAGCCCATTTTCCACCATGATAGATGCCTAATTTGGTCAAGAAGCATGAAATATAATTTGTAGACCATTTTTTTATCTTTCTAACGCATCAAGAAACACATCATTTAGACTTCTGTAGCTCCTGATTCATCCAAAACAAGACAAACGAGTAATTTTCAATAAAAATAAGAATTTCTGTAAATAACAATTTTGTTCTTCCTTTTTCATTTCGGGCTTCATAATTCTTGTCAAGGATGTCTATTCTAGATTCACATCATTCCCTCCCTCTTGAAGAGAATTCGACCTCGAATTTCTAGCTCCAATACCTCCAGGGTCGAAAATAAGTATAAAGAACTCATCACATATTACTTCCACATTAGAGAAACTTTGAAGTTTGTTGGAAGGATTTGCTTGATCCTCTTTTCTTTTGGTTTCCAAGGCATAAGTATCTTTACCAAAGTCACAAAAGGTAATCACTTCTTGAGGAGATTCACCTTGATTCACTTTCTTCCCTTCCTGACCTAAAGAAGAAATGTTAGGCAAAGAAACAAAATAAGAAGAATCCCAACACTTGAATCCACAAGCCAACTTAGAAGAAGGGATTAGAGTAGTTGAAGGCCATGACTTATTGTCTTATTTAGTGATTCTATGGAATTGGTCATTGCTTCTTCAAGTACAATGGTTGTTATGCAATCATCCTTTGAAATTTTATCGTCAACCTCCTTCACAATAGAATCAACAAAAGATGGAAAAATGTTAGGATTAGAACAAGTATCGATGATGACTTCATTCACCAATATCTCTTTTCCCTCTCCCTCTCTTGCACTACTCTCTTTTTCACTCACCTCATTTTCTAGTCTTCTCTCAACATGGACCTCACTTTCGTCAATCTTGTCTTTCAATTTCTCCTTTTCACTCAAGGCTTTCTTTTTTTCTCTCATCTTAAGTTGACTCTCACTAACTTCTCTTGGCAACAAAGGAGCAAGATTGACCTTTCGGTTTTGGCGTATAAAAGAGTACTTGTTGGTGCGACAGTCACGCTTTGCTTTCCGTTGAATCTTCCATGGACGTCCAAGTGACAAGTGTCACATTTTTGTAGGCACCACATCACAAAGCACTTCATCTTCATATCCATCAACCTTGAATGATACTAGTACTTGTTTGTTCACAATCATGCTACCCATATCACTAAATTCTGAATCCTCGAGACTATTGAGTGAATATGGTTGCGGATGCTTCAGAACATGAAGTGACAACTTCTCCACCAAGGTTGTGCCGGCCATGTTGATGTAACTTTTCCTATCAACGGTTAAGCTACATATTTCATCATTCACATAACATTTTGTGGAGAAAAGATCCTTCTTTTTTTTGACTTCTATGCTGGAGGCACAAAAACAAATTCAACCAAAGCCTAGGCTTTGATACCACTTGATGACAACCAAATGGTGTGGTTGCCTTATGACGATCTTATGGTTGAATTCTCAGCATATCAATTTCGTGTTCTACTTTAGTGACAAAAAGAATCAACATAAAAGAGAAGAAAATAAGAAAATGGTGAAGAAAGAGATGATGTAGGCGCCACAAACCAAGAAGGTTTGATAAGCCAAGTGATGTTCGCCACAAGAACCTTGGATTCTTGATAAGAACTAAGTTTGGTTCAACCAAGAACCTAGGAGAACAATATTCTCACAAATGGAATTAATCCAAATTCAACATCCAAGTTTTATTATTTCATGTTAGTAGGTGCATACATATAGGAATTGAGGCCGTCAAGAATTGGCTTAGCCAAGTCATCATAAGATTCCAAAACCCCCCTAATAACTATCATGAATATGCCACTAATTGGTGAAATGATGACAATAATAAGTGGCTGCCTCCATTCTAATAAAAACCAACAAATAAAGATGAGTCATAACTACAAGGAGTTACTTTTGGCATGCAAGCCAAAAGATTCCTCCACTAAGGAAGCTAACAAACTCAGGTAACTTATGCAAACCAAAAGACTAATAAAAATCAAAACCAAATCCGTTCAGAATTTCGTCTTCAACTTCCAGCCCATTTTCCACCATGATAGATGCCTAATTTGGTCAAGAAGCTTGAAATATAATTTGTAGAACATTTTGTTATCTTTCTAACGCATCAAGAAACACATCATTTAGACTTCTGTGGCTCCTGATTCATCCAAAACAAGACAGACGAGTAATTTTCAATAAAAATAAGAATTTCTGCAAATAACAATTTTGTTCTTCCTTTTTCATTTCGGGCTTCATAATTCTTGTCAAGGGTGTCTATTCTAGATTCACATCATTCCCTCCCTCTTGAAGAGAATTCGACCTCGAATTTCTAGCTCCAATACCTCCAGGGTCGAAAATAAGTATAAAGAACTCATCACATGTTACTTCCACATTAGAGAAACTTTGAAGTTTGTTGGAAGGATTTGCTTGATCCTATTTTCTTTTGGTTTCCAAGGCATAATTATCTTTACCAAAGTCACAAAAGGTAATCACTTCTTGAGGAGATTCTCCTTGATTCACTTTCTTCCCTTCTTGACCTAAAGAAGAAATGTTAGGCAAAGAAACAAAATAAGAAGAATCCCAACACTTGAATCCACAAGCCAACTTAGAAGAAGGGATTAGAGTAGTTGAAGGCCATGACTTATTTAGTGATTCTATGGAATTGGTCATTGCTTCTTCAAGTACAATGGTTGTTATGCAATCATCCTTTGAAATTTTATCTTCAACCTCCTTCACAATAGAATCAACAAAAGATGGAAAAATGTTAGGATTAGAACAAGTATCGATGATGACTTCATTCACCAATATCTCTTTTCCCTCTCCCTCTCTTGCACTACTCTCTTTTTCACTCACCTCATTTTCTAGTCTTCTCTCAACATTGACCTCACTTTCTTCAATCTTTTCTTTCAATTTCTCCTTTTCACTCAAGGCTTTCTCTTTTTCTCTCATCTTAAGTTGACTCTCACTAACTTCTCTTGGCGGCAAAGGAGCAAGATTGACCTTCGGTTTTGGCGTATAAAAAAGTACTTGTTGGTGCGGCAGTCACGCTTTGCTTTCCGTTGAATCTTCCATGGACGTCCAAGTGACAAGTGTTTCGTTTTTGTAGGCACCACATCACAAAGCACTTCATCTTCATATCCATCAACCTTGAATGATACTAGTACTTGTTTGTTCACAATCATGCTACCCATATCACTAAATTCTGAATCCTCGAGACTATTGAGTGAATATGGTTGCGGATGCTTCAGAACATGAAGTGACAACTTCTCCACCAAGGTTGTGCTGGCCATGTTGATGTAACTTTTCCTATCAATGGTTAAGCTACATATTTCATCATGCACATAACATTTTGTGGAGAAAAGATCCTTCTTTTTTTTGACTTCCATGCTGGAGGCACAAAAACAAATTCAACCAAAGCCTAAGCTTTGATACCACTTGATGACAACCAAATGGTGTGGTTGCCTTATGACGATCTTATGGTTGAATTCTAAGCATATCAATTTCGTGTTCTACTTTAGTGACAAAAAGAATCAACATAAAAGAGAAGAAAATAAGAAAATGGTGAAGAAAGAGATGGTGTAGGCGCCACAAACCAAGAAGGTTTGATAAGCCAAGTGATGTTCGCCACAAGAACCTTGGATTCTTGATAAGAACTAAGTTTGGTTCAACCAAGAACCTAGGAGAACAATATTCTCACAAATGGAATTAATCCAAATTCAACATCCAAGTTTTATTATTTTATGTTAGTAGGTGCATACATATAGGAATTGAGGCTGTCAAGAGTTGGCTTAGCCAAGTCATCATAAGATTCCAAAACCCCCCTAATAACTATCATGAATATGCCACTAATTGGTGAAATGATGACAACAATAAGTGGTTGCCTAAAAACATAACCATTCTAATAAAAACCAACTAATAAAGATGAGTCATAACTACAAGGAGTTACTTTTGACATGCAAGCCAAAAGATTCCTCCACTAAGGAAGCTAACAAACTCAGGTAACTTATGCAAACCAAAAGACTAATAAAAATCAAAACCAAATCCGTTCAGAATTTCGTCTTCAACTTCCAGCCCATTTTCCACCATGATAGATGCCTAATTTGGTCAAGAAGCTTGAAATATAATTTGTAGAACATTTTTTTATCTTTCTAACGAATCAAGAAACACATCATTTAGACTTCTGTAGCTCCTGATTCATCCAAAACAAGACAGACGAGTAATTTTCAATAAAAATAAGAATTTCTGCAAATAACAATTTTGTTCTTCCTTTTTCATTTCGGGCTTCATAATTCTTGTCAAGGGTGTCTATTCTAGATTCACATCATTCCCTCCCTCTTGAAGAGAATTCAACCTCGAATTTCTAGCTCCCATACCTCCAGGGTCGAAAATAAGTATAAAGAACTCATCACATGTTACTTCCACATTAGAGAAACTTTGAAGTTATTTTGGATCAAATTCCATTTGAGTGAGAATTGTTTCTCCTAGGCTCTTGATTGAACCAAACTTAGTTCTTATCAAGAATCCAAGATTCTTGTGGCGAACATCACTTGGCTTATCAAACCTTCTTGGTTTGTGGCGCCTCATCATCTCTTTCTATCCATTTTCTTATTTTCTTCATCTTTTATGTTGATTCATATTGCTTCCAAAGAAGAACATGAAATTAACTTGTTTTGCATTCAACCAGAAGATCTTCAAAAGGCAACCACACCATTTGGTTGTCATCAGTGAGGAATCATACGACACTAAGCGTAAAGTTGATAGTGAAATTAAGGAGCGCTATGATACAAACATTCAGGGGCACATCTCTATAAATAGAGTTGAGCAACTTGTAAGAGGGAATCCATGATTCCATTGGCCTTATATATTATATTGTTAGTATTAAATGCATTAAAGTTAAATAGATCAAAACGTGGCTATTAAGAATATAGTTAAGTCCTAATAATGACTCTTAAAGGTATGGTGAGGAGTATGACTAGTCATTCTACCTTATCAGACTCACTATGAGAGTAACACTAAAGATTGCAGCTTAAATGCTTGACAAAGTACCAACTAAAGCGACCGACCAATCACTTTCAACTATGGGAACATCCAACTAAGGCAAGGCCTTATAAGCCTCGTGAAGGAAATTGGAGTCCCAAACAGTGAGTAGCTACCTTATTGGTTACTTTGAAAGGGCAAAGGGGTATAATTTTTTTTTTTTTTTTAATCCCAAGTTAAAGATACCTTGAGACAGGAACTAACTAGTTTTTTGAGGATATTGAGTTTGGGGGGAGATAAGGTTAGAAACATTATCATTGAGGAAGAATTGGTTATAATCCCTAATCAATTCATATAGTTGCTATTAGTCTAGCAAATTTGGATCCTTCTGAGGATATTGTTGTTATTCTTCCCATTCAAGATAAGGAAATCATTCCTGAAGGTCAAACTCAACACCTTCAAGAACTGGAGCATCAGGAATCGGTGCCTTTTGCCATGATCCACTAAAGAAAGGATGAATACTACTTTGGATAATTATATAGTATTTCTTGAAGAACATAAGGTAAACGGTGTAATGGAAGATGATTCTATCAACTTTCATCAAACCATATGAAGTTTCCATTCGGAAAAATGGATTGAAGGAATGAGCACAAACTCAACCTAGATAATAAGGTTTGAACTTGTCTTATTACCTGAAGGTTTCAAAGGGTAATATGGAGAAGTATAAGGTTTGTCTAGTGGCAAAAGGCTATACTCAAAAGAAAGGATTGCTTGTAAAGAGATATTCTCTTCAGTACCATTGAATGACTCTTTTAAGGACAATCATGGCTCTTGTTGCTCATTATAATTTGGAGCTTCACAAGAAGGATGTCAAGACGGTGTTTCTCAATGGCAACATTGATGAAACAAATGTATATAATGCAAACCGGGAAACTTTGTGTCGAAAGACACAGAGAAGATGGTTTGAAAATTGACGGAATCTATCTATGGGCTAAAGAATGCGTCTCGTTAGTGATACTGCAAGTCCCATCGGTGATTGTCTCATTTGGCCTTGAGATGAATATCGTGGACAACTGTAGGTATCACAAGTTCAATGGGAGTAAGTTCATATTTCTGGTATTATATGTTAATAGTTTGCTAGCCAAGAACGATATAGGCTTATAGCGCGAAACCAATAAATTTCTAACGAAAAATTTTCGGTATGAAAGATCTTGGGGACACCTTTTTTGTCTTAGGAAATCAGATACTTAGAGATCATTCTCGAGATATCCTCGGGTTATCACAAAAGAGCTATATCGATATAGTTTTGGATAAATTTGACATGAAAGATAGTAAACTAAGAGATACCCTGGTCACTAAGGGAGAAAATTTAGTCTCAATTAATGTCCAAAAGAAAATCTGGAAATTCAGGAAATGCAGAAGATTCCCTATGCTTCGGTTGTGGGACGTCTGATGTATGCTCAGTTTGTGCGCAACCGGAAATAGCGTACATAGCAAGATTATTAGGCAGACACTTGAGCAATTAGAAAAACAACCATAAAGAATTTGGGATACTTAAAGAGAACAAAAAGGCATATGCTCACATATCAGAGATCTGACAGTTTAGAGTTCATCAGGAACCCTGAATCTGATTTTTATAGGATGCCAAGATATTAGGCATCCGACCAAAGGATATGGCTGAAGTATTTTTTGTCACTTGGTTGCACATAGTAAAGGGTATTAAAACACCACTCAAGTTATGTTGTGACAAATAAGGCAGCCGCATTGTACTTTAACAACAATAAAGTTTTGCAAAGTCTATTGATATCAAGGTTCTGGTTGTTGAAGGAAAGAGTTCAAGATAAATAAATTTCTATACAACATATAAGGACGTACTATATACAAGTTGATCCACTAATTGAGGAATTGACAGATAAAGTCTCTTATGAGCATATTGTTCTTATGGTTGTTGTCACTAAGGATACCTTGGTTTAGTGGGAGTCTTTCATCATGTTCTATACTTTGGATTTAAGACTTTTGAGTTATTTGGATATTCTGCAGAAATAAAGTTGCTATTTTATGAATCTTGAACTTGGAGCACGACTATGCTCATGTGAAGCATGCCCGTGCTCACATGAAGCACGACCGTGCATAAGGAGACATGGACGTGCTCATGCCAAGCATGACTGTGCTCAACGATTCAAGACTTAAGGACGGCACTGATGTTCGACACGGATGTGCTCAGGCCAAGCACGACCGTGCTCAGCGCTTAAAGACTAAAGAATGGTGTTGATTTTCGACATGGCCATGCCCTAGCTAAGCATGGTCGCGCTCGTCACTTCAGCCCTACTGATTAATCTCACTAAAGACTTAAGTTCAAGCATTTGGAAATAGGCATGATTTAGAGATCACATTGCATGAAATGTCTATGTCACCCATCCATATCGATCTATGTCATCAAGTGCATTGATATGGTGGTCATCGGGGTTTAGTCACAATAGACGTTAGTGACAACAGCCGCGATGGTCCCATTATTAATGTATGAGGTGGGCCAAATTGTAAAGGGGAAGTGTAAAGATAAATAGCATTCGGATGTGCGGCTAAAGAACTTTAATATAATTGTTACGATATATTTCCCAAGTGGGAGAATGTTAGAATATTTTTATTTTTATTTAATTATATTCCAATGTCACAATGTGGGCAGATATCATCAATTAATTATATCAGCTATTTATCAATAAGGGGCCTTAATTGATATGTGATCAAATTAAAAGATAAGGCTAATCTGATTTTCGATATGATAATTAATTAATTAATTGATATGAGCAAAATATGGGTGGATGTCACTGATGACCCAATTCGAAATAATGGGAACCCTAATTGTCCATCACCCTATATATAAGCTATGGTCCCCAATACACCGGAGAACAACGCATACTGCCACTTCTCCCCATCTGAAGAGCGACTAAGGCATAAGGAGTCCCAATTGAGAAAGAACCATAGAGCCAACGCTAACCATCCATCATCATTGTTAGTGTTGATTGCCAAGGTATTCCGCATTAGAAGACAATCAACTCCTAGTTCGTGATTGATTGTCGCTCTCCATTTGTGAAGGTTGATGATCAAGTTCATCTTTAAATTTGAATAACGCTTAGTTCAGGAACCGCCATTGATGGCCTCCTTGCTGTAGAAATTGGCCATTTGCTTGATTTTCAATATAGAATCTGGTTGTGACTTATGTTTTTGTATTTTTGATATAAAATGAATGAAATATGGAGAATGGATGATAGGAATTTCGTGGTTTTGGTGGTAGTGAAATAGGGGGACAGATTGAGAAAATCTCAAAAAAATACAAGAAACAATCAAGGCTTCAAGGAACTATTTTTGGTGTTTTTAAATAACTGAAGAAGATGGATGAATGGGAGGCAGGGGCGCCACCTTAGTCTAATCCAAGACAAGGATAAGCCTATGAGTGTGAGGATCACCACAAGAAGAGAGTTTCTTGATAAGATCGATAAGGCTGGTCCAATCCTGAACCAAAGAGTATGCACTCAATTCACAAGTGTAAGTTTTGCTGAAATCTTTGTTAACCTCTTATTGAGACTTGCGCCCCCTATATATAATGAGGGAGGCTCTTGCTGTTACAAAAAGTGAAGAGACAAAGTCTTTGCCATTCTAGGGTTACAAGGAATCCTAGGCTAACATAACTAGCATAATAAAAGGAAATTACAATGTGGAGCAATGGTTACAAGACAAGATATTTAAGTGCATTGGATGACTTGTTCTTCAATGTGGAGCAATGGTTACAAGACAAGGCATTAAAGTGCATTGGATGACTTGTTCTTCAATGTGGAGCAATGGTTACAAGACAAGGCATTAAAGTGCATTGGATGCTACCTCATAGATTCATAATGCTGCCTCTTTGATTTCTCTTCATGACTATGAAGGTTTCACAACCACACATTGAATGTAATAAAATGGGTGGCTGTTGCGCTTTTATTGTGCTGTTGGAGCATTTATCTCTTTGTCTTGTGTAACTCCTTTTTGCCTTGATTGCTTTGAATTTCTTTGTCTTTCTTTGGCAGCAAGATTATTGACTCATTCAAACTACACAAAGAGTTGTTGAGAAGTGTGGGACCCCCTACTCTTTCCGCCACACAGCCTCTTGAAGTGGATTAAACACACAAAAAGAAATTAAATAACTTAGTGCCTTGGTCCCAAATAAATCAATTGGTCACTTGCACTTTTATTCAATTAAAATAAAATAACTTGGCTGCCTTTGTTATGCAAATTGCGCCTCCTCCATGGCTTGTATGACAAGCATGGTTTTTGGTGCAATTACATCTTTGCCCTTGTTTGCAATTGTCTTAGTCATGAATTGGACTAAGCTTTCTTGGACCTTCCTTGCCATTGCCCTAGTCATTGGTCCTCCTAACCTTTGAATGGCCTCTTGGTGCTCCATGTCCTCATCAGCCATGGATCTAGGTATATTCATAAATAACGAATCCTAGTAATCTGGCATGATGTAGCATATATACCTATAGATAATGCTTCCACATATAGAACCTAAAGAAAATATCTAACAACCAACACATTAGGAAAAATATTTAACAGTCATAATAATTATCTTAAAAATTATACATATAATAATATATAATTAATTGATATTATAAATTTTTTTATATTAAGGCAGCATTTGATAAACGTATAGAATAGGATATATAAGTTCTCTGTTATATATGCTATATTTTATAATGAAGACAGAACAAAATATTATGTTTAAAAAATTAAACATTTTAATTAAAAGAGATAAAATATAAAATAAAAATAAAAACTCATGTTGTATGCTATTTTGTCATGTGCACCAAACTTTACGTAATACGATAAAATTACTGGAAGTGCATATGGATTGCCCGATTGCTGTCATGATTTTGTTGGGGTCCTATAACACTTTAAATTGCAATATCTATGGTAGTTGGGTGTTCGCTATTGGCGGTAGTTCCACCGCTTTATTGTCAATTTTAAATTTGGGCAACGCCCAGCCATGTGGGCATGTGCACCAGGTATTCACGGAAACAAGCTAAATTCTCAGCCGGAAGCTAATGATAAATTCAGTTTAAATGATAAAAAGATATGCACATCATTATTTGCTTATATTATAGATAAATTCACTTTTTTTTTGTTGATGAATATGATAAATTCACTGTATATGAGTCTTTTTTGATAATGAAATTAGTTTTTTTTAATCCAATTATTTAAAGGTGGTACTACTAGTCGTATTTAATTTGACCGTTCGCTCTATAAGAAAGCTAGTACCCTGATATCGTTGTAGATAGTGCATAATACTGCACAAAAATTTTATGCCTATCATCAATATTTTATAGAGTAGTTCACCGTGTTTATTGGATCTACATATGAAGTACATGAACTTATTGTCCTAAAATTTTATCTAATTAATTTATAGTTTTTTTTTTTACATAAATTAATTTATAGCTTTGAAGATAGCTAGATTTGATTCCTAATAATATATTGTCCACACTAATAATGCCTCTTCAATTTAATCAACTGTTTTTGCATGAACTAGAAGTTAACTAACTTATTTCTAACATAAATTAAACTAATTAAGACCCATGATGAAGGTGTTTAAGTTTACCTGAGCAGGTGCTACAGGGGGTGTAGTCACTCCACAAACTGAGGGAAGCTTGAGAGCTTTGTTCAAATCAATCTTGATGCCAATAGAATCAGGGTTGCCTAGCAGTTCACACAAGCAGATGGGGTTGCTATCAACCAATCCTGCTAGCTCAGGGCAGCACCCTCTGTCTGGTTTTGTCAGATTACTCCCATCTTCCACATAGGTTAGGCAATCAGACATGTTTACTAGTACTGTAAAGCAGCCACTGCCCGCTGGCGACGGAGCTGTGGCAGATGCAGGTGCCGGGGATTGTGCTGATACGCCATAACACGCTAGTGCAAATAATAAAGCTGCAACGACTGCTATTTTGCAGCTGCTGCTGCTGGTGGCCATTTGATTCTTGTGATCTATTTTGGTACTCTAAATTCTGTATTTATGCTGCAATCTGGGCAGAGTCTGCAATTGGGTGGGTAAATTTGCGCATAAAGAAGATAGGTAAGGTAAAGTTAAATAGAGGATGGTGTTGACTAGGAAATAAAGTCCCTAACTTTTGGTGGCTGAATTTATTGAATTTAACAGCCAACTAACTCATTATGCACCGTCCTCTGTCTCTTTTTCTCGAGGTGCAACTTCTATCCTCTTCAAATTAAAGTGGGGGCAGCACTTCGGGAACCCACGGGCACGGTGCCCGTGGAATAAAATAACATAAACTAATAATAATAATAAAATAATAAAACAATAGAATAATAAAATAATGGGACTAACAGAAAATATTGACACAAATTATAAAAAATTTGGAATCTTATTAGAATAAATTAATAAAAATATAATTCTATTAATGGAAGATATTAATAAAATTGTAAATTATACTTATAATTGAACACAAAAAGGTTAAACTGAGATAAATAATATCAAAGAAACTTTAAATAATATAAGTATAGGAAAAGAAATAGATGAAAATGAAAATATTAAGAGAATTAAAGAAATTTTTCAACAATTAGAAAAACTTTTAGACGATGAAAAAAATAATAAATGTATAACAAAAAGAGAATTAGAAGAGTTACTATAGCAAAGCCAAAAAGATTAGAAAAAATAGTAATAAAATAAGAACCTAACATTGAATTCTCAAAACTATTAGCACCAGTAACCTCATGGAGAGGATAAAAGATGAATATATGGAAACACTAAAGAAATCAAATGATTTAGAAGAAATTCAATAATTATTAGAACAATTTAAAATAATTGAAAAAGAAAATAATCAAATACAAAAAGTAGAACTAATTGAAACGACCAAGGAGAACGAAGGAAATGAAAAAGTAGAATTAAATTACAGTTCTTCTTCAAAGTCAGAATCAAACTATGATGAAATACGTATGGAAAGAGGAGAAACAAGCAATTCAAAACCCAAAAGAAAATGGGAAGAATATTTGAATAATCGCGAAGGGTCGTGGGATAAATATGAGCAGGAAACAATGTATAACAAATGATATGCAAGAAAAACAATAGAAGGATAAAAATCCAAGAAGATGAGTACTTATGCAATAGATGAAGATCTTTTATACCAATTTCTTGTCACCTTCTTTGTCCCCCACAAATAAAAATTCGACACTTAAGAAAATAAAATCACAACTCATTAATATTTATACTCATTCCCAACATTTGATTGGTGGGGACTCTAAGACACCATTTTTTGGGAGATTTCTATCCTTATACAATGGACTAATGAGATAATGTTATTAATTGCAACAGATGAAAGATTTAGTAGTTTAAATCTAAGAGTTTAATTGGTATGCACTGTCAGTGTAAATTTTTTTACACAATCAACCAATCAGAAATCATGATATAAGTGACTTTTAAAGAAGTTAGGATAGGAGTCAAGCATTTTTAATGATGTGTCAATTTCTGATTGGATGTTAAAAATTTATTAATTTATAAAACAACAAGAAATGTACAAATTTTTTTAAAAGGAATAAAAGATGGAAACTGGCAACAATATGCAAGATCTGTAATAAATAATTAAGAATTTGTTAGAATAGTTATGATCTTAATCTATCAAGAATTTATAGGATATAATATTTTTGAACATAGTGTAGAAACAAATAGATTTTTACATAAAAAGCTAAAGCATACTTAAATAGACTTCAGATATATAATATGTGTGAAGTAGAAAGTTTTATTTGTGAATATAAAAAAAATATTATTGCCAATTAAATACAGAAGCGAAGAAGACATATAAGGATATCTTTATAGACAAATTACCATATCCACTTAATTGCAAAGTAAGAGCTATTTGGCAAATGAAACCAATGGAAACTGCTAATACCCTTAGAGGAATTATTCAAGTTCTATACCATGAACTAAGAGAACAATGTTGAAATAGAGAAACAATAAAACAACTAAATAGAGGAAGAAATGCAATTTGTTGTGACATAACAGAGCTTGAACAACTAGGAAATTATAGATGTAATCAGCCAACAAAAATTAAAAAAATATTATAAGAAAAAACAGATTAAGAATGTAACATCCCGATTTTTGAGTTTTTCTTCTAATCAGTATTTATGAACTTATATTTTATTCGAATCTTAGGAATGGAAATAAAATATTCCGAGACCATAATCATGCTTAACGATATCATAGGAAGCTACGATTAAGTTTTGAGTCGAAAACTCAAACGGAGTCCGGTCTGCGTTTTTATACTGACAATATGATTTTTCTGCTCAAGAGACCTCAGATGGACCCGTGAACGAGACAGTAAGTCTTAGAATTCGATTCTCTACGTTTTGGTTAAATTTCACAAAAATTTCAAAAAAATCACTTCCTCACCTCCGTTCGAGCGAAATCTTCAATCGGGTGGAGAACGGAGCCGCGTATGGACTTACCAGGACCCGACAACGGATAATCTTGATATCACATCATGTCAACTCACTTGGGAGATCATGCCAGAGTCGTCATGGTGATCGGGAATTTCGGGACGCGAAATTATCAAAATACCCCTAACTTAAGCTTTTTCACCTTTTACCATTTTACCCTTGAACCAAATGATCTTTTTACCCTTAAGTGACATTTTAAAAGGCTGAACACAGCCCCTCTCAGCCCCCATTCACGCAGCCAGGCCCCACCAAGAAGAACTCCATAGTTGTTCTTGAAGAAAAAATTCATTTCTTCTTGAAAACCTTGATTCACTTGAAGAAATCACTTGATTCCTTGACCAATCTTCCTCCATTCTAAGGTAAGATCACTTCTATGGTCTCATAGCTTCTTGAATCTCTCTCAATCTCAAGATCAAAACTCCATTTCCATGAAACTCATTCTTAGATCCAAAAGTTTGAAAATCCATAAGAAATTATAGAAAAATCCTTTGGATGTGAGACCAATTTCTTTGAACTCACCTCATCATCCTCTACCTAAACCCAAGAGCTCATGATCCAAGTCTCATCCTAGCTCATTTATCCCAATATGGCCGAACCCTAAGAGTGATGATGAATGGTATTTTTCATCAAATTTTTGATTTCTACCTCTTGATTCCATCCTTAGCTTTCCTAGTGTTCTTGAATCCAAGTGATGGAAAACCAAATCAATCCCTAGCCTTTTTAACCTTTCATGGCCGAACCTTGAACCTCTTTGGGGGAAGAAAAATTGTGTTTTGATGTTGTATTTTGATGTTGAATTGTGGTTTGAATTGTATTGTGTTTGATTATCTTAGGCGACGCGAACGAGAACGGAGCCGGAGCCGAGAATCAATCGAGTCTGGATGAGAGCATAAGACTGACTATGTCTCGATAATTATTAAAAGACTCGAAAAACCGAATCAAAGTTTTGAAAACTGTGTTTTGAAAATCAAAAAGTGGTTTTTGGAAAACGTGGTACTTTTTCAAGAAAAGTTGTCTTTGTTTTTGAAAAGTATGTTCTTTTGAAAAGTAAAAGGTGGTTTTGTGAAAAGTCGTGCAAAATGTGTTTCGTTTCAGTAAAACGTTTTAAAAAGACATGGAACCTTTAGAAAATGGTTTTGTTTCCGAAAAAGTGTTTTTCCCGAAAAATGTTCCCTTGATTAAAAAGATGTTTTATTTCAAGAAAACAAAAGTGTATTTTGTTTTCCAAAGTTGTTTTGAGAAAGTTTGACCGAAAAGGAAAAATGATAAACCTTTGAGATGAGCCCAAACCTAGTGGCCGAGACGTCGGGGCTAGTGTTTTGTGGATTGAGCACTTGGACATCATGTCCTGTGTTTTTGATTTGAGTGGGCTTAATGCCTTTTTGAAATGAGTCGTGGACTTTATGTCTCAACATTTGAAAGAATGAACGGAAAGAAAATAGAAAACCTTCTGTGTACATGCATGAATCGGCAGACGTGCCATTTGAAACCGAGCTACAACTGTAGTAGTTGAGAATTTAATCAGTCAAGACCACTAGGTCTATAGGGGCATTCTGTGTTCGAGATCCCACAAGTGGCCGGGGCGTAGCAACCCCGTGCCGTGGTAAATCGGCTGCCAAACAAGAATGAACTCGATCAGAGACTGGAGTATTCAGGATATGGTTATAACGTGGTACCCTGGAACAATTGGAGTTCGGACCTAAATAGAGAGGCCGACTCATGAGGACAATTGTGGTATAGGTGTTACTACGGCCTATCGCTCAATGTTGGGAAGTTAGAATCTCCGGAGTACATGAATTAGAAAGATGATATTGAAGTGTCATGCATTATTATAACTGATGAATGTGTTTGAGATGTTGTACTGCATTATAGAAAGACATGTTCATATAACTGTTTTTATGCTGTTTGTCGCCTGTGTGGCTATCGTGATAAACTTTATATGAGTATCTCACCTTTGCCTGTACATGTTAGACACCTTGTTGTGTTTTTGGAACACATGTACAGATGTTGATCATAGGTCCCCGCGGAGACGTAAGGACTCGGATGACGGAGCGTTCTGATGAAGTTGACGTTGGGTTGTACCCCAATGGCTACTTTTAGCCGACCAGCTTAGGAGTCCTTTATTTTGAGCAGTCTTATATTACATTACTGCACATGTGCTGAACTTATTTCTAAGTCTGTAATATGTTATATATTAGACCAGGTTTTATGTTATGTTTATGTTTTTATGAACAGTGAATATCAACATGTGATATGAAGTTTATTTCTTCATCTTGAGTTTGTATTGCCTATGCATGCAGAAAATTTTTTTAGAACCGCGTTTTCGAACGTAGCTACTTAATTAAAGTATTTTCCGAAAGCAACCAGCGTTTTATTTTCTTGATTTATTCCGCATTAGAGTCCGAGTATGTAGCAACCGCGAGGGGGTGTTACAAAGAAAAACTTATCCAAAGAAAAAATCATACAAAAATACTAAGAAAAATAGTTTAGAAGGAGACAAGCACCAAGAAAATGTTGTCCAAAAGTAAAAAAGAAGTGTGTATGTTGGATATGCAATATAGAAGGTCATTATGCAAATGAATGCCCTCAAACGAAAGACAAAGATTTTAAGAAAAATAAAAAATAATAAAAAGAGTATATAAAATATATAACTTAGAACCACTAGAAGAGGAAATAAGTGATACTGAAGAAAGTATATATGAATATTTAGAAAATGGATTATCTTCAGAAGAAACAGAATCCGAATAGTACTTATATTAAAATTATAATAGAAAAGAGTAATAAAGAAACTGAAGCCTATATAGGTACAGGAGCAAATATTTGCCTTACAACAAAAGCATTATTTGACAACTAGGAAAGATTAGAACAACTATTAAAAAAATACAAATAGCGGATGGATCAATACATCCTTTATATTGGGTGGCAAAAAGAATAACTTTAAAAATACAAAATAAACTATTTATAGTACCTACAATATACCAATAAGAAACTGGTCTAGATATGATAATAGGAAACAATTTCCTCCATCTACATTCTCCATTTTGCCAATACTTAGAATATATATCTTTAAAAATACCATATATTCGGGGGAAACAATTAAAGTAAATAAATCCATTTTTCTGAATGTCTTTATTCTAAAAAACAATAAGATTTTAGCAAGCTGAACCGTGGTGAATTAGTTAAGATAGTATGTAAAAAAATTTGTCATGCATTGATTAATTTAAAACCAGGAAGAAGAATTTCAGCTTATATTGAAGAACTTCTAGAAAAAGCGTGTAGTGAAAATCCACTGGATCCAAAAATTAATAACAAAAATTTTGAATTAATAGAATTAAAACTAAAAGATCCGACTAAATAAATAAAACGTAAACCTATGATTTATAAAAAACATGATAGAGATGAATTCGCAGAAGGTATTAAGCAATTGTGTGACAAGGATTAATAAGATCATCTAAAAGTAAACATTCTGCACCAGCATTTTATGTCGAAAATCATAATGAAATATAAAGAGGGAAAAGAAGAATGATGATTAATTATAAACAAATGAATGATGCAATGGAAGGAGACGCATACTTTCTTCCAAGAAAGGATTTAATTATTGAAAGAGTAAGAATTAGAAATATGAATTGGTTTAGTACTTTTGATTGCAAATCGGGATTTTATCAGATTAGATTATCCAAAGAATCTAAAGCGCCAACAGCATTTAGTTGTCCTCAAAGACAATATGAATGAAATGTACTCCCAATGGGTATGAAACAATCCCCAGGTATTTTCCAACGAAGAATGAATTCTATACTTAAAGAATTTAAAGACTTTTGCCTTATTTATATTGATGATATATTGGTTTTTACTAACAAAGATTTAGAGGATCACTTTGATAAATAGCATTAGTACTTACTAAATGCTTAGAACATGGAGTAGTTCTACGTAAGAAAAAAGCGGTTTTAGCTCAAAATAGGATTAATTATTTAGGACTAGAGATTGAAAGAGGAAAAATAATAATGATAAAACATGTATTGGAAAACTTCAAATTTTCCAACTAAATTAAAAGATAAAAAGGAATTACAAATGAGACGACCCGCCGTCCCATCAGTAGGACCTAAGATATTAACTAATCTTAATAGCATAATAAACGTTAGCGCGCCTTATTAATACGAAGCGAAACGGAAAATTTAGCGCGGAAGCAAAACGATTTACGGCACGCTACGCCTCAGAGTACACAGCTTTAAATATAAAGAAATATATCACATACGTCATTGCCCCATCAGTAGGGCTACAGTAATAAAGTACTACATAGTATATATTAGTACAGACTGAAATCAAAATACATAACTAAGCTAAGAGACAGCTCTCCGGTTAGCCACGATCATTGCCCAACTTCTCGAGGCTAGGGTCCGTGGCATGTCCTCCAGCGTCAGGCTCGTAAGGAATGCTCTCCAGCTCTTCAGCAACTGGTTCCTCCTCGGGGTCTTCCCATAAAATAAGAGCAACACATACAGAAAAAATAGCGGGAGATAAGAAACATATATCATCAATATGGGAGAGGGGCATCAGTACAATATATATATATATATATATATATATATATATATATATATATATATATATATATATATATATATATATATATATACAAAACACAACACAGATAACATATACAACACAACATCACCCATCTCTTAAGTCACCCATCACAATCATCTCCAACATCATTCTCTCAGATAAGCCTATAGGAGGGATACTAGTCCCTATGTATATGCTGTCTTCCCTATATGCATGTCGGCCGATACATCACATCGCCAATTGGACATTCCCGTTGGGATTAGATCACATCACATCACATCATATCCTGCCTCGAGATTTTAAGTAACGTCCCCAATTGGACATCCCCCTTTGGGACAAAATGCTGTGGTATGAAATGATATGAAAATGCAAGAAACATCCATCGCAGGTTGATATCGGAACCTCACGCCTAAACACTCGTCCACGACCACGACACACCTCGTCACATCAACATCAACATCACATCGACATCACATCATCATCAACATCACATCAGCATCAGCATCACGACGCCTTGCGTCTACGAGCCACAGCTCCACGGTCGGGACCACAACGATATCAACCCGAACAACATCAACGCTCACCATACTCGCATCAACACTCAACCAACGAATCACAATAAACATCGCAACAGAAGATCTTTCCAGTACAGTTATCATCATAAATTCAGGCAATAATTCATCAAACAGACAGTTTACCAAAACAAAATCAACAGGTAATCACTTAAATAATTCAACACAATCAACCTCAATCAGTCTCATCATTCATAATATCAACTTAGCGGTGATAACCCAAAAGTACTTACACCTAGGGTCTAGGCACTTTATCCAGGGCTCAACCTCTAGTAGGGTTTAAGGATTCCCCTACATAGATATATATACTCTATACTAAGCTTGCCTTCCCGGCGATATTAGTTCTTTCTCCCCACCTTAGTGATTTCCTCGTGCAGCTCCGACTACGACTCTGCAGCTGTCAGTCGGGTGCGCTGTCGGATGTTCTTGTCCTGTCCGATTCTATACAACAAAACACAACCAAAAATCAGTACGGTTAAATCAAAAATTCCCCTAATCTTAGGACTAGGCTGTCGCCCCTATTTAATTACTTAGGCTAGGGATGTTGAAATTCTACCAACTCCTGGATCAATGATCCTTAAGCATACCTGATACATAATCAATGATCAATTATCAAAGATTTGAACCAAAACCCCTTAAACTCACAAGGTAGGGTTTCGGCCATCACCATGAAAAATAGGTGAGAGTGTGATTTGGCCTCCTAATCACTTGGATTACATGATTAAGGGATGCAACATGTGGAATCAAGAACAATGAACCACAAACCCCATTTCCCCCTAAAATACACCATTCGGCCTTCCCTAGAAAAATAGGCTAGAGATTTTATTTCATTACAAGCTCTTGGATTATGGAATCAGGGGATGATACTAGCTCATAGGAATTGGTTTGGTTTCAAAATGATTTTTCTACAATTTTCTAGAGATTTTTGAAGTTTAGATCTAGAAATTGCAATTCATGAACATAAATTGAGAAAATAAATATTGAGAGCTCAAGGATGAAATCTATACCTTCTAGGTGATAGAGGAGGATGAGAGGAGCAACTTTGCTTCACAAACTTGGTTGAAAATCCTTGAGGAAGTTGAAGAAAAATGGAGGTGAAGGTTGGAGGAAAAATGGTGGAAATGGAGAAATGGAAGAGAGAAAGGAAGAAGAAGATGAAGGTGAGAAGGAGAGAGAGAGAGCTCGAAATTTCGAGGAGAGAGAGAGTCAGTTATGACACCTTTTTAGATATTTTAGGGACATGGATGTCCTTTTGGAAAAAGACCAGGGGCATTTTGGTCTTTTCGCGTTCAGATATTTTCTAATTTCATAAATATCTAGATATTTTTCAGAAAAGTAATGATGATAGTAATGAGTCATAGGCACGCCTTCCTAGGTGATGTGACTTCATGCTCATCCGTTTTTAGCCTCGTTACTTTCACGATTTAGTATTTCACCCCAAGAAAGTCGTGAAAACTTATATATTTAGAAAATTTTCAAAATTGCCGATAACGTTCGCAATTTAGTTTAAAACCTAATGGTTTCGTTCATAAGTCAAAATTAGGTCGTCTGAGCAGCAAAATAATACTGTCAGTGTAAAACGCAGACCGGGTTCCGTCTGAGTTTTTGACCAAAATTTAACCATAGCTTCCTACGATAGCGTAGAGCGTGACTATGGCCTCGGAATAATTTATTTAATTTTCTAGACCCTCTAATAAAATACAATTACTTAATTACTGATTAATTAAAAGATTAAGAAAATCAGGGTGTTACATTACTACCCCCTTAAAAGAATTTCGTCCTCGAAATTCGACGTACCTTAGAATAGATGTGGATACCGCTGCTGCATATCCTCTTCAAGTTCCCAGGTGGCATCTCCTATGGCAGCATCCCATATGACTTTGACTAAGGGAATCTGCTTTCCGCGGAGTTCTTTCACCCTCGTGTCGTCAATCGGTACAGGCAACGCTTCGTATTCTAAGTTCTCCCTTACCTGGATTGATTCGGGCTCTATCACGTGTGATGGATCAGGATGGTATTTTCTGAGTTGGGATACATGGAATACATTGTGAATATTGGATAGGTTGGGAGGTAAGGCAATTTGGTAGGCAACTGGACCAATTCGGCGAAGAATTTGAAATGGTCCAATAAATCTAGGTGTAAGCTTTCTGGATTTGATTGCCCTGCCGATTCCTGTTCTTGGAGTGACCCTCATAAAGACATGGTCGCCTTCCTGGAACTCCAAAGGTCTCCTCCTCTTGTCACTGTAGCTCTTTTGTCGATCCCGTGCGATTTTCATCTTTTCTCGAATTTTCTTAACTTGCTCCGTCGTTCGCTACACCATTTCGGGTCCTATCAACTGGTTTTCCCCGGTTTCATACCAACAGAGCGATGTTCGACACTTCCGTCCATACAGTGCCTCGTATGGCGCCATGCCAATACTCGAGTGAAAGCTATTTATTGTATGTGAATTCAATCAATGGAAGGAATTCGTCCCAACTTCCTGTGTTTTCCAAAACACATGCTCTTAAAAGATCCTCCAACGATTGAATCGTCCTTTCAGACTGACCATCCATTTGTGGATGATAAGCTGAACTCATCCCGAGCTTCGTCCCCAATGCACCATTTAGACTCTGCCAAAACCTAGAAGTAAACCTCGGATCCCTGTCCGAAATTATACTCGAAGGTACTCCATGTAATCTCTCCACTTCTTTGATGTAAATCTGGGTTAATCTTTCCAAAGAATACCTTTGGTTGATAAGAAATGAGCACATTTCGTAAGCCTGTCAACGATTACCCAAACTGCATCGCATCTCTTTTGCGTTCTTGGTAGTTCGGAAACAAAATCCATTGCAATGCTATCCCATTTCCATTCTGGGACGTCCAGTGATTGTAATAACCCTGCTGATTTCTGGTGTTCAATCTTTGCCTTTTGACACACCAGATAGGATTGGACATATTCTGCTACTTCCTTCTTCATCCCAGGCCACCAAAACATTCCTTTTAGGTCCTGATACATCTTCGTAGATCCGGGATGAAAACTCAGTTTGCTCTTGTGTGCTTCTTCCATGATCATGTTCCTAACTTCACTATCCTTAGGCACACATATCTTGTCTCCAAACTTTAGGATTCCATCAGTACCCTTTTTGAACTCTGAAGTCCTTCCTGCTTCTACCATCTGGTTCTTTACCTGTAGGTATTGGTCTTCTCCTTGCTTTTTCCAGATCAAGTTCAGAAAATCACTAGTGATAGTGATCATTCCTAAACTTATCTTATCTCTGGATAACTCCACGTTTAGGTTCAGATTCCTGAACTGTTCCAGCAGTTCCAGTTCTTTCACCATCATAGCGGACATATGCAAAGATTTCCGACTCAATGCATCTGCCACCACGTTGGCCTTTCCTGGGTGGTACTGTAGATCAAATTCATAATCCTTTATGAATTCCATCCATCTCCTCTGCTACATGTTCAACTCCTTTTGGCCGAACAAATACTTTAAGCTTTTATGGTCGCTAAACACGCTGAATTTAGCGCCATAAAGATAGTGTCTCCATATCTTCAATGAAAACACTATTGCGGCCAACTCTAGGTCGTGGGTTGGGTAATTCCGTTCGTGCACTTTTAGCTGTCTGGAAGCATAGGCTACCACTTTCCTCTCTTGCATAAGCACACAACCCAAACCTTGATACGATGCGTAACAGTACACATCGAACGACATTGATGGATTTGGCAAGATTAGTACCGGAGATGTAGTTAGCCTCCCTTTCAGCTCTTGGAAACTAGCCTCACACTCTTCTGTCCATTCGTACGCTTTTCCTTTCCTCGTTAATTGCGTCAGAGGTAACGCAATCTTCGAGAATCCCTCGATGAACCTCCTGTAGTATCCTGCTAGTCTGAGAAAACTTCTGATCTCGGTTACCGTCTTAGGACTTTCCCATTTGACCACAGCTTCTACTTTTGCAGGATCTACTGCGATACCATCCTTGTCGATCACATGCCCAAGGAATTGTACCTACTCCAGCCATAACTCGAACTTCGACAACTTGGCATAGAGTTGTCTGTCCTTAAGAACTTGAAGTACAATCCTCAAATGCTCTTGATGTTCTTCCTTGTCTAAGGAGTAGATAAGGATGTCATCGATAAAAACAACGACAAACTTATCGAGGTACGGTCTGAAGATTCTATTCATGTTGTCCATGAACACTACAGGAGCATTAGTCACACCAAAAGGCATAACTAGATACTCGTAGTGTCCGCACCGACTCCTGAAAGCCATCTTTGGTATGTCATCTTCTTTTACCCTTATTTGATGATAACCGGATCTCAAATCAATCTTAGAAAATACCATTGCTCCCCTTAATTGGTCCATAAGATCGTCAATCCTTGGCAACGGGTATCTATTCTTGATCGTCACCTTGTTGAGTTGTCTATAGTCCACACACAACCTTGAACTGTCGTCCTTCTTCTTGACGAACAGCACAGGTGCTCCCCATGGTGAAACACTCGGTCTGATAAACTGCTTTTGCAGCATGTCGTCCAATTGCTTCTTCAGCTTTGCCAACTCTGTTAGGGACATTCGATAGGGTGCTATCGAAATCGGTCCGGCTCCGGGTGTAAGGTCGATTGCGAACTCCACCTCTCTCTTGGGTGGCAATCCTGGCACATCATCCGGGAATATATCTGGAAACTCACGCACCACTGGCAAAGCATCAAGACTTGGTGTCTCTTCGGCTTCCAAAGAAAACAGCACCATGCACTCTCCTGATTGTACACCTCCCAATACACCATCACTGGCAAGCAATGATCCAGATTGCTTGGAAAAGCAGAGGGTTTTATTTGGACAGTCCAGTACTACATGGTTGGCCGAAAGCCAATCCATGCCTAATATAATATCAATCTGCTGCATAGGCAGACAGACTAGGTCCGCAAGAAAAGATCGGTTTTCTAACATAACCGGGCATTTTAAACAGACAAATAGAGTTGTCAGGGAATCATCCGTAGGTGTAGAAACAGTCAAGTTATATGGTAAGGATGAAATAGGTAAATTCAAATGATCCACACACGCTAAAGAAATAAAGGAATGTGTAGCCCCCGAATCAAATAAAACAGATAAGAGTCCCCCCGCAACTAGGCACTTACCTTGTATCAGATCAGGACATTGAGAGGCTTTAGACCCTCTCACGGCGAACACTCTTCCCGTTGTTTGCAGCCTGTTCTGCTGGCCCACCACTTGTTGTCTAGTCCCAGCACTCTGAGCCCTCCCGGCTTGCTGTTGAACTTGGCCCTTACCGGCGTCCCCCGTTCGACACTCATTGGCATAGTGGCCCCACGTGCCACAACGGAAGCAAGTGACATTCGGTGCCTGGGCACAATCTTTCACTTAATGCGGCCCGCCACATCGAAAGCACTTGGAGAATCCTGGTTGCCCTTGACTAGCATTTCCTCTTCCATAGTTTGCTGGTTGCTGATTCGGGCGACTGTAAGGCTTCGCCCTCAATTGGAACTTTCCTCCTCGGCCTTTCTGACCAAAGCTCTTGGTTGGTCCACCACTTGTTGCTGGAGTTTGTGTAATTCTCTCTTGATCGTGTCCTTGCAGTATGGTACATTTTTCCACTAGCTCGGGAAATGATCGGATACTCAACGGCAGCATGGCTCTCTTCAGCTCGGATCTTAGTCCGTCTTCGAACCTTCGGTACACCCAGTCTTCATCCGGGTACACTTGGTAAAATTGGGAGAATTTCAGCAGCGCCTCGAACCTCATGGCGTATTCTCCAACCGACTTCTGGTCCTGCTTCAGGCTTAGGAATTCTTTTTCTTTCTCTTGACGAACACTCCTTGGAAAATATTTCTCCAAGAAGCTCTCACGGAATACCTCCCAGGTCAGTAGTCTTCCTCCAGCCTTTAGTAGTCTCTATTTGTTTTTCCACCATGCTTCAGCTGCTCCGACTAGCATGAAAGCAGCGTAAGTAACCTTCCTATCCTCTCTGCACTGGATAGCCACAAAGACTTCCTCGATTTCTTGCAGCCATAATTCAGCAGCTTCCGGATTGTACTCTCCATGGAATTGGGGAGGATTCCCCTTCATGAAAGCATTCAGTCCAGTGTTTACAACTTCACCTGCTCCGACCGGATTCTGTTGTTGTCTAGCATCCCTCTCTTCTTGTCGCTGCATGAACTGAGCATTCTGCTGTGTTTGTTGCAGCATTGCAGCGGCCAAATCCCTCATGGCCCTCGTCGCTTCCTTATGATCTCCGCTACCTCCAACTCCCGAGGTATCCCCAGTACTGTCGGGGCTCCCGGTTCCAACTAGTGCTCCCCTTCCTCTACCACGTCCTCTGGCCATTCTTTCCTGGTAAAGGAAGCGTTAGTTTCAATCCATAAGACATACAATATCAATCAACAGATATACATATCATATGCCTTAAGAATAAAACAGTTATCACACTCGATAACTTGCGCATCGGACACACTACCCTTCTTCTAACACAGTTAGTACCCAATGTGGATACAATTGCCAATGCTAGTTGATGACAACCAAAATAGTGGGTTGCCTTGTTGATGATCTTAGGTTGAATTATCAAGCACAATTGGTTAGACTACCAATGAAACTTAGGAAAACAAGTAGTATTCAATTCAAGAAAGAAGGAAACAAGAAAATGGATGGAGATGAGAAAGGGGGAGAGGCGCCACAAATCCAAGGGGATTTGATAAGCCTAGTGAAGATCGCCACAAAAGTCTCAGACTCTTGATAAGATCAAGGGGGTGGCTCAATCAAGAACCTTAGAGAGACAAAACCCTCACAATTGGATTCAATCCAAAATCAACTTCTTAGTTACCTTTTACTCATCATAGAATTCAAATACATATAGGGGATGGGGCTGCATAGAATATGCATACAAAGGGTCATCACTAGATGACAAAACCCCATTCATGAACATCCTACTAAGTGGTGTAATAAAAGCTTTTACTCATCCACTAAGTGGCTAAATAACTATCCTACTTAAGTAAGTAATAAAAAGTGGTTCCACATCTTCTAAAGGAGTTACCTAGGCATGCAAGCCAAAGGTTGCCCTCCTAGAAGCTTCCCATTTTCGTGCATCCTCATGAAATGGGCTTGGTCATCATACAAACTTAGTGTAGCCCACACTTCATGGACACCAAAGTGAAGTTCCCCCAAAATTGGATCCACACAAAGTCTTTTACACTTTATTCAACTAGAAATAAAACTAGTAAATGGGCTTTGAAGAAGCTCATGCCCATCAACATCATATGTCTTCACGATGGATAAGACAAGTAACCAATTTGGGCTCCACTCCATCAAGACTTAAACTTGGGCTTGTTTCCATCAAGGTTGTCACCACTTGGTTTAAGACTTCTTGGGCTTTCTTGATCCTAGCTCTTGTCATGGGTCCACTATGTCCTTGTAGTGCTCCTTGGTCCAAGCTTCTTAGTGGGCTCACATCATCCCCTCCTTCTTTAAGTGAATTCGACCTCGAATTGAAATCTTCATCACCTACATCAAAAAGAGATAAATCAGCCATATTGAAAGTTGCACTAATTCCACCATACTCACCCGGAAGATCTATCTTATAAGCATTATCATTGATCTTGGCTAGCACTTGGAATGGCCCATCTCCTCTTGGTTGAAGCTTGGATTTCCTTTGTGAAGGAAACCTCTCTTTTCTCATGTGCACCCAAACCCAATCTCAGGGTTCAAGCACCACCTTTCTCCTCCCTTTGTTGGCTTGTCTAACATAGCTTTCAGTCCTCTTTTCAATTTGAGCCTTCACTTGCTTATGTAACTTCCACACATATTCAGCCTTAGCCTTACCAATTATATGCTTTAAAAGTGAAGAGTTAGACAATGGCAATAAATCAAGAGGAGTTTGTAACGCCCCAATTTTCACGTTTTCTTTTTTTTTTTTTTTAGTATTTTAATGTCTTTATTTTATTCGAGGTCTTAGGAATAGAAATAAAATATTCCGAGACCATAGTCATGCTCGACGATATCGTAGGAAGCTACGATTAAGTTTTGAGTCAAAAACTAAAACGGAGTCCGATCTGCGTTTTTACGCTGACAGTATGATTTTACTGCTCAGAAGACCTCAGATGGACCCATGGACGAGACAGTAAGTCTTAGAATTCGATTATCTACGTTTTGGTTAAATTTCGTAAAAATTTCAGAAAAATCACTTCCTGACCTTCATTCGGGCGGAATCCTCAATCGGGTGACGAACGGAGTCACATATGGAATTACCGGGACTCGCCAACAGATAATCTTGCTATCACATCATCCCAGGACACTTGGGAGAGTATGCCAGAGTCGTCATGACGTTCGGAAATATCTGGACGCAAAATGACCAAAATGCCCCTAACCTTAGTCTTTTACACTTTTACCATTATACCCTTCTGGCAAATGACCTTTTTACCCTTAAGTGAGCTTTTAAGAGGCTGAACTCAGCCCCTCACTCCATCATTTTCGTACAGCCCCTCACCCTTTAGAGTTCCATAGTTGTTCTTGAGAGAAAACACCATTGTTGGTCTTGAAGCTTCTTGATTTCTTGTTGGAATCACTTGATTCCTTGAGCAATATTCCTTCATTTCAAGGTAAGATCACTTCTATGACCTCTTAGCTTCTTGAATCTTTCATTATTTCAAGATCAATCTTATTTTTATGAAAAAAATTTCTTAGATCCAAAACTTTGAAAATCCATAGGAAATTGTAGAAAAATCCTTTTGAGGTAAGGCCAAGTTCTTTGAACTCGCATCATCAATCTCTACCTAAAACCAAGAGCATATGATTCAACTCCCATCATATCCCAAAATCTCTTTTTGGCCGAACCCTTTTTGGATGATGATGAATAGTGTTTGCATCAATTTTTGATTTTTAACACTTGATTTCATCCTTAGCTTTCCTAATGCCTTTGAATCCATGAAATGGAAAACCAAAACCAATTCCTAACCTTTTTAACCTAGGGTGGCCGAAATCCTCTTTGTTAGGATAGTTGAGATTGGCTTTGATTGTTGTTTAATGTTGGATTGTTGTGTTGTTGTAGTTGTTGACGATTGCCAGGAGGTCCACAAACCGATCAACCGACTTTGATCTGGGAATCTGCTCATCAACAGGTATGGGGAGATGAACCTCATCACACCAAGATAGTGGTGGTGAAGATGGTTGTTTATGTTTATGTGTGGGTGAAACCCTTTAGTTTGGGTTCACTTTTATGTGTTAAGTTTTGTTAAGTTCTCTTGGAGAACAAGATTGTCATGATGAGTTTATGCTTGGTATGTGTAGTGTGCTTTAGCATATGTTGATGATGAGATGATTGAATGAAAATCATTTTCATGTATGTTGAAAAACCTACTTTGATCACTAGATCAAGTATGGACTTTTATTCTTTGATTATGAGACCATGATGTGTGATGGACTTATATGTTTGATTATGATGTAGTAATGTGTATTGTGGTTTATCATTATTGTGTGAGCTTTTGAGCTACATTTGCTTTGTTGGTGAAGCAAAGTCTCCATTTTTCATTGGAGTAGGCTTGTGGCCTTAGCAAGAGGAAAATATAAGAACATGTGTTGTTCTTGTTTTGGCAAAGTTTTGATGCAACCAAAAACATGATTTCATAACCTATGTTTTCAAAGAGAAACAAAAGTGATTTTGATCCAAAGATCAAATGAAGTTTTAACCTTGAAAGTGTGTCACCAAAGTGGGAAAATGTCTTTTCTTTAGCCATAGGTCTTTTAATCAAACTAAGTGTTTCAAAAGAAGAATTAATGAAGGAGTTAGGGAAAATGAAAGACAGGGCACTCGCCTAGCGAACCACGTCTCGCCTCGCGAGACAGAGGGAAGATAAGGCATTCGCTAGGCTAACATTGCCTCGCCTCGCGAGACAGTGGACTAGCCCGAGCAGCAAAGATGCAGCTCCTCGGCCTCACGTCACGAAGTCGTTATCGCCTCGCGAACCGCCTAAGCAGTAAAGGTGCAGCTTCTCGGCCTCGCGTAGCGAAGCAGTTCTCGCTTCGCGAACCGCCTAAGCAGCAAAGATGCAGCTTCTCGGCCTTGCGTAGCGAAGCAGTTCTCGCCCCGCGAACCGCCTAAGTAGTGAAGATGCAACTTCTTTGCCTCGCGTCGCGATACAATCCTCGCCTCGCGGAGCAGAAAGACTGTCTAAGAAGTAAAGATAACTTCTCAGCCTCGCGTCGCGACATAGACCTTCGCCTCGCGAGAAATGGTTTGTTTATAAAGACTGTTTTTCAACTCAAAATGTAAAGTTTTACGCTTTAAAATCTAAGTTAAGTAATTGACTTAGAGTTGAAAACAAGGGATAATTAAGTATGGTATGTGGTGGAACAAGACCACATGCTATACCATTGATGACTTAGTACATCAATGACACTTCATAAGACATAAACCCAAACATGAAACGTTTTGGGTTTTGAAACAGTAGTTCGATGACGGACCGGTGATTCGGACCCCGATCAGTCGTTCAATTGTTTCAGTCTTGTGATGACTCGATCTCGGAGGGATCTCGAGATTTATCCGGTGGAAAAAGGTTTTGGTTTTCAAAAGACACGTATAGTTCCTAAGGAAGAGAACCTTAGTAGACTTCGAGGTTTATCCGGGGGATAGACAGTGCTTGATCGCATCTGCTTTGTGTAAGCATTGGCATTTCATTTGCATAGTCGTAAGGCCTTGAGCCTAGGAGTTGAGCTTACACCTTGATGCGGGTACGAATCTTTCGGTGACGATCTTCAATGGTCTTTTTGGAGGTATCAGGGTTGGAAGGGCTTACATGTGACCAGTTGGTAGCTTTTCTGTGTCGTGGCGAATCCGTGCAATACACTGATATCCTCTACTAGATGCCGTACTTTTCATGTTTGGTCGAGAGTGTTTCCGTAAAAGCCAGATACGTGCACGTTACGAATGTTGTAGCATCTTGCCCAAGGTTGTCGCGCACGGAACATGTCCTCCCATTCACTCTCTCCGACGTTTTGTTAGCTCCATGGAGTAGGGGTCAGAGTAGTACCCAGTGACATTGACATTGAGTCATATGCATTGCATTGCATTGCATGGCTATTGGTGTTTACATTTACTGTTATACATCGTTGTACTGTTTAAGGGTACCATATTTATGCTGTTAACTGCTTAACATGATATTATGCTGTCAACTGCTTAATATGTTTGACATTGAGAATTCTTGTAAGCATGTTGGGTACGCGGTTACCCGGTGAGTCGTCCCGTTTTTACTATTGCTGTTTTGTTGTGTTGATGAACGGGAATCTCACCCATATCCGTATGTTTTCTGTTGGTACTTGTTGTTGCTGTTTGAACAGATGGACATGACGATGGTTCAGTCCAGTAGTTTTCTTGAGCCCTGAGGTGGACCTTCTTTTTGTGGTTTAGTTTTGTTGTCGGCCAGACTAAGTCAGTTTTGTAGTGACTTTTGGGAGCTACGACTCCTAGTACTTATTGTATCTTTTTATGTCAGTTATACATTAGACCTATGTCTGTATATAGTAATGTTGACGTTTCTATTTCTGTTTCTGTTCTGTCTTTATTATACATTATACAGTATGTTCTAGAAAGGCATGGCGAACCTAAGTTCGTCTATTAGTATTATTTACCTTTACTAATCCCATTACATCTTGTGAAAAGAAAAAAAAAAAAAGAAAACCGTATTTTCCGCATTAATAAATATTTTCGGCCTTATAAACGTTCGGGAATGTGAAACTCGGGAAAGGGTGTTGCATTAATTGGTATCAGAGCTGGCCGAGTCTTTTTGGGGTTTGTAGGTTATGGTCTGTCTTGAGTTTGACCGTTCTGGTTTTGAAGGTAGCAATGGCTGCTCAAAACCTAACTACTGCTGTGAACGCCATACGGGAAATGGCTGCTGCTATCATTCAACGTGACGAAAGAGCTGCCGGAGGTAGAGGACTGGACGAATTTCTTCGTCGGAATCCACCTCAATTCAAAGGTGAATTCAATCCTGAGTTAGCTGAACGCTGGATCCAAACGCTGGAAAAGATCTTTGGAGCGATGAGATGCACTGAGAATGACAAGGTTGTCTATGCAACCTATATGCTGGTGGAGGATGCTGAATACTGGTGGGAAGGAGCCCGTCAGATGCTGGTGCATGATCAACAAGCTGTGAATTGGAATGCTTTAAAAGGAAAATTCCTGGAGAAGTATTTTCCTGCGAGTGCAAGACACGAGAAAGAGATGGAGTTCCTCCAGCTGAGACAAGGGGGAATGACCGTAGCTGAATACGGGGCCAAGTTTGAAAGTCTAGCAAAGTTCTCAAATTAATTTCTAGACAACCCAAGAGAGGAGTGGAAGTGCAGAAAATTCGAAGGAGGTCTGAGGATGGACTTGAAAAGAGCTGTAGTTCCATTGGAAATTTCTGTTTTTCCAAGGCTAATGGAAAAGTGTCGTCTGATCGAGAGTTTGGAGCCCAAGGACAAGCGGGTACAGAGTTCTGGACCGAGCAAGTTTCAGAGAGGAAGCGGTGGTTGAGACAACAAATCTCGATGGAAGCCGTATGCAAAGCAACAAGATCGACAACAACGTTCTGTTGGAGGAAGCAGTGGGAGTTTCAGTCAGTCTGGAAATGCCCCAACCAAGTGCATGAAGTGTGGGAAGAGCAATCACAGCACCAGAGATTGTTCGATCAAAGGGATTATCTGCTTCAAGTGTGGGAAGCCGGGACATATCTCACGTGAATGCATGCAACCGAAATTGGAACATTCTGTCAACAATGTCCAAGCTGCAAGGCCTAAGGCAAAAGGCAGAGTCTACACTATGGGTGGTGCTAAAGCTTCTCAGAATGAAGATTTGATCCAAGGTCAGTGTGTCATGGGAGGTAAAACCTTAACTGTACTGTTTGATTCAGGCGCAACGCATTCCTTTATTGCCTATGATTGTGTGGATCTGTTGGGATTACCTGTGTCTTCTTTACCTTTTGATTTGGTAATTTCTACGCCTACTGCAAAGCCTGTTATAACTGCTAAAGTTTGTTTGAACTGTTCTATTTCTGTTATAGATAGAATATTTTTGATTGATTTGATCTGTTTGCCTCTTTCGCAAATGGATATAATCTTAGGAATGGATTGGTTGTCTTCTAATCATATCCTGTTAGACTGTGCAAATAAAACCTTAGTTTTTCCTAGTCGTGAGAATTCTGGATTTTTGACTGCCAACCAAGTAAACGCTTCTTTGAGAGAAGGAGCTCAAGGATACATGTTACTATCTTCTTTGGAGGTCAAGAGCGAACTAGTCTTAGAGCGCATACCTGTCGTGAATGAGTTTCCGGAAGTCTTTCCTGAAGACGTACCAGGTTTGTTGCCAGTTCGGGACATCGAATTTGCGATCGATCTTGTGCCAGGAATAGGACCAGTGTCTATGGCACCGTATCGTATGGCAACTGCTGAGTTGGAAACCTTGGAGGAACAGTTGGTTGACTTATTGGGGAAGCAGTTTGTTAGACCTAGTGTGTCGCCGTGGGGAGCACCTGCGCTGTTGGTAAAAAAGAAAGATGGAACATCTCGCCTATGCGTGGATTATCGCCAGTTGAATAAGGTTACTATTAAGAACAAGTATCCACTTCCGAGGATAGATGACTTGATGGATCAGTTGAGGGGAGCGGCGGTTTTCTCCAAGATTGATTTGTGATCGGGTTATCACCAGATTCGTGTGAAGGCAGAAGATGTACCGAAGACAGCGTTTCGAACACGCTATGGGCACTACGAGTATCTTGTGATGCCGTTTGGTGTGACGAATGCTCCAGCTATATTCATGGATTATATGAATAGGATCTTTCGTCCATACCTGGATAAGTTTGTCGTTGTCTTCATAGATGACATACTTATCTATTCACAAGACCAGGAAAAACATGCTGAACATCTTAGTGTGGTTCTTCAAGTTCTGAAAGAGACACAGCTGTATGCAAAACTGTCTAAGTGTGAGTTTTGGCTCGACGAAGTGCAGTTTTTGGGTCATGTAATTTCAAAGGAAGGAATTGCTGTAGATCCGTCGAAGGTCGAAGCAGTTCTTGAGTGGGAAAGACCAACCACAGTGAATGAGATACGCAGTTTTGTGGGTTTGGCTGGGTATTATCGGAGGTTCGTTGAGGGATTTTCTAAGATTGTAGGACCTCTTACCCAATTGACGAGGAATGACAAAGCGTTTGAATGGACTGAAGCCTGTGAACAGAGTTTTCAAGAGCTGAAAAAGAGGTTGACTACATCGCCAGTGTTGATATTGCCAGATCCGAGCGAACCTTTTGAAGTGTACTGTGACGCTTCATACCAAGGTTTGGGTTGTGTTCTGATGCAGAATCGAAAGGTGGTAGCGTATACCTCGAGACAGTTGAAAGTGCACGAGAAGAAATACCCAACTCATGATTTGGAGTTAGCAGCGATAGTCTTTGCATTGAAGATTTGGAGGCACTACTTGTATGGTTCGACGTTCAATGTCTTCAGCGATCATAAGAGCTTGAAGTATCTGTTCGATCAGAAGGAGCTCAACATGAGACAAAGATGGTGGCTGGAATTTTTGAAGGACTATGATTTCCAGTTACAGTATCATCCGGGAAAAGCTAATGTGGTAGCGGATGCCCTGAGTAGAAAAGTGTTACATGTGTCTGCCATGATGGTTAAGGAACACGAGCTGTTGGAATAGTTCAGAGATATGCATCTGTCCGTGGTTAGTATGCCAGGAAGACTATGTGTGGGTATGGTTACAGTATCTTGTGATCTGATGGATCAGATTCGGGAGAAACAAGTATACGACCAGTATCTGGAGAAAGAGCGGAGGAATCTAAAGAAAGGGATGACGTCGGAATACAAGGAAGGAGCGGATGGAATCCTAAGACGAGGAGAACGGGTTTGTGTGCCAAACAACCCAGAGATAAGAAGGTTAATTCTGGACGAAGCTCATAGAAGCAAGTTGAGTATGCATCCAGGGTCAACCAAGATGTACCAAGACCTGAAGCGATTGTTTTGGTGGCAAGGGATGAAAAGAGATGTAGCTGATTATGTGGCATGTGTCAAAAAGCAAAGGTTGAACATCAAAGGCCAGCTGGAATGTTACTTCCGTTGGATATCCCAGAGTGGAAATGGGACAGCATAGCAATGGATTTCGTAACGTGCTTGCCAAGGACACCTAAAGGACACGATTCCATTTGGGTTATAATTGATAGGCTTACGAAATCAGCTCATTTTCTATCGATTAATCTCAAGTATTCTATGGAAAAGCTTACTCAGATTTATATCAGTGAGATTGTAAGATTGCATGGAGTACCTTCAAGCATCATATCGGATAGAGACCCATGTTTTACTTCGCGATTTTGGCAAAGTTTACATGAAGCTTTAGAAACAAAGTTACGACTAAGTTCGGCTTACCATCCTCAAACTGATGGACAATCGGAAAGAACGATTCAGTCTTTAGAGGATCTGTTGAGGGCGTGTGTGTTGGAACATGCCGATAGTTGGGAGAATTTCCTACCGTTGATAGAGTTTACCTACAACAACAGTTATCATTCGAGTATAGGGATGGCACCATACGAAGCTTTATATGAACGACGTTGCAGAACACCTTTGTGTTGGTACCAAGATGGAGAAAGTGCTTCATTAGGACCTGAACTAGTGCAACAAACAACTGAGAAGGTAAAACTGATTCAAGAAAAGATGAGGATAACTCAGAGCCGACAGAAGAGTTATGCGGATAAAAGACGTAGGCCACTTGAGTTCGAGGAAAGGGATCATGTGTTTTTGAGAGTCACTCCGATGACTGGGGTGGGCAGGGTCCTGAAGTCCAGAAAATGCACTCCAAAATTCATTGGACCTTATCAAATTCTTCGTCGGATAGGTCCAGTAGCTTACCAAATAGCTTTACCGCCTTTTCTATCCAACCTTCATAATGTTTTTCATGTTTCGCAATTGCGAAAGTATATTCCTGATCCCAGCCATGTCATAGAGTCTGATTCAGTACAGCTAAAGGATAACCTAACCTATGAGACATTGTCGGTTAAGATCGAGGATAGAAGGATAAAGAAACTGCGAGGGAAGGAGATAGCCTTGGTCAAGGTTATTTGGAACGAGACTACAGGTGATGCTACCTGGGAAAGAGAGGAGGACATGCGACAACAGTATCCGAGTTTGTTTTAAGAGGTACGTATAATTTCGAGAACGAAATTCTTTTAAGAGGGGTAGGAATGTAACGCCCCGATTTTCACGTTTTCTTTTTTTTTTTTTAGTATTTTAATGTCTTTATTTTATTCGAGGTCTTAGGAATAGAAATAAAATATTCCGAGACCATAGTCATGCTCGACGATATCGTAGGAAGCTACAATTAAGTTTTGAGTCGAAAACTAAAACGGAGTCCGGTCTGCGATTTTACGCTGACAGTATGATTTTACTGCTCAGAAGACCTCAGATGGACCCGGGAACGAGACAGTAAGTCTTAGAATTCGATTATCTATGTTTTGGTTAAATTTCGTAAAAATTTCAGAAAAATCACTTCCTGACCTTCGTTCGGACGGAATCCTCAATCGGGTAACGAACGGAGTCACATATGGAATTACCGGGACTCGCCAACAGATAATCTTGCTATCACATCATCCCAGGACACTTGGGAGAGTATGCCAAAGTCGTCATGACGTTCGGAAATATCTGGACGCAATGACCAAAATGCCCCTAACCTTAGTCTTTTACACTTTTACCATTATACCCTTTTGGCAAATGACCTTTTTACCCTTAAGTGAGCTTTTAAGAGGCTGAACTCAGCCCCTCACTCCATCATTTTCGCACAGCCCCTCACCCTTTAGAGCTCCATAGTTGTTCTTGAGAGAAAACACCATTGTTGGTCTTGAAGCTTCTTGATTTCTTGTTGGAATCACTTGATTCCTTGAGCAATATTCCTTCATTTCAAGGTAAGATCACTTCTATGACCTCTTAGCTTCTTGAATCTTTCATTATTTCAAGATCAATCTTATTTTTATGAAAAAAAATTTCTTAGATCCAAAACTTTGAAAATCCATAGGAAATTGTAGAAAAATCCTTTTGAGGTAAGGCCAAGTTCTTTGAACTCACATCATCAATCTCTACCTAAACCCAAGAGCATATGATTCAACTCCCATCATAGCCCAAAATCTCTTTTTGGCCGAACCCTTTTTGGATGATGATGAATAGTGTTTTCATCAATTTTTGATTTTTAACACTTGATTTCATCCTTAGCTTTCCTAATGCCTTTGAATCCATGAAATGGAAAACCAAAACCAATTCCTAACCTTTTTAACCTAGGGTGGCCGAAATCCTCTTTGTTAGTACAGTTGAGATTGGCTTTGATTGTTGTTTAATGTTGGATTGTTGTGTTGTTGTAGTTGTTGACGATTGCCAGGAGGTTCACAAACCGATCAACCGACTTTGATCTGGGAATCTGCTCATCAACAGGTATGGGGAGATGAACCTCATCACACCAAGATAGTGGTGGTGAAGATGGTTGTTTATGTTTATGTGTGGGTGAAACCCTTTAGTTTGGGTTCACTTTTATTTGTTAAGTTTTGTTAAGTTCTCTTGGAGAATAAGATTGTCATGATGAGTTTATGCTTGGTATGTGTAGTGTGCTTTAGCATATGTTGATGATGAGATGATTGAATGAAAATCATTTTCATGTATGTTGAAAAACCTACTTTGATCACTAGATCAAGTATGGACTTTTATTGTTTGATTATGAGACCATGATGTGTATTGTGGTTTATCATTATTGTGTGAGCTTTTGAGCTACATTTGCTTTGTTGGTGAAACAAAGTCTCCATTTTTCATTGGAGTAGGCTTGTGGCCTTAGTAAGAGGAAAATATAAGAACATGTGTTGTTCTTGTTTTGGCAAAGTTTTGATGCAACCAAAAACATGATTTCATAACCTATGTTTTCAAAGAGAAACAAAAGTGATTTTGATCCAAAGATCAAATGAAGTTTTAACCTTGAAAGTGTGTCACCAAAGTGGGAAAATGTCCTTTCTTTAGCCATAGGTCTTTTAATCAAACTAAGTGTTTCAAAAGAAGAATTAATGAAGGAGTTAGGGAATATGAAAAACAGGGCACTCGCCCAGCGAACCCCGTCTCGCCCCGCGAGACAGAGGGAAGATAAGGCGTTCGCCAGGCTAACATTACCTCGCCTCGCGAGACAGTGGACTAGCCCGAGCAGCAAAGATGCAGCTCCTCGACCTCGTGTCGTGAAGTCGTTATCGCCTCGTGAACCGCCTATGCAGCAAAGATGCAGCTTCTCGGCCTCGCGTAGCGAAGCAGTTCTCGCCCCGCGAACCGCCTAAGTAGTGAAGATTCAGCTTCTTTGCCTCGCGTCGCGATACAATCCTCGCCTCGCGGAGCAGAAAGACTGTCTAAGAAGTAAAGATAACTTCTCAGCCTCGCGTCGCGACATAGGCCTTCGCCTCGCGAGAAATGGTTTGTTTATAAAGAGTGTTTTTCAACTCAAAATGTAAAGTTTTACGCTTTAAAACCTAAGTTAAGTAATTGACTTAGAGTTGAAAACAAGGGATAATTAAGTATGGTATGTGGTGGAACAAGACCACATGCTATACCATTGATGACTTAGTACATCAATGACACTTCATAAGACATAAATACAACCATGAAACGTTTTGGGTTTTGAAACAGTAGTTCGATGACGGACCGGTGATTCGGACCCCGATCAGTCGTTCAATTGTTTCAGTCTTGTGATGACTCGATCCCCGAGGGATCACGAGATTTATCCGGTGGATAAAGGTTTTGTTTTTCAAAAGACACGTATAGTTCCTAAGGAAGAGAACCTTAGTAGACTTCGAGGTTTATCCGGGGGATAGACAGTGCTTGATCGCATCTGCTTTGTGTAAGCATTGGCATTTCATTTGCATAGTCGTAAGGCCTTGAGCCTAGGAGTTGAGCTTACACCTTGATGCGGGTACGAATCTTACGGTGACGATCTTCAATGGTCTTTTTGGAGGTATCAGGGTTGGAAGGGCTTACATGTGACCAGTTGGTAGCTTTTCTGTGTCGTGGCGAATCCGTGCAATACACTGATATCCTCTACTAGATGCCGTACTTTTCATGTTTGGTCGAGAGTGTTTCCGTAAAAGCCAGATACGTGCACGTTACGAATGTTGTAGCATCTTGCCCAAGGTTGTCGCGCACGGAACATGTCCTCCCATTCACTCTCTCCGACGTTTTGTTAGCTCCATGGAGTAGGGGTCAGAGTAGTACCCAGTGACATTGACATTGAGTCATATGCATTGCATTGCATTGCATGGTGTTTACATTTACTGTTATACATCGTTGTACTGTTTAAGGGTACCTTATTTTTCCACACAATATGTAATTTTGCATTCTTGCCTTTTTCCTCTCAATATGTCCTCTTATAGTTCTTAAAGGAGTCAACCTCCAATCCACACAAAAATGTCCAAATCCAAATAGCAATATTCAACAAGACTTACCAAGAACAAAGGAAAAACAAGACAAGGAAAAGCTTTCACAAGAATACAAACAAGAATGAAGGGAAACTTTGTCAAGAACACAATTTGCCCAAATAAGATTTTTTTTTTTCTATTCTTTCTCTGTTTTTTTTTTTTTGCGCTGTTTTTTTTTTTTTTTTTTTTTTACACTTCCATGAAGAGAAAAACACTTGCAAACTTGTTTTGCGGCAGAAACATAAAAGCAACGAAAATGCCCTTCAAAACAGAATCAAAGTAATATTTGGATAGAAAAGAAGAAAGGTTGAAGATGAAGAACAAGAAGAAAATTGAAGAACAAAACACAAAAATAATTCAACCAAACCTGAGCTTTGATACCACTTGATGACAACCAAAATAGTGGGTTGCCTTGTTGATGATCTTAGGTTGAAGTATCAAGCACAATTGGTTAGACTACCAATGAAACTTAGGAAAACAAGTAGTATTCAATTCAAGAAAGAAGGAAACAAGAAAATGGATGGAGATGAGAAAGGGGGAGAGGCGCCACAAATCCAAGGGGATTTGATAAGCCTAGTGAAGATCGCCACAAAAGTCTTGGACTCTTGATAAGATCAAGGGGGTGGCTCAATCAAGAACCTTAGAGAGACAAAACCCTCACAATTGGATTCAATCCAAAATCAACTTCTTAGTCACCTTTTACTCATCATAGAATTCAAATACATATAGGGGATAGGGCTGCATAGAATATGCATCCAAAGGGTCATCACTAGATGACCAAACCCCATTCATGAACATCCCACTAAGTGGTGTAATAAAAGCTTTTACTCATGCACTAAGTGGCTAAATAACTATCCTACTTAAGTAAGTAATAAAAAGTGGTTCCACATCTTCTAAAGGAGTTACCTAGGCATGCAAGCCAAAGGTTGCCCTCCTAGAAGCTTCCTATTTAAGTGGGCTTGGTCATCATACAAACTTAGTGTAGCCCACACTTCATGGACACCAAAGTGAAGTTCCCCCAAAATTGGATCCACACAAAGTCTTTTACACTTTATTCAACTCGAAAGAAAACTAGTAAATGGGCTTTGAAGAAGCTCATGCCCATCAACATCATATGTCTTCAAGATGGATAAGACAAGTAACCAATTTGGGCTCCACTCCATCAAGACTTAAACTTGGGCTTGTTTCCATCAAGGTTGTCACCACTTGGTTTAAGACTTCTTGGGCTTTCTTGATCCTAGCTCTTGTCATGGGTCCACTAAGTCCTTGTAGTGCTCCTTGGTCCAAGCTCCTTAGTGGGCTCACATCACTAGTATACTTCCTAAAACTCACAGCCCGATATTAGAATCGAACTGCTCTGATACCAATAAATGAGACGACCCGCCGTCCCATCAGTAGGACCTAAGATATTAACTAATCTTAATCGCATAATAAACGTTAGCGCGCCTTATTAATAAGAAGCGAAGCAGAAAATTTAGCGCGGAAGCAAAATGATTTACGGCACGCTACGCCTCAGAGTACACAGCTTTAAATATAAAGAAATATATCATATACGTCATTGCCCCATCAGTAGGACTACAATAATAAAGTACTACATAGTGTATATTAGTACAGACTGAAATCAAAATACATAACTAAGCTAAGAGGCAGCTCTCCGGTTAGCCATGATCATTGCCCAACCTCTCGAGGCTAGGGTCCGTGGCACGTCCTCCAGTGTCAGGCTCGTAAGGAATGCCGTCCAGCTCTTCAGCAACTGGCTCCTCCTCGGGGTCTTCCCATAAAATAAGAGCAACACTTACAGAAAAAAAAGCGGGAGATAAGAAACATATATCATCAATATGGGAGAGGGGCATCAGTACAACATATATATATATATATATATATATATATATATATATATATATATATATATATATATATATATATATATATATATATATATATATATATATATATACAAAACATAACACAGATAACATATAAAACACAACATCACCCATCTCTTAAGTCACCCATCACAATCATCTCAAACATCATTCTCTCAGATAAGTCTATAGGAGGGATACTAGTCCCTATGTATATGTTGTCTTCCCTATATGCATGTCGGCTGATACATCACGTCCCCAATTGGACATCCCCGTCAGGATTACATCACATCACATCACATCATATCCCGCCTCGGGATTTTAAGTAACGTCCCCAATTGGACATCCCCCTTTGGTACCAAATGCTGTGGTATGAAATGATATGAAAATGCAACAAACATCCATCGCAGGTTGATATCGGAACCTCACGCCTAAACACTCGTCCATGACCACGACACACCGCATCACATCAACATCAACATCACATCGACATCACATCATCATCAACATCACATCAGCATCAGCATCACGATGCCTTGCGTCTACGAGCCACAGCTCCACGGTCGGGACCACAACGATATCAACCCGAACAACATCAACGCTCACCATACTCTCATCAACACTCAACCAACCAATCACAATAAACATCGCAACAGAATATCTTTCCAGTACAGTTATCATCATAAATTCAGGCAATAATTCATCAAACAGACAGTTTACCGAAACAAAATCAACAGGTAATCACTTAAATAATTCAACACAATCAACCTCAATCAGTCTCATCATTCATAATATCAACTTAGCGGTGATAGCCCAAAAGTACCTACACCTAGGGTCTAGGCACTTTATCCAGGGCTCAACCTCTAGTAGGGTTTAAGGGTTCCCCTACACAGATATATATACTCTATACTAAGCTTGCCTTCTCGGCGATATTAATTATTTCTCCCCACCTTAGTGATTTCCTCGTGCAGCTCCGACTACGACTCTGCAGCTGTCAGTCGGGTGCGCTGTCGGATATTCGAGTCCTGTCCGATTCTATACAACTAAACACAACCAAAAATCAGTACGGTTAAATCAAAAATTCCCCTAACCTTAGGACTAGGCTGCTGCCCCTATTTAATTACTTAGGCTAGGGATGTTGAAATTCTACCAACTCTTGGATCAATGATCCTTAAGCATACCTAATACATAATCAATGATCAATTATCAAAGATTTAAACCAAAACCCCTTAAACTCACAAGGTAGGGTTTCGGCCATCACCATGAAAAATAGGTGAGAGTGTGATTTGGCCTCCTAATCACTTGGATTACATGATAAGGGATGCAACATGTGGAATCAAGAACAATGAACCACAAACCCTGTTTCCCCCTAAAATACCCCATTCGGCCTTCCCTAGAAAAATAGGCTAGAGATTTTATTTCATTACAAGCTCTTGGATTATGATAGTTGGGGATGATACTAGCTCATAGGAATTGGTTTGGCCTCAAAATGATTTTTCTACAATTTTCTAGAGATTTTTGAAGTGTAGATCTAGAAATTGCAATTCATGAACATAAATGGAGAAAATAAATATTGAGAGCTCAAGGATGAAATCTATACCTTCTAGGTGATAGAGGAGGATGAGAGGAGCAACTTTGCTTCACAAACTTGGTTGAAAATCCTTGAGGAAGTTGAAGAAAAATAGAGGTGAAGGTTGGAGGAAAAATGGTGGAAATGGAGAAATGGAAGAGAGAAAGGAAGAAGAAGAAGATGAAGGTGAGAAAGAGAGAGAGAGAGCTCGAAATTTCGAGGAGAGAGAGAGTGAGTTATGACACCTTTTTAGATATTTTAGGGACATGGATGTCCTTTTGGAAAAAGACCAGGGGCATTTTGGTCTTTTCACGTTCAGATATTTTCTAATTTCATAAATATCTAGATATTTTCCAGAAAAGTAATGATGACAGTAATGAGTCATAGGCACGCCTTCCTAAGCGATGTGACTTCATGTTCATCCGTTTTTAGCCTCGTTACTTTCACGATTTAGTATTTCACCCCAAGAATGTCGTGAAAACTTATATATTTAGAAAATTTTCAAAATTGCCGATAACGTTCGCAATTTAGTTTAAAACCTAATGGTTTCGTTCATAAATCAAAATTAGGTCTTCTAAGCAGTAAAATAATACTGTCAGTGTAAAATACAGACCGGGTTCCGTCTGAGTTTGTAATATTCCAAATTTCCTAATTGGATAAATAACATTACCCAATAAATAGAGGGAGACTATATTTGAGGGAGAAGTGTTTTAATGGTGGTTTAGAATAAATGTTTTCGATTTATGAAGGAAGAAATGTTTAGAATTAAGGCATGGGTGTATTAAGTAGTTGAAGGGGGTGTAAAGAGTAAGTTGGGTTTTATTAGTAAAAAGAAAACAAAAAATAAATAAATATAAAGGGATAAGAGGAAGGGGGATACGTGAGAGGGGGAAGAAAACAACAGAAAAAAGAAAGAGAAGAAGAAGGAAAGAGAGAAAGAGGAGAAGGGGAAGAAGAGAAAGCTCCATGGGAGAAGAAAAGAAGAAGGAAAGGAATGGGACTTCAATGGAGCAAGGAGACAAAAAGCTAGGTTTTCAACCATGGAGAATGATGAAGAGAAGAGTTGAAGATTGCCTTTGGAGAGATTGAAGTCAAGAGAGAGCTAGGATTTTGGAGTAGAGAGGAAATAGAGCAAGGTGAAGCTTAGGATCCAAGCTTGTTTGAGGTGAGTTTCCTTAGTTTAGTGCTTGGTAATCATAAATCCAAGCTTAGGAATTTTGATTCTTGCTCTTATTGTTTGATTTCATGCTTGCATTTCAATTATATATATGAAGTAAAGTGACTGCAGATGGCTGTTGTAAATTATTTATCTTGCATGCATGGGTTCTGTTTGTGAAAAGCCCCAAATGAAGTTGCTGGCCAAAAACCTGTATAGACATATGTGCAGTATTTTACTTATAACTATTTCTATGCGGCTCTGTTTGGTACGATTTTTGTTTTTCTGGAAACCAGACTCGATTTTCTACAGTTTAGACACTGATTTTGCTGTTTTTCATTGAGTATTGATGGAGAAAAACCTGTTACAAGCCAGAGGATAATTGCTGTCCTGTTTTACGAATGCAGTGACTTTTTGATTAAAACTGTACCTTTTGGGCAGTTTCTTTTCAAAAGGAAAATTTTATTTATAAACTAGACATGTTAAGCTTTCCATAGAGTGGTCGTTTTCCCAAATCCGACATCGTTTGATATTTTAATAAATTCATAGAAGTTGGCTGAAAACTGGAAATTTCTGCAGGTGTTGTTGATCTTTTAATTCTTTATAAGCATTGGTTTGAAGGTTATTTGGGTTGATTTAAAATGTTTTGTAGTGTAACAATAATGCATAAAAGTAAACTATAGCTTGGCATCCAATAATGACGACCATCCTCTATCCGATATGATTCGAGTTAGAATGGAGGTCAGAGACATTTCAGATGTCGAGTATAGAGTCCTTCCCGTTTGGAAGGCAATCAGAGTAGTCCTTTCATTTAGGAAGGCAAGAAGGTAAGTGCAAAGAAAGTGGGACGCCGCTTGTGGTCATAGACGTATGATCTGCCTTACATCATAGAGCTAGTTCCTCTTAAGTACCTTGGTGCGCGAGGGACAGCGACGTTTTCACTGATAAAACTAAAGGGATGTCCAAGTGTGTGAAGTTTACTTTCATTGATTATGTATCGACGTTGATTATACTTATATATATTGAACTAAGTGTCTACTTGCAGGAATTCACTGAGATTATTATATCTCACCCCTCACCCTTTTGTTTCAGTTTAACCGCTTCTATGTTGGGGGCTGAAAAGTATGTTCGGAAATGCTTTGGCAGCTGTCCCGATGTTAGCTGGGGTCCTCGAGGTTGTTGCCGGATCGGAGTCCTGAGTCTTTTTTTTTATGTTTACAATTAGTGTAAAATGTCTGGTGTTTTTTTTCTTTAAAATGAGATGTATTCCAAGTCAAACCTTGTACCATGTTTTGTAAATGATTTTAATTAAAATCCTATTGTTTGTTTGGGCGTTATATTTATCTTATGTAGTTAATGGTAAGTAGTATCCTAATGTACATCGGGGTACATTATGGTATCAAAGCGGTTCGATCCCATCGGACTGTGAGTTATGTGTCTAGTATGATCCGGCTTAGGGTGTCTGTCAGTCAAGTTATGTGGGTTGATATTGTTCCAATTTCTTCATACGATTTAATGAGGTAGGCCACCCCAGGTATTCACATAAAGAATGATGAGGAGTATCACCCTACTAGAACAAGTCATTTGTAAAAGTCCATCTTTTCGTGAATGTTTTTGTTTGTACACCCTTTTTAGAAAGAGATTTTCAAACCTTTAAAATGGTTGAAGCTTGTGAACATATTAGTTGTTTATAAATCGAGTTGAGCCATACTTGCCTGTGAAGTGTTTGATTAGTAAAGCTTATAACTGGTATGAAAGTACAACATATCCGTGAATTGGTTTAAAAATTTTCCTCCGATATCAATGTCTCATGATGCTCCTTATTTGTCCATTTCGGATTTCATCTTCAGAATAGTTTGCTTCTTTTTGTGCCTTTCTTTTACCGCATGTCTGCTGCATGATAAAATGATAGAATCGCTGCTCCCATCAAAATTTACTTCTGCCATTGCTTAACCTTTTTGGTAATGGGACCCTGTATGCAAAACATGGAATCTAAGAACACAAATGGTGTCCTTCTGACACCGTGAGGACTGTGTAAAATATTGCTGTCATAACATGCTTGGTGTTTGGTTTATCCCTCCAAGGGTACTGACCTGGTAGCCGAATGAGATTATAAATGGGTCCTTGTGACGATAACAATAGTATTAGGAGTCGCTATGGTTCTATTTATAATTTTGGGTAATTTATTCGTAAGTCATTTTAATGTTTCTTCTCATTTTAGATCTCTTTTCCTTTCCTGCCAATGCTGTATGTACACATCTTGATTATAGCTTATATGTTTTTTTAATGTTGTTTGTCACTCCCTGTTTGATAAACTGCTTTTGGTCGTTGCTAAATTTTTTTGGCTTGTAAATTAAATGTATGAATTCAAGGTGTTGGCCTAGTTTGTTTGGAATGTTCACGACATGGGATCATATGCTAATAAAAATATTGCAACCTTGCACGGATTAGAAATTGTCCTTTTACTCTCTTTTCTTACATGTGTTTTTGCATCAGAGGATACTAAATATTGGATAATTGTGAGTGTTATAACCCTTGCATGCTTATGTGGTGCTATTATACCCTATTGCTCGCATTGGGAGTATATAATGTGATCTTTAAATTCCTCCCACTAATCGGGTACGTTTGAACATTGCAAGTCCTAAATTCTTGTAAGGGATGGATGCTCGTGTCTACTCCCAAGTTTCATTTGTTGCGCCTAGGCAACCTGAAGTTGCCAGGATAATTGCATGTTTGAGTTATGTTTAATCATGTGTTTTCATTTCTAAAATAGAAAGGAAAATAGATGTATGTCAAAAGTTGAAAAACATTCACAAACAAGGAACCAGACTATAAAATGAGATGTTCTTCCTCTTTTCTCCTTCCTTGTTGTTTCCCTTGAAACCTTGGGTTGCTTATATACTTGATTTCATGAGGATTGATCATTTCCTTATTTTGGGATTTGCTTAGTTTGGTAATGTGATAAATATATATGTTTATATGTTTGTTTTCTGTGTTGCGCAAGATTTTGGCGTAAATGCATGTTTAGATAAGAGTTTATGGAGCTGCATAATTGTTAGATCTGTGATATTTGAGTTATTGAAGCTTGCATGTGGATTTGAATGACTTAGAACATGTTATATCATGGCTTCCTAGAGTTTTCACTTATAGCATGCTTTGTTTTGTGTTCTTTGGTTGCCTAACTAATTTTGCCTAATGCCAAGTATGAATAAAGTTCAAAAAAAAAATTGATTAATCCAGATCTATGATTGTGTACTTGTCATGCTTAGTTTAATGGGATGTTGAAGAATGAACGGTATTACAATTATAATGATTGTGGATTTCCATCTGGCTGGGACACTGGCCTTAGGTTAAGAAACTTAAATGAACGAAGTGTGTTGCCTTCCAAATTCCGTGATTGAAAGTTCTGGGTTAGGGGCTTAAGTTTTATTACCTCCTGCATCCCTTTAAATTCTTCCTTACATAACACAAAACTCTTATGTATGATTTTAAAATTAATATAGATCCATCAATATATCTCTTGGATAGTTTTACCTTACGTGGACTCAATTACCTCTTTGTATTGATCATTGTTATGAGTGTCATGATAGATGTTAAAGTGTTAGTCAAGTAGATTTACAGATTCAAGGTTTTTTGTTGTTGCCAAACCAGAGTTTTGTTTTTGGTTCTTGTCATTTTCATGATTGAGGGCACTGCCAAACTAATTTATTAGAAAGTCATAACTTGATGATAATTATTGTTAGGAGACATGAGGGAGTTTGGATAGAAGAAGGGGAAAAAAAAAAAAGGGAGCTTGTGAAATTCTCCCGATCTCTTAACCATAAATATAAACTTTGAATCGTGAAGATAAGGATTCTAACCTTAGTTGGTAACTTTCTGGTTAAAATAAATGAACAACTTGATCTTTTCTTTCTTCACCCATTTCCTATGTCTTTTGATGTTGAATGGTTTTAACCTCTGCATTGTTTAGTTGTGACCCATGAAGGATTTTTTTTTTCTTTTCGTTGAATTGGATAAAAAAAAAAATGGGGTAATAAATAGTTTTAATATGTAGTGCCTAGCGAAACATCTTCTATATTACAATCTATGTATACAAAATGGTTTAAAGAATATATGAGTGTAATGAAAGTATGGGAAAGATGTATATTTGCATGAGACTCCAAAAATTTGATTAAATTTTACGATGATTTGAAAGTGCTTATGAATGCATAAGATATAGCTATCTAATTGTATAAAAACTTGATACCTCTAGAAGTTTCCGAATGTTTGTCAGTTTAGACTAGTTTTACCTATTGTTTGATATAGATGATATATAGCCTATGCAGTGTGACTTCACAATCATGAATGTTAGTATTGATGAGACTAGCAATATAGACCAAAATGTTATTAATTGATGTTGTGTGAGTTGTAACATTTGATGTTGATGCTAATTAACCCAGTGTATGTGTGATAGTAGTAAGCTGAGACATAGCAACATTAAGAGTTTGGGTTGTATGTTTGAGGTTCATGCTGGTAGTTTACACTTTGTAGTTCTAATTTTGTTATGAAAGAGCGAAAACTTCGAGATTAAAGAGAGTTAGTGTGCTGGAACTAATGTTTTGGTTGGAGAATTGGTGCTCGAGTCCTAGGATCGTAAGAGCTGGGAGTCCAACCATAGAACTAAGACATGAAAGATTTCAACTCTTACCATCAATTCATAAATAGAGAGAGTTAAGTTTACATGCAGGATTTGAGAGATCAGAGTCCGCAGCGGAAGCTCAACCGCTATTGCTATGAAGGATCTTGTGGGAAGCCATGTGGGGACCCAAGTGAGGCGTGGAGTACAAGTATTCGTACTCATTTCATTGGGAAACCCTATCGAGTTATGCAACTTTAATATATACCGGTAGGTATATGTACCCCCAAATCCAACCCAGAGTTGCCTCGAGTATCAAATCCTCACTCACAAACCTTGCATCATGCAAGTAAAAGAAGGTTTGTTATGTTAGCATCAAGTGCTATTGTATGAGAATAACCCTCCAAGCTATGAGCCTTGAGTATAGTTGTGCCTAATTTTGAGGACAAAATTATTTAAAAGGAGGAGAGGAATGTAATATTCCAAATTTCCTAATTGGATAAATAACATTACCCAATAAATAGAGGGAGACTATATTTGAGGGAGAAGTGTTTTAATGGTGGTTTAGAATAAATGTTTTTGATTTATGAAGGAAGAAATGTTTAGAATTAAGGCATGGGTGTATTAAGTAGTTGAAGGGGGTGTAAAGAGTAAGTTGGGTTTTATTAGTAAAAAGAAAACAAAAAATAAATAAATAGAAAGGGATAAGAGGAAGGGCGATACGTGGGAGGGGGAAGAAAACAACAGAAAAAAGAAAGAGAAGAAGAAAGAAAGAGAGAAAGAGGAGAAGGGGAAGAAGAGAAAGCTCCATGGGAGAAGAAAAGAAGAAGGAAAGGAATGAGACTTCAATGGAGCAAGGAGACAAAGAGCTAGGTTTTCAACCATGGAGAATGATGAAGAGAAGAGTTGAAGATTGCCTTTGGAGAGATTGAAGTCAATAGAGAGCTAGGATTTTGGAGTAGAGAGGAAATAGAGCAAGGTGAAGCTTAGGATCCAAGCTTGTTTGAGGTGAGTTTCCTTAGTTTAGTGCTTGGTAATCATAAATCCAAGCTTAGGAATTTTGATTCTTGCTCTTATTGTTTGATTTCATGCTTGCATGTCAATTATATGAAGTAAAGTGACTGCAGATGGCTGTTGTAAATTATTTATCTTGCATGCATGGGTTCTGTTTGTGAAAAGCCCCAAATGAAGTTGCTGGCCAAAAACCCGTATAGACATATGTGCAGTATTTTACTTATAACTATTTCTATGCGGCTCTGTTTGGTACGATTTTTGATTTTCTGGAAACCAGACTCGATTTTCTACAGTTTAGACACTGATTTTGCTGTTTTTCATTGAGTATTGATGGAGAAAAACCTGTTACAAGCCAGAGGACAATTGCTGTCCTGTTTTACGAATGCAGTGACTTTTTGATTAAAACTGTACCTTTTGGGCAGTTTCTTTTCAAAAGGGAATTTTATTTATAAACTAGACATGTTAAGCTTTCCATAGAGCGGTCGTTTTCCCAAATCCGACATCGTTTGATATTTTAATAAATTCATAGAAGTTGGCTGAAAACTGGAAATTTCTGCAGGTGTTGTTGATCTTTTAATTCTTTATAAGCATTGGTTTGAAGGTTATTTGGGTTGATTTAAAATGTTTTGTAGTGTAACAATAATGCATAAAAGTAAACTATAGCTTGGCATCCAATAATGACGACCATCCTCTATCCGATATGATTCGAGTTAGAATGGAGGTCAGAGACATTTCAGATGTCGAGTATAGAGTCCTTCCCGTTTGGAAGGCAATCAGAGTAGTCCTTTCATTTAGGAAGGCAAGAAGGTAAGTGCAAAGAAAGTGGGACGCCGCTTGTGGTCATAGACGTATGATCTGCCTTACATCATAGAGCTAGTTCCGTTTGTGGTGCGCGAGGGACAGCGACGTTTTTCACTGATAAAACTAAAGGGATGTCCAAGTGTGTGAAGTTTACTTTCATTGATTATGTATCGACGTTGATTATACTTATATATATTGAACTAAGTGTCTACTTGCAGGAATTCACTGAGATTATTATATCTCACCCCTCACCCTTTTGTTTCAGTTTAACCGCTTCTATGTTGGGGGCTGAAAAGTATGTCCGGAAATGCTTTGGCAGCTGTCCCAATGTTAGCTGGGTCCTCGAGGTTGTTGCCGGATCGGAGTCCTGAGTCTTTTTTTTATGTTTACAATTAGTGTAAAATGTCTGGTGTTTTTTTCCTTTAAAATGAGATGTATTCCAAGTCAAACCTTGTACCATGTTTTGTAAATGATTTTAATTAAAATCCTATTGGTTGTTTGGGCGTTATATTTATCTTATGTAGTTAATGGTAAGTAGTATCCTAATGTACATCGGGATATTAAAGAGTTTTTGACCAAAATTTAACCATAGCTTCCTACGATAGCGTAGAGCGTGACTATGGCCTCGGAATAATTTATTTAATTTTCTAGACCCTCTAATAAAATACAATTACTTAATTACTAATTAATTACTGATTAATTAAAAGATTAAGAAAACCGGGGTGTTACAACAAAGGTTTCTTGGCTTACTAACATATATCTTTCCAATGAAGGTTTTATAAAGAAGACAAAATAGGTTGATTGGTCCTATACGTTTATTTAAATTTTCACATCGGTCCCATAAGTTTTTTTTTTTTGTCAAATTGGTCCTACACGTTATGTTTCATTTCCACAATAGTCATTTCCGTCAATTTTGACCTTATAGCGTCAGATTAAGAGCCATGTGTAGCACTAATATCATAGCCACGTCAGCTCAAAACGAACGAAGTTAGGTCGAAATTGACAGAAATAACTAATGTGAAAACAGAATATAATGTGTCGGACCAAATTGAGAAAAAAAAACTTATGGGACCGATGTGAAAATTTAAATAAACATATAGGACCAATCAACCTATTTTGCCTATAAAGAATCTTGCAGCAGAAAGAAAATTACTTCAGCAAAAATTAAAGAAGGATGCTCTTTGGTCTTGAACAGAAGAAGACGAAACAATTATTACTAAATTAAAATATTTATGTCAGAATCTTCCAGAATTATATCATCCATCTGACGATGACTTAATAATTATCGAGACTGATGCCTCGAATGAATATTGGGGAGGAATTACGAAAGCAAAACCCTCTGGACAAAAGAAAGAATTACTGTGTCGAATACATGTCTGAAACTTTTTCAGACAGTGAAGTTAATTATCCTACTCATGAAAAGGAAACATTATCACTAATTCGGATGTCAGAAAAACATCGAAATTATGTGCTTGGGAAACAATTTATTGTTAGAACAGATTCTACTTATGTTGCAGGTTTCAAGAAAATCAACCATAAAGAAACATATAAGCAAGGAAGATTAATTAGATGACAAGTGAAATTAAACGAATATAATTATTCAATATCACATATTAAGGGTGAAAAGAATGTTGTTGCAGATATTTTATCAAGAGAATGGAACGAAGCACAACAGAAATGTTGAAGCAGCAATTAGAACTTAAGGAAGCATTGAAGACTCAAAAGTTTAAAGAACTAGAACTAATTGAAGCAGATCTTAAAGTACTAAGATTTCAATTGAAAGCATAAGGTTTTCCCGAGGAGACAATCCCAAAGGAAATCAAGCAATAGGCGCAAGAAGAAAACAAGAAATGGTACACAATTTTTAATGGACCATTTCCAGGGATTTACGACGATTGATAAAAAGCAGCACCACATTGTAAAATAATTTCAGGAGTTATGCATAAATCCTACCCCACCAAGGAAGAACATAAAAAGCACTAAAAGAGTACCAAGAAACAGAGAAATTGAAAAAGGGGAAAGAAATCTATCTTGGCCCAAGAACTTTCTCTGAAACAACAAAATTTTAGCCCGAGGTAAGAACATCGATGAAAATCTTAGGGAAGATTCCTTCCTCCCTAGATAATTACCAAATTACTACGAGAAGAGAATATGAACTTCAAGTTCAATTTTCCGAAGAAAAAGTGCATGAAAAATTTAAAAGACTTATAAACTGGAGTGATAAGGAGAAGGTTAATTGTTTCTATATGGTTGACATAAAATTATTTGGAACTAAGGCAGTAATTATGCCAGGAGCACCACAAACATTAGCATTTAATATGTTCCAATTCAGACTTATTGAATGCCTTTATTTATGTAAAAATCTTGAATAAATTAGTCTGTTCCCATATTATTTCAAGAAAGCAGTTCAAATGTTTAAAAGAAATGTGGCAGGAGAAAGAACTATTTTTCTAAAATTTTACTCAGCCTATCCAGACTTCATCACTGATCAGCCAGCCAAACACTTAGTCTTTATCGGAGTAAGCAATAATAACTTCCCTTTGATGGATAAGCCAACAGGAGTCGATTTTGAAGAAGATCAAATTACTGTAGTTGTGGCAAATCAGTTAGCAAGTATCTTTTCCCAATGTCAGTCAATAGAAAGAGATTCTTGTATCAAGACTCTGTACAAAGGACAAAATACTTTGCTTCTTAGCAAAACAAGCAGAAAAGTAATAAGGGAGAAAGACCTATCTCTGTTGACAAGCTACGAATTGCCTTTTTACACACTAGAGGGACCAACAATGAATTACCGACCAACTGTCCTTGACAAATTATGTTCAATGATAAAGCAGAATGGGAATCACGAATGCAAAAGGTGCACAACAAAGCAGGTCCAGCTAGAAAGCAATAATAACTATCGGCAAGAAGATAAGGATTCTTCAGACGAGGCAATAATAGAAGAGTGATGTAAGCCCTTACGTCACTATTAGAATTATTGAAGGCTGATGTAAACACTTATGAAATGTAAGGCTATCTATGTAAATATTCCTAAATTTCTTAGAGTTATAAATAAGCCCTCTTATGCGGAGGCAGAGTAGAGTTTTTCAAAGGAAAAACTTCTCAGATGAGAGTTTCTCCATAAAGAGAAAACCTGCTAGTCCTCTCATAGGATCTAGTCGGACACTTGAGAGTGTGTCCAAATATCATTGTAATATTTCCACTCATTAATAAAAATTACTTCTTTACTTAAAGATCTCCCAATTCATTTATCAATCTTAGTTCATCTTATTTACTTTGCGGAAGCAGCAACAGGCGAAAGAAAGGCTGATCTTAAGAAACTTCAATCAGGTATGATCACCCAACTACTTTTATATTGTTATTACCAGTCTTATGTGCTAGAATTAGTTAGCAGAAATACTATGTCTTTAGAATTGATAAGATCGATTATGATTTCCAAGAAATAAACATGTCTGAAATAACAATGGAAAGAGAAAAGATTGATAATAATGATATAGAACATTTATAAATTACTGAAGAAGATGGAAACTATGAAGGAAGTATTCTAATAGATCCAAAGTTATTTCAAAAAATACAAAAAGAAGATTTAGATCTAGCAAAGAATGCAACTACGAAAGGAAAAGAAAAACTTGGTGGAATGATGAAAAGATTCAATCAAAAAGAAAATATTATGTATTACGGAAAAAAATCAATGTAACACCAATAGATATATCAGAAGCTCAAGGAAATACTTGTATACAACTGCTAAATAAGAAAATAGTTACAGAACTAAAACGAAGTCTAAAGAAAGAAGAACATAGGAAGAAAATACGATATATTCATATTGGAGCTATACAAATACTAATTAAAGCAACCTTTCAAGAAGGAATAGATTCGCCTATAGAATTAATACTAAAAGATGAAAGAATAACTTATGCAAAGGATAAAATATTAAGAGTAATAGAAGGAAACTTAGCTTATATAAAACTAAAATTTGAAATTCATCCGAATAGGGATACCCTTAGATACTCAAAGATTAGACCAATCATTAACTCTTGAACACAAATTTTTAAGAGGAAATTTAATGAGATCAGGAGATAAAATATTTTCCGTAACCTATTGTGTTAACTATGCATTAACTAATTCACATCATAGTATTACTTTTAGAAATAATGATAAAATAGATGTCCCAAGTTTATTTGAAGAAATAGGAAAAATTTATTATCCTAAGAAAAACGAAAGCCTAAAATACCATATTGGTCCTTTAACTTATTTTTTAATTTCAATTTGGTCCCTTAATTTTGAAAAGTTTCAATTTGGTTCCGTAACTTGTCTTTGTTAACACAAGTTGGTCCTCTCCGTCAATGACATAAGAAAATATTATAATATGAAGTATTATAAACAATGAGCGGCATCTAGCAATGCATCATAGCTACCCAATTTATGAGAAAATCGGTGATTCGATTTTAACCTTACTGCAACCAATTTACCGTGTAGTAAATATCCCTTCGTCCATATGTCATAATTGAACACAAGGCATAAATGTGTCACCCATGCTAAATTCAATTATGTGTTCCTCGATCTCCGAGTAGATATGTAATCACAAACGGGCCCAATATATCATATTGGCCCATTGCAGCATGGCCATGCATTTTCACATCTCACTCTATCGAGAGGCCTATGACATTGCTCATGTTATGTAGGAGGGACGAATCCTATCTACATCACTCACATCCCTCAACATGATTCATTGCAGATCCAATAACTACCTTTATGATTATCCTGTTACGGATAATGTTTGATAGCATTAAAGCTTGTAAGTCCACATGTAGCAATCGTAGTGACTTCAAGTCGAATGACTATTTCACTATGGCCATGAGAAGCGCTTATGACACTTACATAACTATTATGTAGCATTCTCATAGTGGGTCAATCAAGTATAAACATTACTCTAATATTTATACCTATGTGAAGACTTTATATCTCACATCCATAACCCGTGAGATGCGGTTATTAGTCTATTCACATAATAGTCTCGATGTTTTATTGTTGTCCTAATTAACAATAACCGAACTTACTATTCTAAGAACTTTATTATGTACAAAAGAGATAACATAATAAATTGAAATGCCTTATATTATAAATGATATAAATCATAGTCATGATACAAATGTAAATCTAATAAATGGGTTGGCCACTAGGGCTTACAGGAACACCTACAGCAAGTGTGTTCCTTGACAAGTGTCTTTTTCTTATATGTCTTGGTCTTGGTATTCCAAGCGCAATAAACCAGGTAACTACAATCTAACACTTTGCACACCGCCCGCACCTTAAGCTTATCATTCTTATTCTATTTAAAGTCTCTACCAAGGTTGATGTTGTAATCCTTTACAGCATTCTTGAAAAGTTCAAGGTTGACAAATTCCATGCCAAGTTCTAAGTGACCTTGGCAAAAATGGTCAGACTCCTTGAAGAGCAGAAATATCAGCCTCGAAGATGCCTCATCATCCGTGGACTTCGGGGTACGCATTTGTTCAGAGTACAATGCACACCTGGCTGCCTCAAAAGAAACTTATTCACCATCATCTTCAATGGAGGAGTCAGATGTCTTTTTTTTTTTTTTTTTTTTTTTTTTTTTTTGTATATCTTTCCTCTTTAGTGCTGCACTATTTCCCCCCCACCTTTCTTTTTTCTATCGGCTCTCTTTTTCCACTTAACTACTTCCTCACTATCATCATCGGTGTATGCTGGGGAGGCTTGTATGCAGAATCCTCCCCACTGTCATAGTCATCAAACTCAGATGATGATGCCATATGCGGCTCCAATATAAGGTGCTCAAAGTATAGATGTATGTCACATTTGTTGGTATCACGCCCTTTACTCAACGCTGCCTCGCAAAGTTCATTGATCTCCTCATCCCCATGAATTACCCTTTTACAGTGTCAAAGTCATTCTTTTCCGGATAAATCCAGTACATTGTCTTGAAGTCGTGGAATCCAAAATGCTTAAACTACTTGATCAAGTCAAAGTAGTTGACAAGATCAATGTCCATTCTAGGAAGGCTCTCTATTGTCCCATCCAAATACTTAAATACCACGACATTCTCTCGTACAAAACTGCCTCCAGTGTGATATATGAAGGAAATATAAAAACTCATTTGCAAAAAAGAATTCAAAAAGGACCAACTTGAATACAATGTGAAAATAACAGGGACAAAAATGAACCCACATATTGCACCCCACACAACATTAAATGACCATGGACCCCCACTATACCTAAAACACCCCACGTGCATCAGAAGCCAACCAAATATGTATAAAAAATTCCTACCCAACGTGCATAATAGCAACCCAACAAAATAGGCAAAAAAAGGCATTTCAATACTTGGGATCACAGCCAACCAGAAACGCCTAAAAAACTAACAATGTGCCAAAAAAGAAAGACAAAAGCACATGCAAAACATGGAAAAATCACACAATGTTCCCCCCATGACCTAAACCAGAAAAAGCACAAAGATAATACAAATCAATGAAGAAGAAGATATAAAATGCCAAACCTTTGATATGAGAAATTGATTGCCCAACGCTTATTTCCCCCCAAATCGAAATCAAGAACTTAGGGTTTTCATGCACCTTTTAGTGGTTTTCGTTTTGAGATTGCAATTGCAATAGGAAAGGTGGTTTCGATTTCTCAGAAAACTTATGCAATTGCAGAATTGTTTCTAATTTATCACTTGTAAAATTACTAGTTAGGGTTCATGAAGGGGCATCAACGAACAAGCTTCTATTTTGGATTTGAAACACAAAACCCTTGCCTTCCAAACGACGTCTCTTCAGGGCAAAATTTTGGCCTCCGTTTTTTATGTTTTAAAAATAAAATACATGTTGGAAATACAATAACGGGACAACTAGGGTATTTAACGGTCCACATCAGCAACCTAACGGAGGTCAACGGATGAGACTGACGGAGGGTGCAACACCCTTTCCTGAGTGTCACATTCTCGAACATTTATAAGGCCGAAAATATTTATTAATGCGGAAAATACGGTTTTCTTTTTCTTTTCACAAGATGTAATGGGATCAGTAAAGGTAAATAATACTAATGAATGAACTTAGGTTCACCATGCATTTCTAGAACATATGGTATTAAAATACAGAAACAGAAAACAGAAAATAGAAATAACAATATTATTGTATACAGACATAAGTCAAATGTATAACTGACATAAGAAATAAAATAAGTACTAGGAGTCGTAGCTCCCAAAAGGTACTACAAAAAAACTGACATAGTTTGGCCGACAACAAAAACAAAACAGCAAAACAGTCTGCCTCCGGGCTCAAGGAAACTACTGAACTGAACCATCGTCACGTCCATCTGTTCAAGTAACAACAGCAAGTACCAGCAGAAAATATACAGACATGGGTGAGATTCCCGTTCATCAACACAGCAAAACAGCAATAGTAAAAACGGGACGACTCACCAGGTAACAGCGTACCCAACATGCTTACTAAAATTCTCAATATAAATCAAGTTAAACAGTTAACAGCATAATATAAGGCATTCTTAAACAATACAGCGATGTATAATAGTAAATGTAAACATCAACAGCCATGCAATGCAGTGCTATGTATATGACTCAATGCCAATGCCACTGGGTACTACTCTCACCCCTACTCCATGGAGCTAACAAAACATCGGAGAGAGTGAATGGGAGGACATGTTCCGGTTTCTGCCAGCCATGAGCAAGATGCTACAACATTAGTAACGTGCACGTATCTGGCTTTAAGGTAACACTCTCGACGAAACATGAAAAGTACGGCATCTAGTAGAGGATATCAGTGTATTGCTCGGATTAGCCATGACACAGAAGAGCTACCAACTTGTCACATGTCAGCCCTTCCAACCCTGATACCTCCAAAAAGACCATTGAAGATCGTCACCGTAAGATTCGCACCCGCATCAAGGTGTAAGCTCAAGGCCTTACAACTATGCAAATGAAATGCCAATGCTTACACAAGCAGATGCGATAACGAATTGTCTACCCCCCGGGTAAACCTCGAGGTCCACTAAGATTCTCTTCCTTAGGAACTATATGCGTCTTTGAAAAACAAAACCTTTATCCACCGGATAAATCTCGTGATCCCTCCGGGATCAAGTCAGCACAAGACTGAAACAATTGAATGACTGATCGGGGTCCGAATCACCGGTTTGTCATCGAACTACTGTTCCAAAACCCAAAACGTTTCGTGTTTGTGTTTATGTCTTATGAAGTCATTGATGTACTAAGTCATCAATGGTATAGTATATGGTCTTGTTTCACCACATACTATACTTAATTAACCGTTGTCTTCAACTCTAAGTTAATTATTTAACTTAGGTTTTTATGCGTAAAACTTTACAGTTTGAGTTGAAAAACACTTTTTATAAACAAAACCATTTCTCGCGGGGCGAAGATATGTTTCGCGACGCGAGGCTGAGAGGTTATCTTTACTTCTTAAACAGTCTTTCTGTTTCGCGAGGCGAAAACGGTATCGTGACGCGAGGCAGAGAAGCTATCTCTTTTACTACTCGGACAGTCCTTCTGGTTCGTGAGGCGAGAACAACGTCGCGACGCGAGGCCGAGAAGTTATATCTTTGCTTCTCGGGCTAGCCCACTGTCTCGCGTGGCGAGACAATGTTAGCCAGGCAAATGCCTTGTTTTCCCTCTGTCTCGCGTGGCGAGACAAGGTTCGCTAAGCGAGTGCCCTGTTTTCATTTTTCCCCAACTCCTTCATTAATTCTCTTTTTGAAACACTTAGTTTGATTACAAGACCTATGGCTAAAGAAAAGACATTTTCCCACTTTGGTGACACACTTTAAAGGTTAAAACTTCATTTGATCTTTGGATCAAAATCACTTTTTTTTGTTGTTCTTTGGAAACATAGGTTATGAAATCATGTTTTCTTACTTCAAAACCTTGCTAGATCAAGAACAACACATGTTCTTATATTTCCTCTTACTAGGGTCACAAGCCTACTCCAATGAAAAATGGAGACTTTGCTTCACCAACTAAGCAAATATAGCTCAAAAAGCTTACACAAATAAGATGGACAACAATTACTCATTATTACCTCATAATCAAACATAAAGTCCACCACACATCATGGCCTCATAATCAAGCATAAAAGTCCATACTTGATCTAGTGATCAAAGTAGGTTTTTCAACATACATGGAAATGATTTTCATTCAATCATATCATCATCAACATATGCTAAAGCACACTACAACATACTAAAGCATAAACTCATCATGACAATCTTGTTCTCCAAGAGAAATTAACAAAACTTAACAAATAGAAGTGAACCCAAACTAAAGGGTTTCACCCACACATAAACTTAAACAACCATCTTCACTACCACCATCTTGGTGTGATGAGGTTCACCCCCCATACCTGTTGAAGAGCAGATATCCGGATCAAAGTCGATTGATCGGTTTGTGAACCTTCTGACAATCGTCAACAACTACAACAACACAACAATCAAACATTAAACAACAATCAAAGCCAAACTCAACAATTCTACCTAAGGGTTTCGGCGACCCTAAAGAAAATAAAGCTAGGAATTGATCTTGGTTTTCCATTTCATGGATTCAAAGGCAATAGGAAAGCTAAGGATGAAATCAAAAATTGATGAAAAACACTATTCATCATCATCACATAGGGTTCGGCCATATTGTGCTTTTTGAGCTATGATGAGAGTTGAATCATAAGCTCTTGGGTTTAGGTAGAGAATGATGAGGTGAGTTCAAAGAAATTGGTCTCACATCAAAAGGATTTTTCTACAATTTCCTATGGATTTTCAAACTTTTGGATCTAAGAAATGATTTTCATGAAAATGAAGTTTGATCTTTAAATAAAGAGAGATTCAAGAAGCTAAGAGATCATAGAAGTGATCTTACCTTAAAATGAAGGAAGATTGCTCAAGGAATCAAGTGATTCTAACAAATAATCAAGCTTTTTCAAGAAGAAAAATGGAGTTTCTCTCAAGAACAACTTTGGAGTTCTAAAGGGAGAGGGGCTGTGCGAAAATGAGGGCTGGAGGGGCTGAGTTCAGCTCTTAAAATCTCACCTGAGGCAAAATGGTCATTTGCCAAAAGGGTAAAATGGTAAAAGTGTAAGACTAAGGTTAGGGGCATTTTGGTCATTTTGCATCCAGCTATTTCCGAACGTCGTGGCGACTCTGGTATACTCTCCCAAGTGTCCTGGGATGATGTGGCAACAAGATTATCCGTTGGCGAGTCCCGGTAAATCCATATGTGGCTCCGTTTGTCACCCGATTGAGGATTCCGCTCGAACGGAGGTCAGGAAGTGATTTTTCTGAAATTTTTATGAAATTTAACCAAAACATAGAGAATCGAATTCTAAGACTTAATGTCTCGTTCACTGGTCCATCTGAGGTCTCCTAAGCAGTAAAATCATACTGTCAGTTTAAAAACGCAGACCGGACTCCGTTTGAGTTTTCGACTCAAAACTTAATTATAGCTTCCTACGATATCGTCGAACATGACTACGGTCTCGGAATATTTTATTTCCATTCCTAAGACCTCGAATAAAATAAAGACGTTAAAATATTGAAGAATTAGAAAACGTGAAAATCGGGGCGTTACAGAGGGTTTAACTTGTCTCACAGTTGTCAACTTGGGGGACTAAGGGGTTAATTAATTTTTTCAAGGACTAAATTGGGTCCCTGAAAGATTTGAGGGATCAATTTGGGCCTTTAGTCTTATTTTTATTATAATATTATTTTTCTTTTCTTTTTGTTTATAAAAAATAAATAAATCGTGCGATGGAAAACAATGGGTTTGGATGGCAGCATTCGAATGGTGGATCTGCAGATAATTTAGCCACAAGCAGTGGTTGCTAGTGGCGAGGGTAAGCAACGGCTGGCGAAGGCCGGAGGAAACAGAGGGACGACGTGGTTTGGTGGCTGGCAATGCAAGCTCGAGGATGGTGGTTCGCGTGGGGGCTCGAGTTTCATGACAAATCTGCTCTGGGTTCATGGTTGCTAGATGACTGAGGTGTGATGGAGCTTGCGGGTAGATGGTTGGGTTTCTGGTGGTGGATCTCGACAACAGTGGGGTTCTTGACTGCCGCGACTAGGTGAAATTCATGGTGGTTGTTCTAAGTTTAGTTGTGCTTGATGTATTGTATGGAAAAATGAGTTTGAAGGGAAACAGGGTAACCAGTTAAAATTGTGGGTTGCTGGAGAATCTTTTGTTTTATAATGGAATTTGGTGATGCATGTGTTATGGTTGTTTTTAGGTGAATGGTTATGGGTTGAGGGTTTTCTTTTATGCAGTTTTCTAGGAGATGAGAAGAAGAGCGCTTAGTTTTTATAAACTAAAAGATAAGAAAAATAATATTATAATAAAAATAAAATAATTTAATAATTATATGAAACAAATAATAATGTTAATAATTATGAATTAAAAAAAGGTGAATTCTTTGGTACCCTGTAAACAGAAAGGTAAAAATTACCATACTCAATCATAATGTGTCACCTCAATTAAATGAGTCAAATTAGTGGGTCATGTTAAATGGTTCTCACCATCTAATTGAGTCACCTAAGCAGGATAAAAGATATCCTGGGGTACCAGAGAATTCCCCATTAAAAAAATATAAAAAGTAATTAATTATTCTTACGTGGAAACCTACGTGACATTAAAATATAATAATAATTTAATACGTATGACAATGCTGACATGACATCTTGTTAGCCATGGAGGGAGGGCTTTCATGAAGCCTTTAGGCGTGGGGCATGGAGGGTAAGAAGGACCAAAATGTTCACTTAAGGGACAAAATGAACATTTCCTTTAGAGACAAAAGTGGAATTAAAATAAAGGGTCAAAGGTATTTTGGTCTTTTCTTAGTGTGAACGCTTTCAGATATTTTCATTTTCATCATGACAGTGGTGAGTCACTGGCACGCTTTCCTAGGAGATGTGACCTGATGTGACTTCGAGTTTATCCATTAGCGGGTCCCGGTAAATCCGTATTTAGCTCCGTTAATTACGCGATTTAAGATTTCGGCCGTATAACTTATATTATTTCACCTTTTGGTGAAAAATTTCAATTTTACCAAAGTTGTTGGAAATTTGATTTAAAACCTAACTGTTTTGTTCACGAGTCAAAATTAGGTTTTCTGATTAATAAAATCTTACTGTCAGTAAAAAGGCAGATCAGGCTCCGTCTGAATTTTCAACCCAAAATTTAACCGTAACTCCCTATGATAACGTAGAGTATAACTGTGAGCTTGTTTTATTTAATTTCATGTTCTAAAACCTCTGATAAAATATAAACTCATTTATATAGCTTTCCAATCTTAGAAAGTTTGAAAAATCGGGATGTTACATTAGTACCCCACTAATAAAAAAAATTTCATCCTCGAAATTACGTACCGTGAAAAAGATAAGGAAATTTGTTTACCCCTGTTGTATTATCGCAAAAATTCTTGTTCCTTCTCAGACCTGGCACTTTATGGAAAATATTTCTCCCAGAATCGACATCTAGATAGATTCCAAGTAATTTCCTGCTGATTTGCCTCTAGCAGCTGTCTAGTTCCCTTCCACCAGTATTCAGCATCTCCCAGCAGTAGGAAAGTTGCATGCGGTACCTTCACTTCTTCATGTTGACAAGTGACTCCAAACACAAGAGGGGGCTGAATTGTGTTTAATGTGTATTTTTAAAACTTTTTGCACAACAAAGCACTTAAGAAGTAAATTACTTGAATTTAAAGTGCGTTGAATAAAATGCAATAAAATAAAAGTTGCAGAAAGTAAGCGGCGCAAAATAAATTGCAATAATAAAGAGTAAGAAAGAAAACTAAGGCTCGCAGTTTTATCCTGATTCGGCTACCTAATACCCCAGTAGCCTATGTCCAGTCCCCAAGGTCAACCACCAAGGGTTTTCACTCAATAAATAGCTTTTAAATCAGGTTCAATTAGAAACCTTCACAAAGAAGAGCACTCCTCACAGACCAAGGATATCACCTCCCCCAATGAAAGAGTCTCAAGAGAAAAACCTTCTCTTTCAAAATCTATGGGATTCACACCCAAATAAGAACAACAATTTAAGCAAAAAAATGTAGCACTCAAAAGTGCAGATAAGAAATTACAACTTGAAGCACAATTAAAATCTCACTTATATGGAGTATAAAGCTCTCAAAAATAAATATCAAGGTGTAAAATTTGTGAGAGTGATATGTGAGAAATTTGACAGAGTATTAGCGCAATAAGGATTAGAGAAGCAAGTGTGGTATTGAAACACTCCCCAAGGCTTCCTATTTATAGGAAAAGAAATAAGCCCATAGGAATTAGGTTAAGCCCATTTTAAATATATGTGTTTCTCGCGCTATAATCGATTATTTTAATGCCATAATCGATTATTTTCTTTTTAGCCAAAACGCGTTAAGAGACAGTCGCATCATAATCAATTATTATGGGTTCTCTATTTTTAAAGCTCACTTACACGATAAGAGCATAATCGATTATACAATCAATTATGTCTATAATTGATTACAGTAATCGATTATATCTTCATTTTGGAAAACATCCATAGATATATGATAATCGATTATATGAAATCCCTAATCGATTATGATCATTTAGAAACCATCTGTTTTAAACTTAACGGCTGTTTAACTGATTTTTCCAATTAAAGAGGTTATGGCCAATTAAGTTTCCTTTTTACTTTTCCAATTGATTTTTGAGAGCTTTATATACCATGTACAACATGATCTAAAACACACAATACAAATACTAAAATTCCCTTCACCCCTTCTAAAAGACTTGATCATCTGAGATAACCTTTTCTGCTTTTTGCAATCTAGTCCTTCTAGAGTGATTCTTTTGTCATTCATCAAAACTTAAATAATCCTGTCAATGCATATATTCACATTTGCACAGATAATATATGCTCTACTCCCCTTCGCTTTATGCAAACATTAAAATCCACTCCCCCTGAATTATGCAACCATATATAACTCTCCCCCTTTTGGCATTATCAAAAAGCGGGAAAGATATTTAGATGCAAGGCATATATTCAAGGTAAAAGATAAATGTACCAAATAGTAAACATAGTAGAAAAAGATAGGTACAATTATCCAAAATGAGTCATAATAAAAAAAAAAACTAAGAGGATCTAGTCCTCATACAACTCATCATCCTCATCATCACCATCATTACCAGCAGCAGGATGGGGCGGTGCTCAAATAGGACTATCAAAGATGATCTTCACCTCATTCATACGCTGCTCCATGCGTTGCACCTTAAGAGATAGATTACTTATTGCACTGGTGTTAGCACGAACCTCCATAAGAGGTTTGCTGCATGTCCATCATATCAGGAGAAGTAGTAGAAGGATTTGCTTGTGATGAGGATGCTCCAGCAGTGTGAGAGGACTCTTGAAAATAATCAACTTGTTTTCTGCTCTTGGGCTTGTATACCCATTCATTTCCATAGAACTTTATTCCCATTTGGTTGATTGAGCATTCCATGGAACTTTTGGATATCTAGCTTGACCTCTCCAATGAGGTTTACCCTTATATACCTAAGGATGCGAGTAATCAAATGCCTGTAAGGCAAAGATCTTCCATTCCTATTATCAGGCATGTGCTGCATAACTAAGCCAGCCCAATCAACAGTTTTCTTATTTTCAAGCAGCCAAATCAACACAGCATCGAGTTTTAGAAGCTGAGAGAAGTTGTGTCGCTTAGGGAATAGAAGCCTAGCAATGACATACTGTAACAACCTACTCTCTACCTTCATTTGGCCAGCAGTAATTTCCCTACAGGTTACTTCAGTAGGATCCCTCAAAATAGCTTTAGTGGCATCCAACCTTGCAAACTCATTTGCGAAGGATGCAGCAAGACCCTCAACAATTACCTTAGTGCCACCAGAGGGCACGCCCACAACTCTCCCAAAAGCCTCAGCAGTAAAGCGAATAGGTAATATATGGTATACCTCAGAAATGAGTACACCATCAACTAGGCGGAGGTTGCAGTAGAAGACTCGAACCAGCTCTGGTCATATGTCCTCTGAGAAGGTGAGGAAGTCAGTCAGACCAGCAGTGTCCAAGAGCTCTATGAATTTGAATTTTTCTCTCCTCAAGTACTCAACGTCCAGAAACCGGGGTTTTTGGACTTCCCTTTTTTGGAAGTTGCTCACAAACTCAGTACATTGACCCCCATTGGAGAAGAACTTGTTCAGCTGGTCTTGACAGATGGGACCGGGGTTTACAATAGCTGTTCATGTGCGTTTAGGAGGCATGATGATGAGAGGAGATGAATGTGGATGAACAAACCAGAGGATATATTTAAAAAGAGAGAGATAATGCAGTAGATATGAGAGCTAGGGCATAAAGCTTACCTTTTAAGGAGACGCATAATCAATTATTTTAAGTACCATAATCGATTATGTGCTTAGATGGAGCTCTCTGATTGGTTGGTTTGTGATGTGTAATTGATTATATGAGCTTCAATAATAGATTATTCTATGAGCGTCTGACCTTTGATTCGACGAAATCGATTAGGTAATCGATTATGCATTGGGTTCGTGGTATAATCATTTAGTTAATCGATTAGTATGGACGAATCTTCAACCCTATAATCGATTAACTAATCGGTTATTCTCATTTTCTGGGTTGCTTCTCCTCATTAATCAATTATTGTAATCGATTATTGGCCTTCTAACTTCTGGTGGTTTTCTGTATTATGCACATAATTGATTATGCTAATCGATTATGGGTCTTCTGACTTTGACTCTTTTCTGTCTGATTCACGTAATCGATTACTGTAATCGAATATTGACCTTCTGCCTTTTGATAATCGATTATTGCATCATGTTTCTTATTCAAACTTAATGCACAAATTAGTAATAACAAGATGAGATGCTTATCTTACTCAATGCATGATTGATTTAATATTCCTAACACAATTCTTATGAAAAAGAAGCTTTCTTTAGGTAATGGTTTTGTAAAAAAATGTCTGCGAGTTGTTTAGATGTTTCAACAAACTCAATCATGCAATCACCTTTTTGAACATGGTCCCTAATCTCAATGTGCTTGGTTCTAGAATGATAAACTGGATTTTTCATGAGATTTATGGCACTGGTGTTGTCACATTTAATGGGAACAGTTTTAAGATTAATTCCATAGTCATTCAATTGTTGTTTCATCCAAATTATTTTTGCACAACAACTACCCGCCGCAACGTATTTCGCTTCGGCAGTGGATAAGGCCACACTAGTTTGTTTCTTACTGTGCCAAGAGACTAATGCGTTTCCTAGTAAGTGACATGTACCACTAGTACTTTTTTTGTCCATTTTGCATCCTGCAAAATCAGAATCTGAGTACCCAACTGGGGTGCAATCAGCCCCTTTAGGATACCATAAGCCCATATTTTGTGTGCCAATAAGGTATCTCATAATGCGTTTTACCGCAGCGAGATGTGATTCCTTAGGGTTTGATTGAAAACGTGCACATATGCATACACTAAACATAATATCGGGACAACTAGCAGTAAGATAAAGGAGAGATCCTATCATACCTCTATACTTACTCATATCAACCGTCTTTCCATTCTCATCTTTGTCTAGATAACATGATGTGCTCATGGTTGTAGATAGTTCTTTAGACTTGTTCATCCCAAATTTCTTGAGCAGCTCCTTGCAATACTTGGATTGGTTGATGAATATGCCTTCCTTTGATTGTTTAATTTGCAGTCCAAAGAAGTAGTTGAGCTCACCCATCATTGACATTTCAAATTCGCTTTGCATAATGTTAGAGAAATCCTTGCACAAGGCCTCATTAGTGGCACCAAAAATTATGTCCTTCACATAAATTTGAACGAGTAAAATGTCATGCTTTTTGTTTTTGATGAAAAGAATAGTGTCAACTTTTCCTCTTTGAAAACCATTTTCAAGCAAGAACTTACTCAATCGTTCATACCAAGCTCCGCGGGCTTGCTTTAAACCATATAAAGCCTTTTTTAATTTAAACACATGGTTTGGAAATTCAAAGTTTGAAAAACCTGGGGGTTGATCTATATAAACTTCTTCTTGTATAAGACCATTTAGAAAGGAGTAACACCCCGATTTTTCACTGCTTGTATATATCAATAAGAGAATAATTAAGTTTATAATTTATTCGAGGATTTAGAAAATGAAATAAAATAAACCGAGACCATATTCATGTTCAATGCTATCGTACGAAGCTACGATTAAATTTTGAGCTGAAAACTCAAACGGAGCCTGGCCTGCGTTTTTTTACTGACAGTATGATTTTATTGCTCAGGAGACCTCAGTTTGACCCATGAACGAGACAGTTAGTCTTAGAATTGAATTTCCTACATTTTTGATAAATTTGAAAAAAATCACTTCCTACGCTTCGTTCGAGCGAAATCTCCAATCGGGTGGCAAACGGAGCTGGATATGGATTTACCGGGACTCACTAACGGATAATATTGATGTCACATCAAGTCACATCACATGGGAAAGCGTGCCAGCATCATGATGGCGTTTGAAAATTTCTGGACGGGAAAAAACCAAAATACCCCTAACCTTTTTCATTATTACCATTTAACCTTGAAGGAAAAGACTAAAATGCCCTTAAGTGACCAACTTTTGAACACCCTTGTCCCCTCAATTCCCACGCACAAGACCAGCCACACGAAGGCTTCAACCATTTCTCTCCTTCACTTCATCTTCTTCCTTGAAACTTCACCATTTTCACTTAGAGAAAGCTTGAGTTTTTGAGAGAAAAAGTGTGATTCTTGACCAATCTTCTTCATTCAAGAGGTAAGATCACTTCTATGATCCCTAAGCCTCATGAATCTCTTCCTATTTCATGATTGAAAAGCTTGAGTTCATGGATTCCAATTTCATAAGCCAAATTTCAAAAATTCCTAGGAAATTGTAGAAAAATCCTTTTAATGTGAAACCAATTTCCATGAGCTAGTTTCATCATCTTCTACCTCTATCCAAGAATATGTGATCAAACTCTCATCCTAGACTATTTTATTTGAAAGGGCCGAACCCTAGGATTTGGTGTAAAAGAGGGTTTTCTCCAATTTTTATTCTTGAACACTTGATTCCATTCTTTCCTTTCCTATGATCCTTGAATCCAAGTGACTGGAAAACCAAATCAATTTCTAACCCTTTTTCTTCTTCATGGCCGAAACCTAGAGTGTGTAGAACCATGATTTTGTTTCAAATTTTCAAGTAATTGGACTTAATCTAGTGTTAAGAATGCTTAAGAACCAACCATCCAAAAGTTTGGAACCAAATGAAATCCCTAGCCTTCTTTCAAAATTTTGGCCGAACATTAGACCAACTTTGGGGGGGGGGGGATTTATGTTTTGATGTTGTTGTTTTGTATTGATTGTTGTTGAGAAATTGAATTGTGGCTGATTGTTTTAAGCGATGCAGACGAAATCGGAACCGGAGCCGAAAACCGTTCGGGAATTGATTTAGAAACCTAACAAGGTAAAGGGAGGTATTTCATAATAAGTTTGGTAGCCTCATGATGAGTGATTGTTAGATGTGTTGTAGGGTTTTGATTGGTGCTTTGAAGATATGTTATGAATGGTATATATACTTGATTTACTTAATGAAGTATATACTTGAATATTTGAATATGATTTGTGGCATTGATGCCTTGGATGAAATTTATTGGTGATGTTGAATTGAGATTGGTGTATGTATATATTTATATCCTGCATTGGTTGAGAGCTATGTGTTGGATATGATTGGATATTTGTATGTGAATTGTGGCATGGATGCCTTGACTGAGACATATTGGTTATGTTGATTTGAGATTGGTGTGTGTATATATATATATATATATCCTGGATTGGTTAAGAGCATAGCACTGGCTATGACTCGATAAAGAAGATGAAAGTACTCGAAAACTGAAATTAGAGTTTTGAAAACGGATTTTGAAACCAAGGAAAGTTTTGAGAAATGTTTCGTTTATCGAGGAAGAAAACTTCTTTTTTTAAAAGTATTAGATTCTTTTTGAAGGAAAAAGTCTTTTAAGGAAAATTCAATGTAAAGTGAAATTCCTTTTAGAAAAACGTTTTTAAAAGAGACGGAACATTAGAAAAACGGATTTGTGAAGAAAAAGAGTTTTTCCTGGAAAATGGTTTCTTTGAAAAGAATATCATAATTCAAGACAATGAAACTGAGTTTTGTTTTCCAAAGTTGTTTTGTGAAAATAAGATCGAAAGAAAAATGATGATTCTTTGTGAGATGTACACAAACCTAGTGACCGAGACGTCGGGCTAGTGTTTTGTGAATTGAGCACTCGGACTTCGTGTCCTGTGTTTTGAATGAACGGGCTTATTGTCCTTTAAAACGAGTCATGTGCTATATGCCTCGACAAGAAAGAATGAACGAAAAAGAAAATAGAACTTTCTGTGTACATACATGAAATGGCAGACGTGCCATTTGAAAACGAGCTACAACTCAAGTAGTTGAGAATATGAGCCAGTTAAGACCACTAGGTCCATAGGGGCATACTGTGTTCGAGACTCCACAAGTGGCCAAATTCGTTGCAACCCCGTGCCATGGTAATCGGTTGCCAAACACGGATGAACTCGATCAGTGACTGGACTATTCATGATATGGTTATGACGTGGTACCCCTGAACAATTGGAGTCCAAACCTAAATTGAGAGGCCGATTCATGAGAACAATTGTGTTACGAGAGTATTTGCGGCCTATCGCTCGATGAAGGGAAGTAGGAATCTTCAGAGAACATGAATTAGAAAGATGATACTGAAGTCTCATGCATTATTATAACTCATGATAGTGTTTGAGATATAATGTTGTATGAATATCTGTTATTCCAACTGTATTTACTGTGGATGTTTTTGCTGTTTGTCGCTTGTGCACCTATCGAGATAAACTTATAAAATGAGTATCTCACCTTTGCCTGTACATGTTGGATACTCTGTTGTGTTTTTGGATACATGTACAGATGATGATCATAGGTCCCCGTGGACACAAGAGGACTCAGATGACGGAGTCTTTTGAAGGAGCAAAACAAGAGGTGTTGGTGTAAGCCCCAGTGGCCAATCTATTTGGAATAGACCATCATTTGCGTCATGACTTTGATCATATATTTGAAATATGAATAAAGCATTAATTTATTATGTTATTGGTATTTAGCATAATAAAGTCCTTAGAATAGACAGTTCGCTTAATGGAACATCAAATGTGACTTGATTGCGAGATCCTATTAAACTATAGAACGCCATTCTTAAAATGTCCGTAGTCAAGTATTATTGTTAATTAGGACAACAATAATACATACAGACTATTGTGCGAGTAGACTGATGACCACATCTCATGGGTCATGGATATGCAATATCAAGTCAACACACAAGTGCAAATATTAGGAGTAATATTTGTACTGAATTGACCCACTATGAGAACGCTGCATAATAGTTATGTAAGTGTCATAAGCGCTTCTCATGGCGACCATAGTGAAGTAGTCTTTCGACTTGAAGTCACTACGATTCCTACATGTGGAGTTGTAGGCTTTAATGTTATCAAACGTCATCCGCAACAGGATGATCATAAAGGTAGTTATTGGACCTGCAATTAAACATGTTGAGGGATGTGAGTGATGTAGATAGGATTCGTCCCTCCTACATAACAGGAGTAATGTCATGCGCCTCTCGATAGAGTAAGACGTGAAATATGCGTGGCCACGTAGAAATGGGCCAATATGTGATATTGGGACCGTTTGTGATTACACGTCTACTCGGAGATCGATGAATATGTAATTGGACTTAACAAGGGTGCACATTTATGCCTTGTGTTCAATTATGACATATGGACGAAGGGACATTTACTACACGATTATTTGGTCATAATAAGGTTATGTCAAATCACTGGCATTCTCATTACTTGGGCAGCAGTGATGTGTTGTTAGATATCGCTCACTGCTTGTAATATTAAATAGGATTTAATATTACTGCCAACGTTATGGGAACCTACAAGGTCACACACATAAGAGTAGATTAAAAGGAGCATTGAAAAGAGAGTTGGACTCTCATTTTTCTATTGGGCCTAGCGCATTATGCATGGCGCTTAGGTCAAATGCAACTCACTTAAGGAGGATCTACTATAAGTAGACCACTTAAGGATTTGTGCCGTCATGCGTGACATCACCCTAGCCTCATATCAGAGTGAATAGTGAGTTGCAGGTCTAATTTTTCGTAGCTAGCACTGTGAGACGGAGGCCGCTTGTTGTTCGTGACGTTGGACGCTCACGAAGTCTGCTCGTGTGGATACCGTAGAGGCATCGTTCGTGCGGTGCTCGTGATAGACAAAGTTTTATCAATGGTCTGTGCTACAAAAGGTAAACACTACAATCATGAGTCATGACCATTTGCTTGGATCTTTTGGTGGGAATTTTTCCGCTGCGTTTTTAGTTTTGAAATACGCAAATTCCCAACAGTGGTATCAGAGCCGCTTGCGAAACAATGATTCTCTTGTGTGTTTATATTTTATAGCATGTTTAGTTTTGAAAAGATATGATCTTTAACATGTTATATTTGAAAATCGTAAAAGTGTTTTGCGAAAAACGTTTTTCTGAAATCCTTGTTTTGATTTGCGACAACAGCAAGTGTTGCTATCATGCGCACCTTACGTCTAGACGCTCCATAATCGATTATGGTGGAACAATAATCAATTATGAGGGATCAAATGTTGATGCCCTAATTGTCGTGGAAGCAAGGCAAATTCTGGTCAGAACCACAGTAATCTATTATGTAATCGATTAAATAATCGATTATATAATCGATTATGCAAAGAGTTTGCATAAACGTTCGTATAATAGATTACATAATGGATTAGGTAATGGATTATATAATTGATTATGCAATGGATTATGGTAGTACAATAATCGATTATGGTGGTACAGTAATCGATTATGATATACAGTAGTCATTTTCTGAAAAGTCAGAATAGTAATAATCGATTATGATGGAACAATAGGCATTTTATTAGGAGTTAGAATAACAGTAATCGATTATGAGGATATCAGAAGCGTTGTTTTGAGTGGTTTTTGAAATCACTTAATATTAATAATAATAAATATTATGGCATTTTATTATTAAATTGTTATTATGTATTTGGTTGTGTATGGTGAATGGGTATGGCCTTAGTCCTTTTTCTTCTTTCTTTGGTTATTTTGAAATACGGTCTGCGTGTCGTGCCTTTCATTTAATTTCCATATGTACATTCTTTTCTCACCTTATTCCCCTTGAATGTAAAAGAGGTTTCTTCCTATTGTAATGTTATGGTGGAGACAAGAAGACGACTTCAGAAGAGGATGACTTGGTAGGTGATCATGCTTGGTGAAGCTTCTACGCTACTAGGGTTTTAGATTAGATTCTCTCATGGGCTTGGGAGAATCAATGCGTTAGGGACCATAACCATGTCACATTTGTTATATGCTATATATGTATGAGATGCATGTTAGTATATAGTAGGTTAAACAGTTTAACTTATGGAAAGATAAATTTATAAATAAATCCCTCAAAAGGAAATGTTAAGTCACGTTTGAAAATGCCTTCCGATGCGTGGCACTCGTCAAGGCCAGAATCGAATAAGTGTGGGTCTGTCAAAGCAGGGCACCTTAATATATTTTGGTGAGGCGCGATGGGATAATTGTAATATCCAATTGCCAACCATTGGGTTTGACTTAACTAAGAGAATTCAATAGGATTTAAATTCTTAGAGGCAAAGAAGTTGGGCATCAATTTATTAGATAAATTGGAATAAGGAGTTATTCGCCCAACTGATCCAAGAGTTGCATGAGATGCAATTGGAAAGGAGTTTCCTACCTAAATAGCCAAGTTCTGGGTGATCAGCCAAACCTGACCCAGAATGAAGTGAAATATGGATCTTGGTCCTACTAGAAAATCTTCCAATAGGATTTTCAGAGTCAATGGTGAGGGTCATTGATTTGAGAAAAATAGTGGGAGGCATATTTAATAAAAGATCTTATTAAATATGTTTTATCATGATACAAATCTTTTGCATGTTTCTGTATTTAGAATTACCATGGTATTACACTGAATTAACTGCGAAATGTCCGAAGGACAAGATATCCAGAGTTAAATTTCTGGATTGGTAAAGGAATTTGAGGATTGTCCTCAAGTACGAGAAAAGGTTGTATGTTCTCGAGCAAATGATTCCTGAGCAACCAATTTCTACTAGGATCGAAAAGGATGCTTATGAGAAGCATCAAATCGATGTCCTGGATGTAGGATGCCTCATGCTTGCTACCATGGAGGCGCGAGATATGATCATGCACCTCATGATGCTCTATTGAGAGCATGCAATGCATAAGAACATCAAGGCTTCCCGACCCCTTTTCAGTTGCGAACTGGCAAAAGGGAAATCCAGGCAGTTATCATGTGCTTCATACTATTGAGTACATTGAGAATCTGGTAAACTGGGCTTTCCTTTAGGCCAAATGTTGGCTAGTGATATGATCCTGCAATTGTTGCCAGATAATTATAGTCAATTCATTATGAATGATTCTGACAAACCTCTGCCTGAGATTGCAGGTAACTAGAGAGCTGTCGAGCAGAGTCGCAACAGTAGAAAAGGGTAGACTATAGTGATAGTCTATAAAGGGAAAGTCTTAAAACTGATAAACAAGGAGAAGAACCAGGGCAAGAACGAGTTCAACGCCCATTACTTCTGTCTTGAAGTTGATAAGCAGGGTTGCAAGGAAGACAATCATTTTCATTGCGGTTTGACAAAACATTGGAAAACTGCCAAAGGTACTAGAAAGAGTATAAGAAGAAGAAAGGAAGTATGACTTCCTCTTGGAGCATTGTGTTGTAGAAGTCAACCTGCTTCAAAATCATGGTCATTTAATACCGCATGTGGATCTCACATTAATGTGAAGGATCAAAGGGAGTAGGACGTTGACTAAAGGCAAAGGTCGACATATGAGTGGAAATGGAGCAAAAGTTGCTACATTGACTCTATGAGTTTGAATTTGCCATATGGACCTTGATGGAAGTAAATAATTGTTATTTAGTTCCAGCTGGTAATAGAAACATCACTGCCATTTCTTGTATAGACAAGAGAGGATTTTGAGTTGTAATAAAAGGACAATTATTGTTCCATTTATTCAACTGATGTTTTCTATACTAGTTTTCAAATGAGATATGGACTTGGTGTCCTTGATCTCGATATGCCCATCTATAACATAAATGCGAATAGGGTTAGACCAAGTGATTTGGACCCTCTATGCCTTTAGCAATATCTTGTAGACCATATAAGTAAGAATTGCATTTCCAAGCTCCACTAAAATGGACTCTTGGACTCATCCGATTGTGAATCGTTTGAGATATGTAAATCTTCCTTATTGGGAAATATGACTAAGCTCCATTCACCAGTAAGGTGAGAGGGATGGTGATATTATGGCATGATGCATATTGATGTATGAGGGCCACTAAACAAGTTTGCTAAAAGGTAGGTGACCATACTTCGTCGCATTTACTAATGACTTCAATAGACATGAATTTGTGTATGACACAAGTCGGAAATCTTTGAAAGGTTCAAAGAATTCAAGAACGAAGCGGAGAATAAACCAGGCAAAAGTATTAAGGTCATATGATCAGATCGTAAGGATGAATATTAAGGCCATGAGCTTGATGACTATCTTAGTTGTACCCTGCTAGTCATGGTCTGATCTATGATGAGTCGTTCAGAACTCCATCACTCTTTCTGAAGATATGCTTTACTTACAACTGTTTCTTACCATTACCTGTGTTCCATCTAAAGCGGTTGAAATGACACCTTATATGATATAGGTGGCCCGAAGGGCCAGTATGACATTTATGAAGATTTGGCTTGTCAGGTCTATTTGATTTCAGATAAACTTGGACCCAAATCAGATAAATGTACTTTTGTGGGATATCCTAAGGAAACCAAATGATATTATTTCTACAACCCTTTCAAGGACAAAGTGTTTGTCGCTAAGACTGGAGTGTTCCTTGAGAAGGAATATATCTCCAAAGGAGACAGTGGGAGGAATGTAGAACTTGGAGAAATCCAAGTGCCACAAAGTACTGATCCGCCTGCAATGGAACAAGAACTGGTTCTACAAGATATTGTAGTTCAATCATCGGTTCAAGTAACACAAGAATTGCGTAGGTCTAGCAGGTCACGTCACCAACCTGAGAGATATGGACTTCTCCTGACTCAGGAAGGTGATGTGCTTCTCATGGATCAGGATGACCTTGTAACCTTCCAGGAGGTCGTAATTGGCCCATAATCTGATAAGTGGCTTGAGGCCATGGGATCTGACATGGAATCCATGTACACTAACCAGGTTTAGACCTTGTTTGAGCCACCCGAAGGGATAAAACCCATAGGGTGCAAGTGGGTCTTCAATAAGAAGACTGACATGGATGGTAAGGTGAATACCTTTAAGGCACGACTGGTCGCGAAAGGTTTCAAACAAATTTATGGTGTAAACTATGAAGAGACCTTCTCCCCAGTTGCAATGCTTAAATCCGTTCGGATTCTACTTGCTATTGCTGCATATTACGACTATGAAATCTGGCAGATGGATGTCAAGACTGCATTCCTAAACGGGAAACTTCTCGAGGATGTGTACATGACACAACCCGAGGTTTTTGTCGATCCAAAGGATGCTGGAAAGGTGTGTAAATTGCAGAGATCCATTTATGGATTAAAGTAAGTTTTCAGAAGCTGAAATCTTCGTTTTGATGAAGCTGTAAGACAGTTTGGATTCATCAAGAACGGGGACGAACCTTGTGTGTACAAGAAGGTTAGTGGGAGTGAGATTGTATTTCTCGTATTGTATGTGGATGACATATTGCTTATCGGAAACGATATCCCTACACTACAAAATGTAAAAAGAAAAAAAAACATGGTTTGGGAAATGTTTCTCGGTGAAGGACCAAGGCGAGACCTCCTAAGTGTTAGGACTTAAGATCTATAGAGATAGATCGTTAAGGATGCTCAACCTTATTCCGAATAGGTCTGCTGACAAAGTGCTCAGGCACTTTAAATATGCATGCTTTGAGAATAACAAGAAGGTACAAAATTGATTTCAGTGAAGGTCACTGAACTGTAGTCAAGAACATTCTTAAGTACATGACAAGAACTGAAGATACATTCTTGACAAATGAAGGTGAGGGAGAGGTCGTTGTAAGGTGTTACATCAACGTTGTTTCCAAACCGATAAAGATGATTCCAGATCGCAGTCTGGATTTATGTTTTGCCTAAATGGTGGCACTATGAGCTTGAAAAGGTTTCAAGCGTAAGACAGTTACTTTTTTTTTTTTTTTTATCACAGAGGTCGAGTATATAATTGCCTCAAATGCAAATTTAGAGGCCGTTTGGATCGGAATGTTCATTTATGAACAAGGCATAGTTCCTAACTTTGCGAGCCCCATTGATCTCGTTGTGATGATGGTGGAGTAATCGTGTAAGCAAAGGAAACTTGATCTCACTAGTGATCCAGACATATACTTAGGCGCTTCCATCTCATTCGATAGATGATCGATAGAGGAGATGTGAAGATGGAACAATTCACTAATGGAGTCTCTTGCTTAGTAGTAGCATGACACTCACACTAGATCGATGACTGTTAGATTGATGCCTGATTGGCTCTAGTGCTAGTGGGAGATTGTTGGTGTAAGCCTTAGTGGAATAGATCATCATTTGCATCATGACTTTGATCATATATTTGATATATGAATAAGGCATTAATTAATTATGTTATTGGTATTTAGCATAATAAAGTCCTTAGAATAGGCAGTTCGTTTAATGGAACATCAAATGTGACTTGATCGTGAGATCCCATTAAACAATAGAACGCCATTCTTAAAATGTTTGCAGTCAATTATTATTGTTCATTAGGACAACAATAATACATAGAGATTATTATGTGAGTAGACTGATGACCACATCTCACGGGTCATGGATATGCGATATCAAGTCAACACACAGGTGCAAATATTAGGAGTAATATTTTTACTGGATTGACCCACTATGAGAACGCTGTATAATAGTTCTTTAAGTGTCATAAGCGCTTCAGATGGCGACCATAGTGAAGTAGTCCTTCGACTTGAAGTCACTACGATTCCTACATGTGGAGTTGTAGGCTTTAATGCTATCAAATGTCATCCGCAACAGGATGATCATAAAGGTAGTTATTGGACCTGCAATGAAACATGTTGAGGGATGTGAGTGATGTAGATAGGATTCGTCCCTCTTACATAACAGGAGTAATGTTATGGGCCTCTCGATAGAGTAAGAAGTGAAATATGCGTGGCCACGCGGAAATGTGGCAATATGTGATATTGGGACCGTTTGTGATTACATGTCTACTCGGAGATCGAGGAATATGTAATTGGACTTAACAAGGGTCACACATTTATGCCTTGTGTTCAATTATGACATATGGACGAAGGAACATTTACTACATGGTTGTTTGGTCGCAATAAGGTGATGTCAAATCACTGGCATTCTCATTACTTGGATAGTAGTGATGTGTTGCTAGATACCACTCACTGCTTGTAATATTAAATAGGATTTAATATTACTGCCAACGTTATGGGAACCTAAAGGGTCACACACATAAGAGTAGATTAAAAGGAGCATTGAAAAGAGAGTTGGACTCTCATTTTTCTATTGGGCCTAGCGCATGGTGCATGGCGCTTAGATTAAATGCAGCTCACTAACTCACTTAAGGAGTTGCTACTATAAGTAGACCACTTAAGGATTTGTGCCGTCATGCGTGACATCACCCTAGTCGCACATCAGAGTGAATAGTGAGTTGCAGGTCTCATTTTTCGTAGCTAGCACTGTGAGACGGAGGCCGCTTCTTGTTCGTGACGTTGGACGCTCACGAAATCTGCTCATGTGGATACCGTAGAGGCATCGTTCGTGCGGTGCTCATGATAGACAAAGTTTTATCAATGGTCTGCGCTACAAGAGGTAAACACTACAATCATAAGTCATGACCATTCGCTTGGATCTTTTGGTGGGAATTTTTACGCTTCATTTTTTTTTTTTTTGAAATATGAAAATTCCCAACAAGAGGAACCTTCCATATTCCTCTAGGAATCGGAGCTGACTTTGGGGTTCGTATTTATCTGTGGGTGTTTATGCTATTTGTCGCTTGTGCGGCTATCGTGATAAACTTATAAAATGAGTATCTCACCTTTGCCTGTACATGTTGGACACTCTGTTGTGTTTTTGGATACATGTATAGATGATGATCATAGGTCCCCGCGGACACGTGAGGACTCGGATGATGGAGTCTTTTGAAGGAGCAGAAAAAGAGGAACCTTCCGTGTTCCTCTGGGAATAGGAGCTGACTTTGGGGTTCATATCCCAATGGCTACTTCTAGGCCGACCAGCTTAGGAGTTTTATTTTGAAGCAGTCATGTATTATTTGCTGTATGTATGTTGACTTACATGTTCTTAAGTCTGTAATATGATATATTGGACTTGAACTTATGTTATGAGTTTAAATTATATTTCTAAGAAACTTATATGTTTCGGCATAATTATGTTATGATTATGTTGTTATAAATGTTGAGTATTGATGTGTACTATAAGGATTATTCCTTTGTCTTGAGTTTGGATTACTTGATGCATGAAGAAAATTTTTAGACCCTCATTTTTGAACGTAGTTAATTAATTAAAGTATTTTCCGAAAGCAACCAACGTTTTATTTTGTTTATGTTTTCCGCAATCGAGTTCATGGATGTAGCATCCGAAGGCGGTGTTACATTAGTGGTATCAGAACTGGTCGAGTCTTTCGGGAATTCTTGGGGAATAGGTCTGTTGTGTTTGTGTTGTGTGATCTCTGTGTGAACTTTGGTTGAATTTTTTCTATGTTGAAGCAATGTGTGTTGTCACACTAGTACTTGACACACGAGCTTATGTTTCCTTATTAAGGTATGATTGGTTTGCCTTGTAGGGAAACATGAATCAAAGAGGCGGTCGTGGTGGAGGTCGTGGCAATGCCAATGATGGTGGTGGTCACGGCACTGCTGATGACAACATTAATCGGGCTATCCAGGCCATGGCTGATATGGCGGCAGCTGTTGCTCAACAAACGGCTATGATGGCTCAACAGAACCAACAGAATCAACAAAGAGCTGATCTTGCTGCTGATGCTAGAGGTTTAGTCGACTTTCGGCTTCATGATCTTCCGCAGTTTCATGGAGACTGTGACCCAGAAAAGGCTGACTTATGGCTGCAAGAGGTGGAGAAGACTTTTCCTGTTCTGCACTGCCCCGAGAGGGTGAAGGTGGACTATGCCACATTCCTGTTTCTAGATGATGCAAAGTATTGGTGGGGAGGAACCAGACAATTGCTGGAAGCCAACAACCAAGAGATCACTTGGGGAGTATTTTGTACCAAGTTTCTCGACAAGTACTTTCCTCAGAGTGCCAAGACTGAGAAAAAGCAAGAATTTCTGAGGCTATAGTAGAGGGACATGACCGTTGGGGAATATGTAGCGAAGTTTGAATCACTCACCAAATATTTCCTCTTTTTCCAAGCCCAACATGACGAAGACTGGAAATGCGAGAGGTTCGAAGGAGGCCTGAGCTTCGAAATCAAGGAGTCTGTGTTTCCGCTGGAAATCCATAACTTTCAAGCCCTGGTGGAGAAGTGCAGAAAAGTGGAAAAGATGAGAAGGGGAAGAGAAAACAAGAGCACTGTGGAAGGACTGTCTAGGGCCAAGAACCCGACCCAATACCAGAACCAGAAAGGAACGCAGTCCCAGAAGAAACCGTATTCCCGACCTTAAGGGAATAGTCAGAAACAGCAATCTTATCGTCCTGTCGCTTTTGCCTACGGTGGAGGGAGTGGAAACAACCAGAATCAAGGACAAGTTTAGAGATGTTTCAAGTGTGGGAAACAAGAACATCCAACTGAAGACTGCGTACTGAAGGGAGTTTTATGCTTCCAATGTGGGAAGATACCACACTTTGCGAGGGATTGCCCTACACCAAAATCCGAGCCGACTGTCAACAATGACGGACCGCTAGACCAACTGCGAGGGGAAAGGTTTATACCATGAGTGGTGCTGATGCTTCCAAATCTGATGATCTCATACAAGGTAGTTGCTTCATAGCTGGAAATCTCCTAACTGTACTATTTGATTCGGGTGCTACACATTCGTTTATCTCCTTGGATTGTGTGAGAGGTTTGGACTTGCCTGTTTCTTTGCTATCTTTTGATTTGATTATCATTACTCCAACTGCTAAACCTGTTACAGCAAATATAGTATGTTTGAACTTTCCTATTATTGTTCATGATAGGAACTTTCTTGTTGACTTAATATGTTTGCCTTTGACACAACTGGATGTGATCCTAGGCATGGATTGGTTATCTTCCAACCATATCCTTTTAGACTGTGCACATAGAACCTTAGTTTTCCTGATCCTGAGATTTCAGGATTTTTAACTGCCAACCAAGTAAGAGCTTCTTTGAAAGAAGGACCTCAGGGATACATGCTTTTATCCTGTTTAGAAATTGAGAGGGACGTTGTCTTGAGGGATGTGCCGGTTGTGAAAGATTTTTCAGAAGTTTTTACCGAGGACGTTCCAGGTTTGCCACCTGCGAGGGACGTCGAGTTTTCGATTGATCTAGTTCCGGGATCCGGTCCGATCTCTATAGCTCCTTATAGGATGTCACCTACGGAGTTAGCCGAGCTGAAGACCCAACTAGAGGATCTGATGTCTAAACAGTTCGTGAGATCGAGTGTGTCCCCGTGGAGAGCACCAGTGTTATTGGTGAAGAAGAAGGACGAGAGTTCGAGACTCCGAGTGGATTCCCACAAGATAACGATCAAGAACAAGTATCCTCTACCCCGCATAGATGATTTGATGGATCAACTTCAAGGAGCCGCTGTCTTTTCAAAGATTGACTTGAGATCTGATTATCACCAGATTAGAGTAAAGAACGAGGACGTACCTAAGACTGCATTCAAGACTCGTCATGGTCACTATGAGTACCTCGTGATGCCTTTTGGAGTGACGAACGCACCTGTTATCTTCATGGACTACATGAACCGGATTTTCCGTCCGTTTCTAGATCAGTTTGTTGTCGTGTTCATCGATGATATTCTCATCTACTCGAGAAGTCATGAGGAGCATGAGGAACACCTGTGTAACACCCGGGGCTGACGAGGGCGGGGAGTGATCACCGGTGCATGAGGCACGGACAAGGAGCGGCTCCTGGCAGGCGTCTAGGCGGAGGGATACATGAATGAACCGATTCACACCGGAATGAGAGGGATCCTGAGGTTGTGCAGGTATGGGACCGTACAGTTAAAGGAAGGCTTATAAGAATTGATTTGTACTACCTATACCAACAAGATGCATCTTCTTTTCGGTAGCCCATCACTTAAGAACTCAAAAGTTAAGCGTGCTTGACTTGGAGTAATTCTGATATGGGTGACTTTCTGGGAAGTTTTCCTAGGAAGCGTGTGAGTGAGGACAAAGCACGCTGAAGAGACTCATGTTGGTTTGTGGGGACAGTCGGCAATCCTTAAATGCAGTCCGGGCCGTTAGACAATGGTATCAGAGCGGACCTCTCCCAGTACGGTGTGGTTCGGGGACGAACCAAGCGGAAGCTAGTGGGCATGTAACACCCGGGGCTGACGAGGGCGGGGAGTGATCGCCGGTGCATGAGGCACGGACAAGGAGCGGCTCCTGGCAGGCTTCTAGGCGGAGGGATACATGAATGAACCGATTCACACCGGAATGAGAAGGATCCTGAGGCTGTGCAGGTATGGGACTGTACAGTTAAAGGAAGGCTTATAAGAATTGATTTGTACTACCTATACCAACAAGATGCATCTTCTTTTCGGTAGCCCATCACTTAAGAACTCAAAAGGTAAGTGTGCTTGACTTGGAGTAATTCTGGGATGGGTGACCTTCTGGGAAGTTTTCCTAGGAAGCGTGTGAGTAAGGACAAAGCACGCTGAAGAGACTCGTGTTGGTTTGTGGGGACAGTCGGCAATCCTTAAAAGCAGTCCGGGCCGTTAGACAACTTGATACCATAATGTAATACCCCGATGTACATTAGGATACTACTTACCATTAACTACATAAGATAAATATAACGCCCAAACAACCAATAGGATTTTAATTAAAATCATTTACAAAACATGGTACAAGGTTTGACTTGGAATACATCTCATTTTAAAGAAGAAAAACACCAGACATTTTACACTAATTGTGAACATAAAAAAAAGACTCAGGACTCCGATCCGGCAACAACCTCGAGGACCCCAGCTAACATTGGGATAGTTGCTAAAGCATTTCCGGACATACTTTTCAGCCCCCAACATAGAAGCGGTTAAACTGAAACAAAAGGGTGAGGGGTGAGATATAATAATCTCAGTGAATTCCTGCAAGTAGACACTTAGTTCAATATATATAAGTATAATCAACATTGATACATAATCAATGAAAGTAAACTTCACACACTTGGACATCCCTTTAGTTTTATCAGTGAAAAACGTCGCTGTCCCCAGCGCACCAAGGTACTTAAGAGGAACTAGCTCTATGATGTAAGGCAGATCATACGTCTATGACCACAAGCGGTGTCCCACTTGCTTTGCACTTACCTTCTTGCCTTCCTAAATGAAAGGACTTCTCTGATTGCCTTCCAAACGGGAAGGACTCTATACTCGACATCTGAAATGTCTCTGACCTCCATTCTAACTCGAATCATATCGGATAGAGGATGGTCGTCATTATTGGATGCCAAGCTATAGTTTACTTTTATGCATTATTGTTACACTACAAAACATTTTAAATCAACCCAAATAACCTTCAAACCAATGCTTATAAAGAATTAAAAGATCAACAACACCTGCAGAAATTTCCAGTTTTCAGCCAAATTCTATGAATTTATTAAAATATCAAACGATGTCGGATTTGGGAAAACGACCCCTCTATGGAAAGCTTAACATGTCTAGTTTATAAATAAAATTTCCCTTTTGAAAAGAAACTGCCCAAAAAGTACAGTTTTAATCAAAATGTCACTGCATTCGTAAAACAGGACAGCAATTGTCCTCTGGCTTGTAACAGGTTTTTCTCCATCAATACTCAATGAAAAACAGCAAAATCAGTGTCTAAACTGTAGAAAATCGAGTCTAGTTTCCAGAAAAACAAAAATCGTACCAAACAGAGCCGCATAGAAATAGTTATAAGTAAAATACTGCACATATGTCTATACGGGTTTTTGGACAGCAACTTCATTTGGGGCTTTTCACAAACAGAACCCATGCATGCAAGATAAATAATTTACAACAGCCATCTGCAGTCACTTTACTTCATATAATTGACATGCAAGCATGAAATCAAACAATAAGAGCAAGAATCAAAATTCCTAAGCTTGGATTTATGATTACCAAGCACTAAACTAAGGAAACTCACCTCAAACAAGCTTGGATCCTAAGCTTCACCTTGCTCTATTTCCTCTCTACTCCAAAATCCTAGCTCTCTCTTGACTTCAATCTCTCCAAAGGCAATCTTTAACTCTTCTCTTCATCATTCTCCATGGTTGAAAACCTAGCTCTTTGTCTCCTTGCTCCATTGAAGTCCCATTCCTTTCCTTCTTCTTTTCTTCTCCCATGGAGTTTTCTCTTCTTCCCCTTCTCCTCTTTCTCTCTTTCTATCTTCTTCTCTTTCTTTTTTCTGTTGTTTTCTTCCCCCTCTCACGTATCCCCCTTCCTCTTATCCCTTTATATTTATTTATTTTTTGTTTTATTTTTACTAATAAAACCCAACTTACTCTTTACACCCCCTTCAACTACTTAATACACCCATGCCTTAATTCTAAACATTTCTTCCTTCATAAATCAAAAACATTTATTCTAAACCACCATTAAAACACTTCTCCCTCAAATATAGTCTCCCTCTATTTATTGGGTAAAGTTATTTATCCAATTAGGAAATTTGGAATATTACAACCTGTGACAAGTTTTATAGATCCTTCACGAGGAGAAGTTGTACGCAAAGCTGTCTAAATGTGAGTTTTGGATGGATGAAGTAAAAATCTTAGGGCACATGATTACGAAGGAAGGAATTGCTGTGACACCCCCTTCTGGGACATCACATAGTAACTCATTACGGAAACTAAAAACTTTTTGTTTTGAAAAACACTCACTCGAGTGGTTATAGAAATCTGATACCAAAAACAAAACAGAACAATCATATAAAACAAATTGTCATTCATCCTTTGTAATAATAACTCAACCTCGGCATAAGGCGTAAATCATTTTCCCAATCTTTTCATATGCCATACGTACATCAAAAATCCTAAGAGTTGGTCTAATACAAGAACATCTAAAGATGGTAAAGTATACTACCTAGTATACTTCAAACCCTTGAGACTAAGCCTCGTTGTTGCCAATCCACATATCCTTGCCGTCGACGTAAAGTGACTCCAGCTTCAGGGTCCCAAAGTGGCCCAGGGATCCACTGAAATGCATCTGTACATGTATCCAAGAACACAACAGGGTGTCCAACATGTACAGGCAAGGGTGAGATACCAACATATGGATTCAAACAAGATAACTATATGCATTAAAGATCAACAACACATGGACATATAAAATCATTACGTGTAAAATTCTACTGGATAAACAAGTAGTATATCATAGGTTCTCATACCCGACAGTCGTCGTCATTTTCAAAAGAAATGCATGACACTTCAATAGTCATCATCTAATTCTTTACTTAATCTCCGGAGATCTCAACACCGTTGTATAAAAACTGAGCTGATCAGGTTCAAGGTACATTGGCCCAAGGCAACAATGACCAGCACCTAAGTGCTTATTCGGAAGTACATGAACACCATGACATTACGCGATTACATGGAATTATATTCAGCGGTACTTGACTGTAAATGGTCATACGATATTGTCCAACTCAAGGCACAATATTCGTCAGTTGTATGACACCATTGTCCATCAAGGCACAATGTTACACAATGACTTAAAGTCATCACAGGGTTCCCTGCCATCAAGGTCCCCCAATCCAGATGGCACGTCTGCCTAAAAACAAATGCATGAGAAAAATGTTTCAAGTCTTGTCACTTTTCTTTGTGTTTGTTCTTTCGTTGTCGTAGCTCAAAGCTCCCGACTATTCACAATTTACACCGTTTTACAACTTTTCATCGTTGGCACAGGACAAAACATCCGAGTGCTCAATCGCGAAACTCTAGACCGATGCACCAGCCCAAGTTCCGTGGTAATAGAAAACATCATTCACCTTTAATCACGTTTCCTCATAACAAGGGGACATTTCCCCATAACAAGAGGAGGACACACAGTCCACAGAACACGCAGTCCATAACATTGTTGCACGGCTTCTCGTGCTATTTTTACAGAACACTAGTATACCGACGTCTCGCATACTAGGTTCACGTTTTTCATCATTTTCACCGTTTTTTGTTCTGTGAAACACAAATCCAAAACGAAATCTCCGCAACTCATCCAAGTTGACAGATTTTATATCTTTGGGAAAACTCGTTTTACATAAAAAACTTTTCTATTTGGAAACTGCTTTGTAAACCAATGGATTTATGATAAAATTTATCCTTTGTTGCAAAGTCCCTTCCCAAAAACTATTTTTCAAAGGAAGCAACTAAAACCAAAAACGTCATCCCAGAACTGCATTACTGTTTTTCGAAAACGTTTTCCGTAAATCTTTTCGGAATTAAACATCGTTTAGCCTTAAAACGTTCTAAGTTCCACAACTTGACTTACTTTTTCCACATAAAAATCAAGTTACTCTTAAAAACTAACTTTTCCTACTAACTTCATAAAATATTTTAGGATTTCTCTTCTCCTTTAGAAAACTAGCATCGTTGAAAATCCCCAATGTTTTTTCCCAAATCAGTCTTTGGTATTACTACAAAGCTTTTTAAAGCTTTTATCTTTGTTAGTTAATTGAGCACTGACTACTGTCAAGCTTTCCAAATCAGCAATCCACACCAATACAATTAACAATTCAACATTTAGCAGATGATATAGTCTATCACATGCCTTAAAGTACTTGAACACATAACTGTAGATAGTCATCAACATATCAAATAATATCTGAGCATGACTTAAACAACCAACATACAGTCAAACCAATAAATTCAGACAACACACCAAGAACACATAGTTATCGTAAAATCCCTCAGGCAAACCCCTTACCTCTTGAAGTTCCCGGTAAGCATAAAGTTGTCCAATCAGTCCGGAAGTCGCCCGGTTTCTCGTCCGATTACTCGTCGGCAACTACACATAATCAATCAATCAATACAACAACTTTAAAACACAAAAATTCTCTCCTAATCCCCCCTCCTAGCTTCGGCCATGGGTAAGAAAATATGGCTAGGGAGTTCCAAAAATTGTCATCTCTTGGATTCCATCCTTATTAGGTGTGGTAAGACTAGATCAAAGTCTATTACACCAAAACTTGAACCAAAAGTCCCTCCACTCATCAACGGAGGTTTCGGCCCCTTTTTCCCAATTGAGCTAGAGAGCTCTTTTGGTTTCCAACTCTTGGATCATGGTAGACAATCATGAACTAGGATCAAAGAACTTGATTTGGTGTAAAAAGGATTTTTCTACAATTTCTTATGGATTTTTGAAGTTCTAAGTTCAAAACTAAACTATCATGAATCATGGAGACTAAAGAGAGATTAAGAGATGAAAGTTGAGGATAATACCTCCTAGATGATATTCCTTGAAGAAAACTAGCTTGAATCACTCAAAAACTCCAAGTTTCCAAGCTTTAACAATGGAGGAAAATGAAGAAAATAAGAGAGAAAGAAGAGAAAGTGAGAATGGGGGGAAGAAGAAAGGTTGGCCGTAGGCCTTGGGTGGGATAGGGTGAGAATTAGATATTTTTACAAGGATGGCATACTGGTAATTAAGTAGAAGGGTATTTTGGTAATTTCACGTCCAGATATTTTCCGGTATATTATATTTTATTCGGGACCACAGGAAATTGACACGTGTCCTCCATAGGGATTTGACACGTGGCATGGTGATGATGTCATGATGATGTCATCTTATCCGTTAGCAGGTCCAAAAAAATCATGTATTCAGCTCCGTTGTCCACCCGATTTAGGGTTTACGTCCAAATAACATATAACGACTTCTTTGTTTTGAAAATTTTCAAAAGAACCAATATTGTTGGAAATAAAATATAAAACTTAACGGTTTCGTTCACGAGTCAAAATTAGGTCGTTTGATCAGTAAAATCATACTGTCAATGTAAAACGCAAACTGGACTCTGTCTGAGTTTTCGACCAAAATTTAACCATAGCTTCCTATGATAGCGTAGAACAGGACTATGGTCTCGGATTATTTTATTTCACTCTCTAATCCCTCCAATAAAATGCAAACGAATAAATACTGTTTAATTGAAACAGAAAGCTCGAAAGCTTGAAAAATCGGGGTGTTACATTACTACCCCACTAAAAAAAAATTCGTCCTCGAAATTACGTAACTCAAAACTAGACAGAATTATCTTACATCCTTAGATTTCACATCATACTCCCTATATGAATTTTCCCCTAGGTGACACTTGTAATCTAACAGCAATTTCATACTTATTCTTCGTTGAATTCACCTTACTCTCTCACACGTGAGAGGCATTATTAAACTTAATCATTTTTCTTTTTACACTAATCCATTTAGTAAGACTCTTTTCTACATTTTTTTAACTCTCGTTGTTGATACCAACATTTAAACCACGACACACCTTCCTTTTATAATTCTTATGTTGGTTCCTATCCAAGATATCCAATCGCAAACTTAGCTTCCTTCGAAGCATGGTCTACCTCTCCAATTTACATTATAATCATGCCCCTTAACTTTAAAGAACTTGATTGCACCTCCTAACGCAACTACAACCAAACGTATTTGAATCAGCTAGAAGTCCTCAATACAATAAATCTTTAACTTTTCTAACCACTTAGCTCCCATTCAAGACCTCTTCACTCAGTTTAGACAAAACTACTAAGGACACTCTCCTATAACTCTTCAAACTTTTACTACCAATCTGAACTACCGATGTTGATCAGCATCCTAGATTCTCCGACGACTATACTGCCTCGAACAATACTTGACTGACAATAATTGCCTCACTCACTGAGATTAAAGTTACAGATTCACATCGTATCAGTCGTAATCTATACCTCAATAAAATTCCCACCACTTCTAGTCTATCCTGCTAAAAGAATTCTCGTAGTTAGGTATTACACTTAATACTAACCGACATTCTCAAGATCCAACCATCTTTCTTGGTCGTCCACCTAAGTTGCGGGTGATCCGTTGAACTCAGTCACTACTCGGTCCTTGAAGGCTAAGGAAAGAAATTTTTCACGAAAGAAATTTCCAACAGAAGAAATATTCTTGGTCTCAATGACGCAGGAAAGTATATAGAAGAGTTCAATTGTTTCTTCACAGCATGTAGGAACATCTAATATGTAAAAAGATTCTTTAGTAGGTTCGTGAATGTAAAAATGCATAGCTAATACATGTTTACAACCATGGCTCTAATAAAGCCCTCTTTTCCATAAGAACTTTCCAACAGATCAGGAAATCAAAAGATAAATAGTCTGGCCAAAAATCAGACTGGATCACATTTACCAAAGGTAAAAGTGATTAGACTAGTTTTCATCAAGAAACTTTCAATCAAGAAATGTGAAGATGTCCAGACAATTGGATGTTGTCCAAATAATCTACTCAGATGCCGAATACACTGAGGATTATGTAGGAATGTGAGCACAAATACTCGTTGGGATTGCATGCCCTAAGAATTCCACTTCCCTCGAGTCCAAACTCACACTTAAAGAACTTTACAACCGCCTTTCTCCCGTGGGGTCCACAACACTTGCCACAAAGTCTCTTCACGTTCCTCGTGACTCTCCGAGTAAATGAGAACATTGCCGATGACGACAAATGGATGAAGAAACGGACGAAAATTCCATTTCACATAGCCTAACCTGGTTAGCTTTGTAGGTGAGATTCTACCCAAAGCGATGAAGATTTGACTGAATCTAGGGACTAGATCAATCAAAAACTCAACATCCTTAGTAAACACAACTTGGAAAATTCTCGGGAAAACTCTCTAGAGAAATCCTCCACGACAGGCAACTCATTCCAATATTTGACACAATCCCCAAAGGGTAAATGATGTGTCAACATGAACATGAGCATCCTTTACTAAACATGAGTTCTCACAAGGTCTCAACGTGATTAGAACTCAACCAAATACACATCCTTGTGTGTCAACACACATTGTTTCGTTAAGGAAACCATTTTAACAGGGTCCTACACTTACGGAGAAACAAAACTAACTCTTGAAACTTATCATCCGTCTTTTGCTTATACATCAATGATCGGGAAAGTCATTCCTTACTACCAACCTTCGCAAAGACTTACCTTAAGGATCGATTACTTAAATCCACTCCCATTATTATGTCAAATGCTTAAACCAGTTCCCACCTCGTTACTACTCGTCTTAATCTCATCAACAAGCTCTCATGCACTTTAAATCTTACTAGGCTCACTTAAGAATCCTATTATCTAAGCGAATATCCAAACTTAATATCAAACTTAGTCTAAGTCCTCAAAATTCGAAAGCATCGAAACAAAGAGACAACAATATCCTCAGATAATGGTTGCAAACGAGTCTAACCTAATCCATCTTACGTTAGATCAACGAGATAATATTCCAATCCATATAGAATTCATTGTAATTCTTTCCCCTAAGAATATCAGTCCTAAGGTACTCATTCTATGGCCAAAATCCGTTCTTCCATTCTTATTCACTCAGTCTCTGATCATTCGTAACCCTCGGAAATTATCCTTGGGTATTATACGAATTCTTCCCCATCATCAGCATGGACCACAAACATACCCATGAGGTGTAACCTTTTATCTGTCCCAATGGAGACAAAAATCATGTCCATCAAATCCATAAACAGCGGAGGCTCCAATCACTTCTTAAAAATAACACCAGAAGAAACTTCACACTATTACCACCCTTCGAGGGACATCATTGCTGAAATATAATCAGGCTCCTAACTTTCCTCTTTTTCAACATTATAGGGTTGTCCATCCTTTCAAACAAGGACTCTCATCAAAGGCATAAGCTAACTTAAAATATTATGATTAAACCTACATCGAATCATCATAACACAGTTATACAAATTATCCATCTTGATCAAATCATCAAGCCTTAGTCCTTACTACACTTCCATTACTCCACCTGGATTCCTTTCCAGTCTCTCAACGCTCTTAGCAAACTTACCATTATCTTGCCATTCCATTGGTCGCTTACTAGCCACCTATGCATCTACTCCAAAACTTTTTGGTATTCTTCTACTTGCCCAAGGCACACTCATTTCCTTGGCAACTTTCCCAACAATCGAACTTCCTTCACATATAAGGGAGTCTTCCCTTACTTGCTAGCTAAGGGTCTACCATCCTCGACTCATAACGTAAAGATCATATTCAAGCCTATTTGCTAGAACTGACTAAGGAACTGCCTCAAAGCCTACCTTACTTAGTAAATCAGATAACTCTTTTATAAGAGTCCCAACGTACCTGGATCATCGGATCCAACCAATCCAATCTGTTCCACAAGGAACAAGTCGTAACAGAGTATTCTTACTCTGACTGACCTTTACCAAAACAAAATACAGAGTAAACACAGCAAAAACATCATGAATCCATAACCTAGATCCCAAAAGACATCGACCAGCTCTGATACCACTAATGTGACACCCCCTTCTAGGACATCACATGGTAACTCATTACGGAAACTAAAAACTTTTTGTTTTGAAAAACACTCACTCGAGTGGTTATAGAAATCTGATACCAAAAACAAAACAGAACAATCATATAAAACAAATTGCCATTCATCCTTTGTAATAATAACTCAACCTCGGCATAAGGCGTAAATCATTTTCCCAATCTTTTCATATGCCATACGTACATCAAAAATCCTAAGAGCTGGTCTAATACAAGAACATCTAAAGATGGTAAAGTATACTACCTAGTATACTTCAAACCCTTGAGACTAAGCCTCGTTGTTGCCAGTCCACACATCCTTGCCGTCGACGTAAAGTGACTCTAGCTACAGGGTCCCAAAGTGGCCCAGGGATCCACTGAAATGCATCTGTACATGTATCCAAGAACACAACAGGGTGTCCAACATGTATAGACAAGGGTGAGATACCAACATATGGATTCAAACAAGATAACTATATGCATTAAAGATCAACAGCACATGGACATATAAAATCATTACGCATAAAATTCTACTGGATAAACAAGTAGTATATCATAGGGTCTCATACCCGACAGTCATCGTCATTTGCAAAAGAAATGCATGACACTTCAATATTCATCATCTAATTCTTTACTTAATCTCCGGAGATCTCAACACCGTTGTATAAAAACTGAGCTGATCAGGCTCAAGGTACATTGGCCCAAGGCAACAATGACCAGCACCTAAGTGCATATTCGGAAGTACATGAACACCATGACATTACGTGATTACATGGAATTACATTCAACGGTACTTGATAAACTGTAATGGTCATACGATATTGTCCAACTCAAGGCACAATATTCGTCAGTTGTATGACACCATTGTCCATCAAGGCACAATGTTACACAATGACTTAAAGTCATCACAGGGTTCCCTGCCATCAAGGTCCCCCAATCCAGATGGCATGTCTGCCTAAAAACAAATGCATGAGAAAAATGTTTCAAGTCTTGTCACTTTTCTTTGTGTTTGTTCTTTCGTTGTCGTAGCTCAAAGCTCCTGACTATTCACAATTGACACCGTTTTACAACTTTTCATCGTTGGCACAGGACAAAACATCCGAGTGCTCAATCGCGGAACTCTAGACCGATGCACCAGCCCAAGTTCCGTGGTAATAGAAAACATCATTCACCTTTAATCACGTTTCCTCATAACAAGGGGACGTTTCCCCATAACAAGAGGAGGACACACAGTCCACAGGACACGCAGTCCATAACATTGTTGCACGGCTTCTCGTGCTATTTTTTACAGAACACTAGTATACCGACGTCTCGCATACTAGGTTCACGTTTTTCATCATTTTTCACCGTTTTTCGTTCTGTGAAACACAAATCCAAAACGAAATCTCCGCAACTCATCCAAGTTGACAGATTTTATATCGTTGGGAAAACTCGTTTTACATAAAAAACTTTTCTATTTGGAAACTGCTTTGTAAACCAGTGGATTTCTGATAAAATTTATCTTTTGTTGCAAAGTCCCTTCCCACTATTTTTGAAAGGAAGCAGCTGAGACCAAAAACGTCGTCCTAGAACAGCATTACTGTTTTTCGAAAACGTTTTCCGTAAATCTTTTCGGAATTAAACATCGTTTAGCCTTAAAACGTTCTAAGTTCCACAACTTGACTTACTTTTTCCACATAAAAATCAAGTTACTCTTAAAAACTAACTTTTCCTACTAACTTCATAAAATATTTTAGGATTTCTCTTTTCCTTTAGAAAACTAGCATCGTTGAAAATCCCCAACGTTTTTTCCCAAATCAATCTTTGGTATTACTACAAAGCTTTTTAAAGCTTTTATCTTTGTTAGTTAATTGAGCACTGACTACTGTCAGGCTTTCCAAATCTGCAATCCACACCAATACAATTAACAATTCAACATATAGCAGATAATATAGTCTATCACATGCCTTAAAGTACTCGAACACATAACTGTAGATAGTCATCAACATATCAAATAATATCTGAGCATGACTTAAACAACCAACATACAGTCAAACCAATAAATTCAGACAACACACCAAGAACACATAGTTATCGTAAAATCCCTCAGGCAAACCCCTTACCTCTTGAAGTTCCTGGTAAGCGTAAAGTTGTCCAATCAGTCCGGAAGTCGCCCGGTTTCTCGTCCGATTACTCGTCGGCAACTACACATAATCAATCAATCAATACAACAACTTTAAAACACAAAAATTCTCTCCTAATCCCCCCTCCTAGCTTCGGCCATGGGTAAGAAAATATGGCTAGGGAGTTCCAAAAATTGTCATCTCTTGGATTCCATCCTTATTAGGTGTGGTAAGACTAGATCAAAGTCTATTACACCAAACCTTGAACCAAAAGTCCCTCCACTCATCAATGGAGGTTTCGGCCCCTTTTTCCCAATTGAGCTAGAGAGCTCTTTTGGTTTCCAACTCTTGGATCATGGTAGACAATCATGAACTAGGATCAAAGAAATTGATTTGGTGTAAAAAGGATTTTTCTACAATTTCTTATGGATTTTTGAAGTTCTAAGTTCAAAACTAAACTATCATGAATCATGGAGACTAAAGAGAGATTAAGAGATGAAAGTTGAGGATAATACCTCCTAGATGATATTCCTTGAAGAAAACTAGCTTGAATCACTCAAAAACTCCAAGTTTCCAAGCTTTAACAATGGAGGAAAATGAAGAAAATAAGAGAGAAAGAAGAGAAAGTGAGAGTGGGGGGAAGAAGAAAGGTTGGCCGTAGGCCTTGGGTGGGATAGGGTGAGAATTAGATATTTTTACAAGGATGGCAAACTGGTAATTAAGTAGAAGGGTATTTTGGTAATTTCACGTCCAGATATTTTCCGGTATATTATATTTTATTCGAGACCACAGGAAATTGACACATGTCCTCCATAGGGATTTGACACGTGGCATGGTGATGATGTCATGATGATGTCATCTTATCCGTTAGCAGGTCCAAAAAAATCATGTATTCAGCTCCATTGTCTACCCGATTTGGGGTTTACGTCCAAATAACATATAACGACTTCTTTGTTTTGAAAATTTTCAAAAGACCCAATATTGTTGGAAATAAAATATAAAACTTAACGGTTTCGTTCACGAGTCAAAATTAGGTCGTTTGATCAGTAAAATCATACTGTCAATGTAAAACGCAGACCGGACTCCATCTGAGTTTTCGACCAAAATTTAACCATAGCTTCCTACGATAGCGTAGAATAGGACTATGGTCTCGGATTATTTTATTTCACTCTCTAATCCCTCCAATAAAATGCAAACTAATAAATACTGTTTAATTGAAACAGAAAGCTCGAAAGCATGAAAAATCGGGGTGTTACAATTGCCGTTGACCCTACAAAAGTAGAAGCAGTACTTTTATGGGAGAGACCCAAGACTGTGACAGAAATCCGCAGCTTCGTTGGTTTGGCTGGTTACTACAGAAGATTCATCAAAGGATTCTCAGATTGTTGCGCTGCTGACTCAACTTACGAGGAAGACCAACCATTTACGTGGACTAAGAAATGTGGGGAAAGTTTCCAAACAATGAAGGAACGTTTGACAACCTCACCAGTGTTAGTGTTACCCAAACTGGACGAACCATATGAAGTGTACTGTGATGCTTCGCATCAGGGTTTATGGTGTGTACTTATGCAACATCGGAGGGTTGTAGCTTATGCTTCGCTCTAGTTGAAAACTCATGAGAGGAATTACCCGACGCATGACTTAGAGTTAGCTGCCGTTGTTTTGGCACTAAAGATCTGGAGACATTACTTGTACGGATCCAAGTTTGATGTCTTTAGTGACCACAAAAGCTTGAAATACTTGTTCGACCAGAAGGAGCCTAACATGATGCAGAGACGTTGGATGGAGTTTCTCAAAGACTACAATTTCACTTTGTTATACCACCCTGGAAATGCAAATTTCATTGCAGACGCTCTTAGTCGAAAGACCCTGAATATCTCTGCAATGATGGTTAAGGAGTTAGAATTGATAGAGCAGTTTCGTGATCTCAATCTAGTTATGGAAGTGGACCACAAGAAGATTAGCTTAGGAATGATCAATATCTACTGGACTGATGAAAACAATCCGCGAACAACAAACAACCGATGAGTACCTTCAAGATAAAAAGGAGTTACTCGGACAAGAGAAGGCTACAGAGTTCAGCTTGGGAACCGATGGCATCTTGAGATGCAATGGACGGGTTTGTGTACCTAGCAACCCAAAGATGAGGAAAATGATTCTGGAAGAAGGATATAAGAGCAAGTTGAGTATTCACCCTGGATTAACTAAAATGTATCAAGATCTGAAACAGAAGTTTTGGTGGCCAGGAATAAAGAAGCAAGTGGCTGAGTATGTAGTTTGACCTATCCGAAAGCAAAGGTAGAACATCAACGACCTGGAGGAATGCTTCAATCCTTGGATGTACCCGAATGGAAATGGGAGAGCATCTCAATGGATTTTTTGGTAGGTTTACCGAGGACTTCTAAGAGCTTTGATTCAATCTGGGTAATCGTTGATAGGTTAACGAAATCAGCACACTTCTTACCTGTTAAGATCAACTACTCAGTAGAGAAGTTAACTATGCTGTACATCAGAGAAGTAATCAGACTACATGTAGCGCCATCAAGCATAGTCTCTGATAGAGACCCAAACTTTACTTCGCGGTTTTGGCAAAGTCTACACCAAGCGTTAAGGACAAGGCTGAGGCTGAGTTCAGCCTATCACTCTCAAACCGATGGATAGTCAGAGAGAACGATACAATCTTTGGAAGATTTGCTGAGAGCTTGTGTTCTAGACCATGGTGGAAGTTGGGATGATCTTTTATCTCTTATCGAATTCACATACAACAACAGCTATCATTCTAGCATAGGGATGGCACCCTATGAGGCCTTGTATGGACGAAAGTGCCAGACACCGTTGTGTTGGTACCAAGATGGAGAAAACATGATTGTGGGCCCCGAACTTGTGCAACAAACAACGGAAAAGATTAAGCAAATCCGTGAAAAGATGAAGACGACACAGAGCAGACAAAAGAGCTACTCCGATAGACAAAGACGACCCCTCGAGTTTCAAGAAGGTGAACACGTGTTCCTGAGAGTCACGCACACGACTGGGGTAGGTAGAGCTGTAAAGTCCAAAAAACTCACTCCTAAATTCATTGGACCTTACCAGATTCTTCGACGTATTGGTCCAGTAGCTTATCAGATAGCCTTACCACCTTTTCTCTCCAACATTCATAATGTTTTCCATGTCTCATAACTCAGGAAGTATATTCCTGATTCTTCCTATATAATCGAACTTGATGTAGTACATTTAATAGAAAACTTGTCTTATGAGACATCGCCTGTACGAATCGTTGATAAGAGGGTCAAGCAGTTCGAGGGAAAACAAGTTCCCTTGGTCAAGGTTGTTTGGAATGAAGAGACTGGAGACACAACATGGGAGCTCGAGGACAAGATGAGACTACAATATCCCGATCTTTTTCAAGGTACGTAATTTCGAGGACGAAATTTTTTTTTGGGGGTAGTAATGTAATACCCCGATTTTTCACTGCTTTTATTTATCAATAAGAGAATAATTAAGTTTATATTTTATTCGAGGATTTATAAAATGAAATAAAATAAACCGAGACCATATTCATGCTCAACGTTATCGTACAAAGCTACGATTAAATTTTGAGCAGAAAACTCAAACGGAGTCTGGTCTGATTTTTACTGACAGTATGATTTTACTGCTCAGGAAACCTCAGTTTGAATTTCCTACATTTTGGTAAATTTGAAAAAAATCACTTCCTATGCTTCATTCGGGTGAAATCTCCAATCGGGTGGCAAACGGAGCTGGATATGGATTTACCAGGACCCGCTAATGGATAATCTTGATGTCACATCAAGTCACATCACATGGGAAAGCGTGCCAGCGTCATGATGACGTTTGAAAATATCTGGACGCGAAAAGACCAAAATACCCCTAACCTTTTTCATTATTACCATTTAACCTTGAAGGAAAAGACTAAAATGCCCTTAAGTGACCAACTTTTGGACACCCTTGTCCCCCCATTCCCACCCACAAGACCAGCCATAAGAAGGCTTCAACCATTTCTCTCATTCAATTCATCTTCTTCCTTGAAACATCACCATTTTCACTTAGAGAAAGCTTGAGTTTTTGAGAGAAAAAGTGTGATTCTTGACCAATCTTCTTCATTCAAGAGGTAAGATCACTTCTATGATCCCTAGGCCTCATGAATCTCTTCCTATTTCATGATTGAAAAGCTTGAGTTCATGGATTCCAATTTCATGAACCAAATTTCAAAAATTCCTAGGAAATTGTAGAAAAATCCTTCTAATGTGAAACCAATTTCCTTGAGCTAGTTTCATCATCTTCTACGTTTTTCCAAGAGTATGTGATCAAAATCTAATCCTAGCCTATTTTATTTGAAAGAGCCGAACCCTAGGATTTGGGGAAAAAGGGGGGGTTTTCTCCAATTTTTGTTCTTGAACACTTGATTCCATTCTTTCCCTTCCTATGATCCTTGAATCCAAGTGATTGGAAAACCAAATCAATTTCTAACTCTTTTTCTTCTTCATGGCCGAAACGTAGAGTGTGTAGAACCATGAGTTTTGTTTCAAATTTTTGAGTAATAGGACTTAATCTATTGTTAAGAATGCTTAAGAACCAACCATCCAAAAGTTTGGAACCAAATGAAACCCCTAGCCTTCTTTCAAAATTTTGGCCGAATCTTAGACCAACTTTGGGGGGCGGGAGGATTTATGTTTTGATGTTGTTGTTTTGTATTGATTGTTGTTGAGAAATTGAATTGTGGTTGATTGTTTTAGGCGACGTAGACGAAATCGGAACTAGAGCCGAAAACCGTTCGGGAATTGATTTAGAAACCTAACGAGGTAAAGGGAGGTATTTCAAAATAAGTTTGGTAACCTCATGATGAGTGATTGTTAGATATGTTGTAGGGTTTTGATTGGTGCTTTGAAGATATGTTATGAATGGTATATGTACTTGATTTACTTAATAAATTATATACTTGAATATTTGAATATGATTTGTGGCATTGATGCCTTGGATGAAATTTATTGGTGATGTTGAATTGAGATTGGTTTATATATATATTTATATCCTGGATTGGTTGAGAGCTATGTGTTGTATATGATTGGATATTTGAATGTGAATTGTGGCATGGATGCCTTGACTGAGATATATTGGTTATGTAGATTTGAGATTGGTGTGTGTGTGTGTGTGTGTGTGTGTGTATATATATATATATATATATATATCCTGGATTGGTTAAGAGCATTGCACTGGCTATGACTCGATAAAGAACATGAAAATACTCAAAAACCGAAATCGGAGTTTTGAAAACCGATTTTGAAACAAACGGAAATTTTTGAGAAATGTTTCGTTTATTGAGGAAAAAAACTTCTTTTTTTAAAAGTATTAGATTCTTTTTAAAAGAAAAAGTCTTTTCAGGAAAAGTCAATGTAAAGTGAAATTCCTTTTAGAAAAACGTTTTTAAAAGTGATGGAACCTTACAAAAACGGATTTGTGAAAAAAGAGTTTTTCCCGGAAAATGTTTCCTTTGAAAAGAATGTCTTTGTTCAGGACAATGAAACTGAGTTTTGTTTTCCAAATTTGTCTTGTGAAAATAAGACCGAAAGAAAAATGATGATTCTTTGTGAGATGTATGCAAAACTAGTGATCGAGACGTCGAGCTAGTGTTTTGTGAATTGAGCACTTGGACTTCGTGTCCTGTGTTTTGAATGAACGGGCTTAATGTCCTTTAAAATGAGTCGTGAGCTATATGCCTCGACAAGAAAGAGTGAACAAAAAAGAAAACAGAAATTTTTGTGTACATACATGAAATGGCAGACGTGCCATTTGAAACGCTACAACTCAAGTAGTTGAGAATATGAGCCAGTTAAGACCACTAGGTCTATAGGGGCATATTGTGTTCGAGACTCCCCAAGTGGCCGGAGGCGTTGCAACCCCGTGCCGTGGTAATCGGTTGCCAAACACGGATGAACTTGATCAAAGACTGGACTATTCATGATATGGTTATGACGTGGTACCCCTGAACAATTGGAGTCCGGACCTAAATTGAAAGGCCGACTCATGAGAACAATTGTGTTACAGGAGTATTTGCGGCCTATCGCTTGATGAAGGGAAGTAGGAATCTCCGGAGAACATGAATTAGAAAGATGATATTGAAGTCTCATACATTATTATAACTCATGATAGTGTTTGAGATATTATGTTGTATGAATATCTGTTATTCCAACTGTATTTATCTGTGGATGTTTATGCTGTTTGTCTCTTGTGCGGCTATCGTGATAAACTTATAAAATGAGTATCTCACCTTTGCCTGTACATGTTGGACACTCTGTTGTGTCTTTGGATACATGTACAGATGATGATCATAGGTCCCCGCGGACACGTGAGGACTCGGATGACGGAGTTTTTTGAAGGAGCAGAAAAAGAGGAACCTTCCGTATTCCTCTGGGAATAGGAGCTGACTTTGGGGTTCATATCCCAATGGCTACTTCTAGCTCGACCAGCTTAGGAGTTTTATTTTGAAGCCATCATATATTATCTGCTGTATGTATGTTGACTTACAAGTTCTTAAGTCTGTAATATGATATATTAGACCTGAACTTATGTTATGAGTTTAAATTATATTTCTACGAAACTTATATGCTTCGACATAATTATGTTATGACTATGTTGTTATGAATGTTGAGTATTGATGTGTACTATAAGGATTATTCCTTTGTCTTGAGTTTGGATTACTTGATGCATGAAGAAAATTTTTAGGCCCACGGATTCGAACGTAGTTAATTAATTAAAGTATTTTCCGAAAGCAACCAGCGTTTTATTTTGTTTATGTTTTCCACAATCGAGTTCGTGTATGTAGCATCCGCGGGGGGTGTTACAAAAGGCACTTTTTACATCCATTTGGAAAATTTTGAAATCCATAATGCATGCAAAAGAGAGAAGCATGCGGATGGCCTCTAATCTAGCTACGGGAACATAGGTTTCATCAAAGTCTATGCCTTCTTGTTGGTTATAACCTTTAGCTACAAGCCTTGCTTTATTCCTTGTGATTATTCCATTTTCATCAAGCTTGTTACGAAAAACCCAGTTAGTACTAATGACTAAATGGTCCTTAGGTTTGGGGACTAGTTTCCACACATTGTTTCTTTCAAATTGATTTAACTCATCTTGCATAGTAAGAGTCCAATGTTCATCTACTATAGTCTCATCCACATTTTTAGGTTCAAGTTGAGATACAAAAGCCATATAGTGACATACATGTTTCAAAGAGTTTTGAGTAGTTACCCCTTTTTTGATATCACCTATAATGTTATCAAGAGGATGATCTCTTGATGTTCTCCATTCTTTTGGAAGATCCGAGTAAGGTGGTCCTTCCATTTGTTGAGGCGTTTGATCTTCATTGTTGCTATATTCTTGACCTTGTGATTTTCCAAGGTGATTATTGCTCAAAATTTCTACAAGATCATCAACACTTTCCTCTTCCACAAATTTGGGGTTATATTCATCAAAAGAGACACATACAAATTCTTCAATGGTCATAGTTCTTTTGTTATAAACTCTAAAAGATTTACTAGAACTTGAATATCCAAGAAATATACCTTCATCAGCTTTGGCATCGAATTTGCCAAGGTTATCTTTACCATTATTCAAAACAAAGCACTTACATCCAAATACGTGAAAGTGGGAGATGTTGGGCTTCCTTCCTTTGTAAATTTCATAAGGCGTTTGTTTTAGAATAGGTCTTATGAGGACTCTATTCATTACATAGCATGTGGTGCTTACCGCGTCTGCCCAGAAATACTTGGGAAGGTTGGTCTCATTTAGCATCGTCCTCGCTAGCTCTTCAAGAGACCGGTTTTTCCTTTCCACCACCCCATTTTGTTGGGGAGTCCTTGGTTAGGAAAAATTATGCTCAATTCCATTTTCAGTACAAAAGGCCTCAAATGCCTTATTTTGGAACTCACCACCATGATCACTTCGAATGGATACTATGTTTAAACCTTTTTCGTTTTGAATAACCTTAGTAAGTTTTCGGAAGGCAACAAAAGCGTCATTTTTATGATAAATAAACAAGGTCCATGTAAAGCGAGAATAATCATCCACAATAACAAGTGCATAGTAATTTCCACCAAAGCTCATAGTTCTAGATGGACCAAACAGGTCCATATATAAAAGCTATAAAGGCCGATTTGTTGAAACAAGGTTTTTACATTTGAAAGAGGCCTTTACTTGTTTTCCTTTTTGACAAGCGTCACACAACTTGTCTTTTTCAAAATGCAGTTTTGGTAGTCCAATTACTAGGTCCTTGCGAACCAACTTTTTAGATGGTCCATGTGAATGTGTGTCATTCTCCTATGCCATAACCAAGTTTCATCCTCTTTACTAATAAGACAACATGCATCATTTGAAGGTAGTTCATCCAAATTAACCATATAAATATTTCCAATCCTTTGTCTGATTAACTTACTTTGTTTATTTTTAGAATCCATAACCATGCATTTTGATTTATCAAAAATTACTTCAAAACCTTTGTCAGAAAGTTGGCTTATACTTAGCAAATTATGTTTCAAGCCCTCAACATTTTCTATAAAGGGATTGAGACTCTTACCAACTGTTCCAATTCCTAAGATTCTACCTTTGTTGTTATCATCGTAGAAAACATAGCCACCCTTTTTGGGTGTGAGGGAGGAGAAGTTGTTTTTGTCTCTTGTCATGTGCTTGGAGCATCCACTATCAAGATACCAGTTTGAGTCCTTTGCTTTCAAGCACACCCCATCTTTCTCATGATTAGCCATGAGACATAGATTTGCCTTTTCGTTGTCTGATTTGTGTGATGAGCTCATATCATTGTCTTCCCATGCAATGTAAGCTCTTCTTCCTTTTCTATCCTTCTGTGGCTTCTTTTCATCCTTCTCATATTTCTTTTGTCCTTGAGGACAATTGGGTTTAATGTGGCCCTTTTTGCCACAATTGAAGCACTTTGAATTGTAAGAACCTCCTTCTCCCTCATTCTTCCGTTAAGGAGTGGAAAATTGTTTTGCTTTGCCTTTGTAACTTAAAAACTTTTTGAATTTGCATACCATCAAGCTCATATTTTCGTCATTTTCATTTAGGGTTTCATAATCGTCAAAATCAATTTCTTCTTCCCTTTCATTAACACTTGCTTTAAGTGCAAGTTCTATCTTTTTCTTGCCACTTTCTTCACTTTTAGTGAGTCGATTTAATTCGAGCTCATGTTCCTGTAGTTTTCCAAATAGAGTCGCCAAAGTCATAGTGGATAAATCTCTAGATTCAGCTATAGCAGTTACTTTGGGTTGCCAACTTCTATTTAAACATCTAAGCACTTTTATTAATCAAGTCTTCATTACTAAAGGATTTCCCAAAAGCCCTAAGATGATTAATAATGTGGGTAAAACATTTCTGCATATCTTGTATGCTTTCACCCTGATTCATCCTAAATAGCTCATATTCATGGGTTAATGTGTTCATTCGAGCCCTTTTGACCTCGATAGTACCTTCATGGGTCAGTTGAAGGGTGTCCCACATTTCCTTGGCAGTCTTGAAATTTGAGACCCTGTAGAACTCATCGCAGCTTAAAGCTGAAGTGATGATGTTCCTTGCCCTCAAATTGTATTGGACCTTTTTCCTATCTTCGTCAGTCCAGAGACTTCTTAGTTTGTCCACTGCTGCATTATTGAAAGAATGGGTGGGGACAAATGGACCGTTTTCCACAGCGTCCCAAACTTCGAGGTCCACAGCCTCAAGAAAGATTTGCATTCTTTCATTCCAATAACCATACCCTTCACCATTGAATGATGGGGATCTGATGGAATGTCCCTCGTGATTAAAATTGTTTGAAGTCATGTTACCTCTTGAGGCGGTTAAGCCTATAAGCAAGAGTTAAGCTCTAATGCCACTTGTTGACAAGTGACTCCAAACACAAGAGGGGGCTGAATTGTGTGTAATGTGTATTTTTCAAACTTTTTGCACAACAAAGCACTTAAGAAGTAAATTACTTGAATCTAAAGTGCGTTGAATAAAATGCAATAAAATAAAAGTTGCAAAAAGTAAGCAGCGTAAAATAAATTGCAATAATAAAGAGTAAGAAAGAAAAATAAGACTCGCAGTTTTATCCTGATTCGGCTACCTAATACCCCAGTAGCCTACATCCATTCCCCAAGGTCAACCACCAAGGGTTTTCACTCAATAACTAGCTTTTAAATCAGGTTTAGCTAGAAACCTTCACAAAGAAGAGCATTCCTCACAGACCAGGGATATCACCTCCCCCAGTGAAAGAGTCTCAAAAGAAAAACCTTCTCTTTCAAAAACTATGGGATTCACACCCAAATAAAAACAACAATATAAGCAAAAAAAATGTAGCACTCAAAAGTGCAGATAAGAAATTACAACTTGATGCACAATTACAATCTCACTTATATGGAGTATAAAGCTCTCAAAAATAAATATCAAGGTGTAAAATTTGTGAAAGTGGTATGTAAAAAATTTGACAGAGTATTAGCGCAATAAGGATTAGAGAAGTAAGTGTGGTATTGAAACGCTCCCCAAGGGTTCCTATTTATAGGAAAAGAAATAAACCCATAGGAATTAGGTTAAGCCCATTTTCAATATATGTGTTTCTCGCATTATAATCGATTATTTTAATGCCATAATTGATTATTTTATTTTTAGCCAAAATGCATTAAGAGACAGTCGCATCATAATCGATTATGATAATCGATTATGGGTTCTCTGTTTTTAAAGCTCGCTTACACGCGTAAGAGCATAATCGATTATACAATCGATTATGCCTATAATCGACTATAGTAATCGATTATATCTTCACTATTTTGGATAACATCTTTTCAGATATATGATAATCGATTATGAGAAATCCCTAATCGATTATGAACATTTAGAAACCATCTGTTTTAAACTTAACGGTTGTTTAACTGATTTTTCCAATTAAAGAGGTTACGGCCAATTAAGTTTTCTTTTTACTTTTCATGTTATGTGTGTGTGTGATTGATTTTTGAGAGCTTTATCTACCATGGACAACATGATCAAAAACACACAATACAAATACTAAAATTCTTTTCACCCCTTTTGAAAGACTTGATCATCTGAGATAACCTTTTCCGCTCTTTGCAATCTAGTTGTGACACCCTAAACCGGCATCACATGGTTACCCAAAAACAACATAAAATATGAAATAAAATTTTGCCGGTTACTTTCGGAAAACAGAATTCCTTTACTTAGATCTTACTAACTACGAAAATCGTGATAAAATTTTTTCTTCTTTTAGCAGTAAATAAAATTACTCTAGATCAACATTAATATAACTCGTATACATATATATATGCATCATCAGGAAGTTATGTACATAAGAAACTGTGGACAACATGTCCCTTTCAAAAAGAAACTACCAGAAAAGAAAATACTATAAACTCTAAAAACTAGGAAGTGACAGTCTGGAAAACCACATCTAAAACTCATAGACATCAGTAGCCAATGACAGACTACCCAAAAACCGCTGCCTCAAAATCTAACACTCTAAGCTGGTATACACCTAGTGAAACCCATTGGACAGTCAGCCGAAGGAGGGTCCAACATCTACATCAGAGGAAGGATCAAGGGAATCTACATTCCCATTCTCCTGAGGTTAAGGCTTGGGGGCCTCCAGAGGATGATACTCAGGGGTCTCCTGAGGGTCCTCCTCTGGGTCCTCTCCCTGCCCCTCTGCTACCAAAACGAACAGTGGGGGAGGAGTCGAGGGTGACTGCTGCTGCAAGGGCTGTGCAGCTAGAATGTAGTGTTGCAGTTGCCCCTGATCCACCAAAAATTGTAAAATCATCCAGATGGGCGGAAGAGGTATTTGGATGGTCTCCACTGTGTGGGTCCTCTCCTGGGGCCCCACTTCGACGGTCCCTCTCAGAGTGCAAACAGGTCCAGTATATGCTACACTACTGGCACCTGGGTGAATAACCCATGCAGCTGGGTCCTCCCGCTGATCAAACACGAGTGAGCGCACCCCCGAATGGGCTAGGCTCTCGGGTACTGGGTCCATCTGTAAACAGAACATAATATATGCCATAAGAAAGGCAGCATGGCCAAAAATACAGCAAGGGTGAGAAACCAATGTATGAATTCAAAGTACAACAACTACATGCTCAAAACACAACCAACAGATTCATACATCAAACACAGTCATTGAGCATGATAAACACATCACAGAATATCATGATAATAAATAAAAACGCAAGGGTCTCGCGCCGAACAATCATCGTCGTTTTCAAAAGGTATGCATGGCACTTCCACATATATCATCTAACACTTAGTTCTTAATTTCCGAAAATCCCATCACCTTTCAAAGAGCGGATCAGGCTCACAACTCATTGGCCCTCAGGCAACAATGACTAGCACCAACATGCTAAACAAAAGTATATGAATCCCATGACACTACGCGATTCTCACATGGGGGCGCAATCAGAGGTACTCAACAAATCGTAATCAAGTCATACTACATTGTCCAACACATGGCACAATGTGTTCCAAAGCGTATGACACCATTGTCCATCAAGGCACAACGATACATGTAACACCCTGATTTTCGAGTTTTTCTTTTAATCAGTATTTATGAACTTATATTTTATTTGAGGCCTTAGAAAGGGATATAAAATATTCCGAGACCATAATCATGCTCAGCGATATCGTAGGAAGCTACGATTAAGTTTTGAGTCGAAAACTCAAACGGAGTCTGGTCTGCGTTTTTACACTGGCAATATGATTTTACTGCTCAGGAGACCTCAGATGGACCCGTGAACGAGACAGTAAGTCTTAGAATTCGATTCTCTACGTTTTGGTTAAATTTCATAAAAATTTCAAAAAAATCACTTCGGGACCTCTTCTCGAGCGAAATCTTCAATTGGGTGGAGAACGGAGCCGCGTATGGACTTACCAGGACCCGACAACGGATAATCTTTGATATCACATCATGTCAACTCACTTGGGAGAGCATGCCAGAGTTGTCATGATGATCGAGAATTTCGGGACGCGAAATTACCAAAATACCCCTAACTTAAGTCTTTTCACCTTTAACCATTTTACCCTTTGAACCAAATGACCTTTTTACCCTTAATGAACTCTTTAGAAGGCTGGAACAGCCCTCTCAGCCCCTCATTCCACGCAGCCCAGTCCCCCAAGAACACCAAGAACACTTCATCTTCCTTAGAGAAAAAACCTCCATTGAATCCTTGAGAAAACCTTGAAAGCTTGTTGAAATCACTTGATTTCTTGACCAATCTTCCTCCATTTTAAGGTAAGATCACTTCTATGGTCTCATATCTTCTTGAATCTCTTTCAATATCAAGATCAAACCTCCATTTTCATGAAACTCATTCTTAGATCCAAAACTTTGAAAATCCATAAGAAATTGTAGGAAAATCCTTTGGAGGTGAAACCAAGTTCTTTGAACTCACCTCATCACCCTCTATCTAAACCCAAGAGCTCATGATCCAAGTCTCATCCTAGCTCTAAAACCCCAAAGTGGCCGAAACCTAAGAGTGATGATGAATAGTGTTTTTCATCAAATTTTTGATTTCTAACTCTTGATTCCAACCTTAGCTTTCCTAGTGTCCTTGAATCCAAGTGATGGAAAACCAAATCAATTCCTAGCCTAAATTGCCCTATATGGCCGAGAGCTTCATGGGGAAAATCCATGAGTTTTGTTTCACATTTTTGAGTCATAGGACTTGAAATGGTGTTAACTAAGTTCATGAACCAACCATCCAAAAGTTTGGAACCAAATGAGATCCCTAACCCTTTTTACCTTTCATGGCCGAACCCTATACCATTTAGGGGGAGGAAAACTTGTGTTCTTATGTTATAGATTGATGTTGATTTGTTGTTTGAATTGAATTGGGTTTGATTGTTATAGGCGACGCGAACGAAACCGGAACCAGAGCCGAGAACCGATCGAGTTTGCATTGAACTTCCTTTGTGAGGTAAAGGGAGGTAGTCATTTAAGTTTGAGTAGCTTCATAGTGCATGTTTGGTATATGTATTATGAAGACTTGATTGTTGAATTGGAGATGAGTTTGAATGATCTATGGATTTGTTTTACTTAATGAAACATAATTGCACTCTTGTTGATAATTTGTGGCATGGATGCCTTAGTTGATATTATGATGATGATTATGGATTGTTGATGTCTGTATATATATTTATACCATGGATGAGCATAGGACTGGCTATGTCTCGATAATTTATTGAAAGACTCAAAATCCTAAATCTATGTTTTGAAAACCGTGTTTGAAATTAAAAAGTGGTTTTTGGGAAAACGTGTTGCTTTTTCAAGAAAAGTTGTCTTTCTTGTTGAAAAGTAAAAAGTGGTTTTGTGAAAAGTCGTGCAAATCGTGCTTTATTTCGGTAAAGCGTTTTAAAAAGACGTGAAACCTTAGAAAACGGTTTTTGTTTTCAAGAAAGGTGTTTTCACGGAAAAACATTCTCTTCATCAAAAAGGATGTTTTGTTTCAAGAAAACCAAAGTATATTTTGTTTCCCAAGGTTGTTTTGAAAAAGTTTGATCGAAAAGGAAAAATGATGAACCTTTGAGACGAACTCGAACCTAGTGGCCGAGACGTCGGGGCTAGTGTTTTGTGGATTGAGCACTCGGATTTCGTGTCCTGTGTTTTTTATTTGAGTGGGCTTAATGCCTTTTTGAAACGAGTCGTGGACTTCATGTCTTGACATTTGAAAGAATGAACGCAAAGAAAATAGAAAACCTTCTGTGTACATGCATGAACCGGCAGACGTGCCATTTGGAACCGAGCTACAACTTTCGTAGTTGAGAATTCAGCCAGTTAAGACCACTGGCTCTATAGGGGTATTCTGTGTTCAAGATCCCACAAGTGGCCGGTGGCGTAGCAACCCCATGCCGTGGTAAATCGGCTGCCAAACACGAATGAACTCGATCAGAGACTGGAGTATTCATGATATGGTGTGACGTGGTACCCTGGAACAATTGGAGTTCGGACCTAAATAGAGAGGCCGACTCATGAGAACAACTGTGTTACGGGTGTTATTACGTCCTATCGCTCGATGTTGGGAAGTTAGAATCTCCGGAGTACATGAATTAAGATGATGATATTGAAGTCTCATGCATTATTATAACTGATGAATATGTTTGAAATGTTGTACTATATTATAAAAATACTTGTTCATATAACTGTTTTTATGTTGTTTGTCGCCTGTGCGGCTATCGTGATAAACTTTATAAGAGTATCTCACCTTTGCCTGTACATGTGGGACACTTTGTTGTGTTTTTGGAACACATGTACAGATGTTGATCATAGGTCCCCGCGCAGACGTGAGGACTCGGACGATGGAAACTTTTGCAGGAGTAGATGTTGGGTTGTACCCCAATAGCTACTTTTAGCCGACCAGCTTAGGGGTCTTTTGTTTTGAGTAGTCTTATATTATATTACTGCACACATGTTGAATTATTTCTAAGTCTGTAATATGTTATACATTAGACCGGGTTTTACGTTATGTTTATGTTTTTATGAACAGTGAATTTCAATGTGTGATGTGAAATTTATTTCTTCGTCTTGAGTTGTTTGCCTATGCATGCAGAAATTTTTTAGAACCGCGTTTTTGAACGTAGCTACTTAATTAAATTATTTTCCAAAAGCAACCAGCGTTTTATTTTCTTGTTTTATTCCGCATTAGAGTCCGTGTATGTTGCAACCGCGAGGGGGGTGTTACATTAGTGGTATCAGAGCTGGTCGAGTCTTTCGGGAATCCTTGGGAAGTGAGTCTATTATGTTTATGTTGTGTGATCTCTGTGAACCTTGTTTGAATTGTTTCTTTGTTGAAGCAATGTGTGTTGACACCCTAGTTTTGATTTATGTTTCCTTATTAAGGTATGTTTGGTTTGCCTTGTAGGGAGACATGAATCTTGGAGGTGGTCGTGGTGGAGGTCGCGGCACTGCTGACAACAATGTTGATGACAACAACATGAATCGGGCTATCCAGGCCATGGCTGATATGGCGGCTGCTGTTGCTCAACAGACAGCAACAATGGCTCAACAGAATCAACAGAACCAATAGAGAGCTGATCTTGCTGTTGGTGCCAGAGGGTTAGTCGATTTTCGGCGTCATGATCCTCCACAGTTTCACTAGGACTGTGACCCGGAAAATGCTGACCTGTGGCTGCAAGAAATAGAGAAGATTTTTGCTGTTCTGCATTGCCCCGAGGAAGTGAAGGTGGACTATGCCACATTCCTGTTTTTGGGTGACGCAGAGTATTGGTGGGGAGGAACCAGACAACTGCTGGAAGCTAACAACCAAGAGATCACTTGGGGAGTATTTCGCACCAAGTTTCTGGACAAGTACTTTCCCCAAAGTGCCAGAACCGAGAAGGAGCAAGAATTTCTGAAGCTGCAGCAGAGGGATATGTCTGTCGGGGAATATATGGCGAAGTTTGAATCACTCGCCAAATATTTCCGCTTTTTTCAAGCCCAACCTGATGAGGACTGGAAATGTGAGAGATTCGAAGGCGGTCTGCGCTTCGAGATCAAGGAATCAGTGTTACCACTGGAGATCCGTACTTTCCAAGCTCTGGTGGCGAAGTGCAGAAAAGTGGAAAAGATGAGAAGTGGAAGAGAGAACAAGAGTACTACAGAAGGACCGTCTAGGTCAAGGAACCCAAACCAGTACCAGCAACAGAAAGGGAAGCAGTCCCAGAAGAAGCCATATTCTCGACCTCAAGGGAATAGTCAAAAACAACAACCTTATCGTCTTGTTGCTTCTGCTTACGGTGGTGGGAGCAGAAACGACCAGAACCAGGGCCGAGGTCAGAGATGTTTCAAGTGTGGGCAACCCAGAGACCCAGCTGATAGCTGCAAGCTAAAAGGAGTTCTATGTTTCCAATGCAGAGAGATAGGACATTTTGAGAGGGAATGCCCTACACCAAAGCCCGAGCCGACTGTCAACAACATGCGGACTGCTAGACCCATAGCGAGGGGAAGGGTTTATACCATGAGTGGCACTGATGCCTCCAAATCTGATGATCTCATACAAGGTAGTTGCATCATAGCTGGTAATCTCCTAACTGTACTATTTGATTCGGGTGCGACACATTCGTTTATCTCTTTGAATTGTGTGAGACAGTTAGAGTTGCCTGTGCCTTCGCTGTCTTTTGATTTGATTGTCACAACTCCAACTGCTAAGCCCGTTACTGTTAATACAGTATGTTTGAATTGTCCTGTTATTGTTCATGATAGGAACTTTCTTAATATGTTTACCTTTGACTCAATTGGATGTGATCCTAGGCATGGATTGGTTATCTTCCAACCATATCCTTTTAGACTGTGCACATAGAACCTTAGTTTTTCCTGACCCTGAGATTTATGGATTTATAACTGCCAACCAAGTAAGAGCTTCTTTGAAAGAAGGAGATCAGGGATACATGCTTCTATCCTATTTAGAAATTGAGAGGGACGTTGTTTTGAGCGATGTGCCGATTGTGAAAGATTTTCCGGAAGTTTTTCCAAAGGACGTACCAGGTTTGCCACCTGTGAGGGACATCGAGTTTACGATCGACTTAGTTCCAGGATCCGGTCCGATCTCTATAGCTCCTTATAGGATGTCACCTACGGAGTTAGCGGAGTTGAAGACTCAACTAGAGGATCTGATGTCCAAGCGGTTTGTGAGGCCAAGTGTGTCCCCGTGGGGAGCATCAGTGTTGTTGGTGAAGAACATGGACGGGAGTTCAAGACTCTGTGTGGATTATCGTCAACTCAACAAGATAACGATCAAGAACAAGTATCCTTTACCCCGCATAGATGACTTGATGGATCAACTTCAGGGAGTCGCTGTCTTTTCAAAGATAGATCTTAGATCCGGTTATCACTAGATCAGAGTGAAGAACGAGGACGTACCCAAGACTGCTTTCTGGACTCGTTACGGTCACTATGAGTACCTTGTGATGCCTTTCGGAGTGACGAACGCGCCTGCTATCTTCATGGACTATATGAATAGGATTTTCCGTCCGTTTTTGGATCAGTTTGTCGTCGTGTTTATAGACGATATTCTCATCTACTCAAAAAGTTCCGAGGAGCATGAGGAACACCTGCGACAAGTTTTACAGATCCTTTACAAGGAGAAGTTGTTCACAAAGCTACCTAAGTGAGAATTTTGGCTGGATGAAGTCAAATTCTTAGGACATGTGATTTCGAAGGAAGGAATTGCCGTCGATCCTACGAAAGTAGAAGCAGTACTTCTGTGGGAGAGACCCAAGACTGTGACAGAAATCCGCAGTTTCGTTGGACTAGCTAGTTATTGTAGAAGGTTCATCGAAGGATTTTCGAAGATTGTTGCGCCGTTAACTCAACTTACGAGGAAGGACCAACCGTTTATGTGGACTGACAAGTGTGAGGAAAGTTTTTAGACGATGAAGGAACGTTTGACAACCTCACCAGTGTTAGTACTACCTATGCCAGACAAATGACAACCAAATTAGTGGGTTGCCTTGGTGATGATCTTAGGTTGAATTATCAAGCACAATTGGTTAGACTACCAATGAAACTTAGGAAAACAAGTAGTGTTCAATTCAAGAAAGAAAGAAACAAGAAAATGGATGAAGATGAGAATGGGGGAGAGGCGCCACAAATCCAAGGGGATTTGATAAGCCTAGTGAAGATCGCCACAAAAGTCTTGGACTCTTGATAAGATCAAGGGGGTGGCTCAATCAAGAATCTTAGAGAGACAATACCCTCACAATTGGATTCAATCCAAAATCAACTTCTTAGTTACATTCCTCTCCATAAAATTCGAATACATATAGGGTTGAGGGAGTTGCATGAAGATGCAACCAAGGGTAACCATGAAGTGAATTAAACTCCCCCTCATAAAAGTAGCAAATATGCATTAAGACTAATAAAAAGAACTAACCATCCACTAAGTGGCTATTAAACTTAACTCTTCATCTTTCTAAGGAGTTACCTAGCCATGCAAGCCAAAGGTTATCCTCCTTTGTGCTCATGAATTTCGTGCTCCCCTCCTAATGGGTCTTAGCCCAACTTAGTGTAACCCACTTATCATAGAAATCAAAGTAAATCACCCAAAAATCGGGTCCACTCATAGTTTATTACACTTTTATTCAACTAGAAATAAAACTTGTAAATGGGCTTTGAAGAAGCTATGAGACACGCCCCTCATCATCATATATCTTCAAGTTGGATGAGACAAGTAACCTATTTGGGCTCCATTTGATTTAATCTTGACTTTGGGCTTGCTTCCATGAAGATTGTTATCATTTGATTTAGAACTTCTTGGGCTTTCTTGATCCTTGCCCTTGTCATAGGTCCACCAGATTCTTGTAGTGCTCCTTGGTCCAAGCTCCTTCTTTGGGCTCATATCATCCCCTCCTTCTTTAAGTGAATTCGACCTCAAATTGGAGTCTTCATCACCTACATCAAAAGGAAACAAATCAGCCACATTAAAAGTAGCACTAACACTATGCTCACCTTGTAGGGCTATTTTATAAGCATTATCATTAATCTTGGACAACCCTTGATATGGACCATCTCCTCTTGGTTGAAGCTTGGATTTCCTTTGTGAAGGAAACCTCTCTTTTGTCATTTGCACCCAAACCCAATCATCGAGTTCAAAGACCATCTTCCTTCTCCCTTTGTTGGCTTGTCTCCCATAACTTTGGGTCTTCTTCTCACTTTGAGCCTTCACTTGCTTGTGTATTTCTTTCTTCTTTTGAAGATTACTCCTATAGACTGGCCTATTGGGTAATGATGCACCCGGAATGAGATCAATATGGTGTTCAATCCCTCTTAAAGGAGGTAGGCCATGTGGCACTTCCTTTGGAATCACATCACCAAATTCATGCAAAAGAGTTTCAACACCACTAGGCAAAGAGAGTTCATTAGAAGCATTAGCATTCAAACAATATTTTTTGCAATAAAGCATGTATGGGGGCTGCCTAGAAATCAAAGCCCTCTTCACCTCACTTTTTGTTGCCAAATAACTCTCTTTCTTCTCACTATTCTTCTCACTCTTTTTCTCATTTTTGCTCTCTTCTTTTTGATCCTTTTTCATTCGGCCATCACTCTTGTTTTCACTCTCTTTTTCTTTTTCCTCTTGCATTTTTTTCTCTCTCAATTTAAGTTGATCCTCACTTACTTCTCTTAGAGACAAGGGTGTAAGAGTGACCTTGCGGTCTTGGTGCATAAAAGAGAACTTGTTTGTACATCCGTCATGGTTGGCCTTTTTATCAAATTGCCAAGGTCTCCCAAGCAACATATGACTTGCCTCCATGGGTACCACATCACATAGAACATTATCATGATACTTTCCAATGGAGAAACAAACTTTAACTTGCTTGTTCACGGTCATCTCACCAACTTCACTACCATTGGAGCTTATATGGCCGTGGGTGTGGTTTAGTCACAAGATTCAATTTAGAAACCATTCTAGCACTAGCAACATTAGCACAACTCCCACCATCAATAATTAAAGAACATACCTTCCCTTGGATCATGCACCTTGTACGGAAGATATTTTCTCTTTGGCTTTCATCATGCTCTTTGATTTGGCTCCCCAAAAGTCTCCTCACCATGAGCAAATCTCCTTCCAGAACTATTTCTCCCTCACTTTATTCTTCACTAGAGGCCTCGGATTGTGTTACAACTTCATCATTTCTCAATATCATCACCTTTTTAGTTGGACATTGAGATGCAATATGTCCATGACCCAAACATTTGAAGCATTTTACATCACGGTTTCTAGGGGTGGAAGAGGCTTCCATAGGTTTCTTTTCATGTGTACTAGTCACGGCCTCCTTGGAAGTTAAGGTGCCCTCCTTCTTTGATTTGTCCTTCCAACTTGAAGATGAAAACTTTGAAGAGGAAGAAGAAGAAAATTTGGACTTCTTCCGCTTGAGTTGTTGTTCCACCTTGATAGCTTGTTGGACCAAATCCTCAATCTCCACATAGTTTTGAAGCTCCACTATGTCTTGAATCTCTTCATTTAAACCATGTAAGAACCGAGCCATAGTAGTCTCCCTCTCTTCACTAATGTTGGACCTAATCAAGGCCAACTCCATCTCTTTGTGGTACTCATCAACACTCTTGGATCCTTGGGTCAATCTTTGCAATTTGTTGTGTAGATCTCTATGGCAATGGGATGGCACATATCTTCTCCTCATGACTTGTTTCATTTCGGCCCAAGTGTCAATTGGCTCCTTCTCATACCTTCTTCTTTCTTTTTGCAATTGATCCCACCAAACAAGTGCATAGTCTTTAAATTCAAGAGCGGCTACCTTCACTCTCTTCCTTTCATTGTATTTGTTGCAATCAAACACTTGCTCCATCTTCATCTCCCACTCCAAGTAGGCTTCGGGATCATTCTTCCTATGGAAGGTAGGAACTTTGATCTTGACTCCTTCAATTCTATCCTCTCTATCACGCCTCCTTCCTCTATGTCCTCCTCCTCTAGGTCTTCCTCTTTCACTTTCATATCCACTTGACTCATCACGGGTTTGAAGGATGGCAAGTTGTCTATCATAATTTGCTTGCATTGCCTCCATTTGCCTTGTAAGGGTGCGGATTTGATTAGTCATCCTAGCTTGGAGAATTGCGGACCTTGGAGAAAGAGGTGGGCTATCATCTGCCATCACTTGAAACAAAAGATTAAATATAACAAGAATTTTAAACTTCTCACCACACTCCCTCACGTGTTTCACTCAAAATTGTGATACACTCAATTAGGCTTTTTCCACACAATATGTAATTTTGCACTCTTGACTTTTTCCTCTCAATATGTCCTCTTATAGTTCTTAAAGGAGTCAACCTCCAATCCACACAAAAATGTCCAAATCCAAATAGCAATATTCAACAAGACTTATCAAGAACAAAGGAAAAACAAGACAAGGAAAAGCTTTCACAAGAATACAAACAAGAATGAAGGGAAACTTTGTCATGAACACAATTTGCCCAAATAAGATTTTTTTTTCCTATTCTTTCTCTGTTTTTTTTTTGTGCTGGCTTCTTTTTTTTTTACACTTCCATGAAGAGAAAAACACTTACAAACTTGTTTTGGGGCAGAAACATAAAAGCAACGACAATTCCCTTTAAAACAGAATCAAAGTAATATTTGGATAGAAAGAAGAAGAAAGGTTGAAGATGAAGAACAAGAAGAAAATTGAAGAACAAAACACAAAAATAATTCAACCAAACCTGAGCTTTGATGCCACTTGATGACAACTAAATTAGTGGGTTGCCTTGGTGATGATCTTAGGTTGAATTATCAAGCACAATTGGTTAGACTACCAATGAAACTTAGGAAAACAAGTAGTGTTCAATTCAAGAAAGAAAGAAACAAGAAAATGGATGAAGATGAGAATGGGGGAGAGGCGCCACAAATCCAGAGGGATTTGATAAGCCTAGTGAAGATCGCCACAAAAGTCTTGGACTCTTGATAAGATCAAGGGGGTGGCTCAATCAAGAACCTTAGTGAGACAATACCCTCACAATTGGATGCAATCCAAAATCAACTTCTTAGTTACATTCCCCTTCATAAAATTCGAATACATATAGGCTTGAGGGAGTTGCATGAAGATGCAACCAAGGGTCACCATGAAGTGAATTAAACTCCCCCCCCCCCCATAAAAGTAGCAAATATGCATTAAGACTAATAAAAAGAACTAACCATCCACTAAGTGGCTATTAAACTTAACTCTTCATCTTTCTAAGGAGTGACCTAGCCATGCAAGCCAAAGGTTATCCTCCTTTGTGCTCATGAATTTCGTGCTCCCCTCTTAATGGGTCTTAGCCCAACTTAGTGTAACCCACTTATCATAGAAATCAAAGTAAATCACCCAAAAATCGGGTCCACTCATAGTTTATTACACTTTTATTCAACTAGAAATAAAACTTGTAAATGGGCTTTGAAGAAGCTATGAGACACGCCCCTCATCATCATATATCTTCAAGTTGGATGAGACAAGTAACCTATTTGGGCTCCATTTGATTTAGTCTTGACTTTGGGCTTGCTTCCATGAAGATTGTTATCATTTGATTTAGAACTTCTTGGGCTTTCTTGATCCTTGCCCTTGTCATAGGTCCACCAGATTCTTGTAGTGCTCCTTGGTCCAAGCTCCTTCTTTGGGCTCATATCACAGACGAACCTTACGAAGTGTACTGTGATGCTTCGCATCAAGGTCTAGGATGTGTGCTTATGCAACATCAGAAGGTTGTAGCGTATGCTTCACGCCAGTTGAAGACTCATTAGAGGAATTACCCGACGCACGACCTTGAGTTAGCTGCTGTGGTTTTCGCACTATAGATCTGGAGACACTACTTATATGGATCTAAGTTCGATGTCTTCAGTGACAACAAAAGTTTGAAGTACCTGTTCGATCAGAAGGAACTTAACGTGAGGCAAAGACATTGGATGGAATTTCTTAAAGACTACGACTTCACTTTGCTGTACCACCCTGGGAAAGCAAATGTTGTTGCAGACGCTCTGAGCTGGAAGACCCTGCACATCTCTGCAATGATGGTCAAAGAGCTAGAATTGATAGAACAGTTTCGTGATCTCAATCTATTTGTGTAAGTGAACCACGAGAAGATTAGCTTGGGGATGATTAAGGTATCTAGTGGACTGATGGAGACGATCTGTGAACAGCAAGCAACATATGTATATGTCCAAGAGAAAAAGGAGTTACTTGGACAAGAAAAAGCTGCAAAGTTCAGTATGGGAACTGATGGTATCTTGAGATGCAATGGACGAGTTTGTGTGCCTAGCAACCCGGAGATGAGGAAAATGATTCTAGAGGAAGGACACAAGAGCAAGCTGAGTATTCACCCTGGATCAACCAAAATGTACCAAGATCTGAAACAAAAGTTTTGGTGGCCAGGAATGAAGAAGCAAGTGGCTGAGTATGTAGCGTCATTTTTGACCTGTCAGAAAGCGAAGGTAGAACATCAACGACCTGGAGGGATGCTTCAATCCTTGGATGTACCCGAATGGAAATGGGAGAGCATTTCAATGGATTTTGTGGTAGGATTACCGAGAACTTCCAAGAGTTTTGATTCAATTTGGGTGATCATTGATAGGTTAACGAAGTCAGCACATTTCTTACCTGTTAAGATCAACTACTCAATGGAGAAGTTAACTGAGCTGTATATCAGAGAAATAATTAGACTACATGGAGTGCCTTCAAGCATAGTCTCTGATAGAGACCTAAAGTTTATGTCACGTTTTTGGCAGAGTCTGCATCAAGCTTTAGGAACAAAGTTAAGGCTAAGTTCAGCCTATCACCCTCAGACTGATGGACAGACAAAGAGAACGATACAGTCGTTGGAAGATTTGCTGAGAGCTTGTGTTCTAGACCATGGTGGAAGTTGGGATGATCTGTTGCCTCTTATAGAATTCACCTACAACAACAGCTACCATTCTAGTATAGGGATGGCACCCTACGAAGCCTTATATGGACGAAAGTGCCAGACACCATTGTGTTGGTACCAGGATGGGGAGAATATGATCGTAGGCCCAGAACTTGTGCAACAAACAACGGAAAAGATTAAACAGATCCGGGAAAAGATGAAAATGGCACAGAGCAGACAAAAGAGCTACTCAGATAAGAGAAGACGACCCCTCGAGTTTCAAGAAGGTGAACACATGTTCCTGAGAGTGACATGTACGACTGGGATAGGTAGAGCGATTAAGTCCAGAAAACTCACTCCCAAATTCATTGGACCTTACCAAATTCTTCGGCGTATTGGTCCAGGAGCTTACCAGATTGTCTTACCACCTTTTCTGTCTAACATTCATAATGTTTTCCATGTCTCACAACTTTGGAAGTATATTCCTGATCCGTCTCATGTAATTGAACTTGATATAGTACATTTACGAGAAAACTTATCTTATGAGACATCGCCTGTGCGAATCATTGATAAGAGGATCAAGCAACTCAGGGGAAAACAAGTTCCCTTCGCCAAAGTCGTTTGGAACGAAGCAACTGGAGATGCAATGTAGGAGATCGAGGAAAAGATGGGATTACAGTATCTCGATCTTTTTCAAGGTACGTAATTTCGAGGACGAAATTTTTTATTTTTTTTTAGAGGGGTGGTAATTTAACACCCCGATTTTCGAGTTTTTCTTTTAATCAGTATTTATGAACTTATATTTTATTCGAGGTATTAGAAAGGGATATAAAATATTCTGAGACCATAATCATGCTCAGCGATATCGTAGGAAGCTACGATTAAGTTTTGAGTCGAAAACTCAAACGGAGTCCGGTCTGCGTTTTTACACTGACAGTATGATTTTACTGCTCATGAGACCTCAGATGGACCCGTGAACGAGACAGTAAGTCTAAGAATTTGATTCTCTACGTTTTAGTTAAATTTCATAAAAATTTCAAAAAATTCACTTCCTGACCTCCGCTCGAGCTAAATCTTCAATCGGGTGGAGAACGGAGCCGCGTTTGGACTTACCAGGACCCGACAACGGATAATCTTGATATCACATCATGTCAACTCACTTGGGAGAGCATGCCAGAGTTGTCATGACGATCGGGAATTTAGGGACGCAAAATTACCAAAATACCCCTAACTTAAGTCTTTTCACCTTTTACCATTTTACCCTTTGAACCAAATGACCTTTTTACCCTTAATGAACTCTTTAGAAGGCTGGAACAGCCCTCTCAGCCCCTCATTCCACGCAGCCCAGCCCCCCAAGAACACCAAGAACACTTCATCTTCCTTAGAGAAAAAACCTCCATTGAATCCTTGAGAAAACCTTGAAAGCTTGTTGAAATCACTTGATTTCTTGACCAATCTTCCTCCATTTTAAGGTAAGATCACTTCTATGGTCTCATATCTTCTTGAATCTCTTTCAATATCAAGATCAAACCTCCATTTTCATGAAACTCATTCTTAGATCCAAAACTTTGAAAATCCATAGGAAATTGTAGGAAAATCCTTTGGAGGTGAAACCAAGTTCTTTGAACTCACCTCATCACCCTCTATCTAAACCCAAGAGCTGATGATCCAAGTCGCATCCTAGCTCTAAAACCCCAAAGTGGCCGAAACCTAAGAGTGATGATGAATAGTGTTTTTCATCAAATTTTTGATTTCTAACTCTTGATTCCATCCTTAGCTTTCCTAGTGTTCTTGAATCCAAGTGATGGAAAACCAAATCAATTCCTAGCCTAAATTTCCCTATATGGCCAAGAGCTTCATGGGGAAAATCCACGAGTTTTGTTTCACATTTTTGAGTCGTAGGACTTGAAATGGTGTTAACTAAGTTCATGAACCAACCATCCAAAAGTTTGGAACCAAATGAGATCCCTAACCCTTTTTACCTTTCATGGCCGAACCCTATACCTTTTAGGGGAAGGAAAACTTGTTTCTTATGTTATAGATTGATGTTGATTTGTTGTTTGAATTGAATTGTGTTTGATTGTTATAGGCGACGCGAACGGAACCGGAACCTGAGCCGAGAACCGATCGAGTTTGCATTAAATTTCCTTTGTGAGGTAAAGGGAGGTAGTCGTTTAAGTTTGAGTAGCTTCATAGTACATGTTTGGTATATGTATTATGATGACTTGATTGTTGAATTGGAGATGAGTTTGAATGATCTATGGATTTGTTTTACTTAATGAAACTTAATTGCACTCATGTTGATAATTTGTCGCATGGATGCCTTAGTTGATATTATGATGATGATTATGGATTGTTGATGTCTGTATATATATTTATACCCTGGATGAGCATAGGACTTGCTATGTCTCGATAATTTATTAAAAGACTCGAAATCCTAAATCTATGTTTTGAAAACCGTGTTTGAAATTAAAAAGTGATTTTTGGGAAAACGTGTTGCTTTTTCAAGAAAAGTTGTCTTTCTTGTTGAAAAGTAAAAAATGGTTTTGTGAAAAGTCGTGCAAATCGTGTTTTATTTCGGTAAAGTGTTTTAAAATGACGTGAAACCTTAGAAAACGGTTTTTGTTTTCAAGAAAGGTGTTTTCACGGAAAAACGTTCTCTTGATCAAAAATGATGTTTTGTTTCAAGAAAACCAAAGTATGTTTTTTTTCCTAAGGTTGTTTTGAGAAAGTTTGATCGAAAAGGAAAAATGATGAACCTTTGAGACGAACCCGAATCTAGTGGCCGAGACGTCGGGGCTAGTGTTTTGTGGATTGAGCACTCAGACTTCGTGTCCTGTGTTTTTGATTTGAGTGGGCTTAATGCCTTTTTGAAACGAGTCGTGGACTTCATGTCTCGACATTTGAAAGAATGAACGCAAAGAAAACAGAAAACCTTCTGTGTACATGCATGAACCGGCTGACGTGCCATTTGGAACCGAGCTACAACTTTCGTGGTTGAGAATTCAGCCAGTTAAGACCACTGGGTCTATAGGGGCATTCTGTGTTCGAGATCCCACAAGTGGCCGGTGGCGTAGCAACCCCGTGCCGTGGTAAATCGGCTGCAAACACGAATGAACTCGATCAGAGACTGGAGTATTCATGATATGGTGTGACGTGGTACCCTAGAACAATTGGAGTTCGGACCTAAATAGAGAGGCCGACTCATGAGAACAATTGTGTTACGGGTGTTACTGCGGCCTATCGCTCGATGTTGGGAAGTTAGAATCTCCGGACTACACGAATTAAGAAGATGATATTGAAGTCTCATGCATTATTATAACTGATGAATATGTTTGAAATGTTGTACTGTATTATAGAAATACCTGTTCATATAACTGTTTTTATGCTGTTTGTCGCCTGTGCGGCTATCGTGATAAACTTTATATGAGTATCTCACCTTTGCCTGTACATGTTGGACACTTTGTTGTGTTTTTGGAACACATGTACAGATGTTGATCATAGGTCCCCGCGGAGACGTGAGGACTCGGACGATGGAAAGTTTTGAAGGTGCCGACGTTGGGTTGTACCCCAATGGCTACTTTTAGCCGACCAGCTTAGGGGTCTTTTGTTTTGAGTAGTCTTATATTATATTACTGCACACATGTTAAATTATTTCTCAGTCTGTAATATGTTATACATTAGACCAGGTTTTACGTTATGTTTATGTTTTTATGAACAGTGAATTTCAATGTGTGATGTGAAATTTATTTCTTCGTCTTGAGTTGTTTGCCTATGCATGCAGAACCTTTTTAGAACCGCGTTTTCGAACGTAGCTACTTAATTAAATTATTTTCCGAAAGCAACCAGCGTTTTATTTTCTTGTTTTATTCCGCATTAGAGTCCGTGTATGTAGCACCCGCTAGGGGAGTGTTACAATACACAATGACTTAAAGTCATCACTGGGTTCCCTGCCATCAAGGTTCCCCATCTAGATGGCACATCTACCAGACACCACAATGCATGAGAAAACCTTTGTTTCCTTAAGTTTTTCTTTGTCGTATCATTATTCCCTCGTTGAAGCACTAAGCTATCAACCACCACAACATTTTGACTCTCAAGTCTTTATAACATTTCTCAAAAGGGGGACACACAGTCTGAAACAGCTCGAACCCGAAAACCATCAACTGATGCACCAGTCTCAGAGTTTGGGCTCTAGAGCACATAACTTGTCCACAAGCCTACAGGACCACAAAGATTGTCCACAAGCCTGTTGGACCACTTAGCTAACACGGATCCTTGATCCACGTGTTCTACAGAGCACTAGAACCCCGACATCTCGATTTCTAGGTTCACCTCCAAAATAATCCATTTCTTTTTTAAAACCAAAAACCAAAACCCATATCTCTGAAGTTTACACACAGAGCCTTCGAGGTCGGTTTTCCCATAAAACAACTCTTGGATCAAAACCACCTTTCCTTTTCGAAATACTTTGGTAAACCACCGCACTTTAAAATACGGTTCGTGAAAAAGCCTTTTTCCTGGATAAAACAATTTATTTCGAAACTCGATTTTCTTCAAAACACTTTTACTTGAAATGATTCGCTTTATTACTTAAAAACGGTTGATGTCTCTAAAATGCATTTTTTACTTCAAAACCATACTTTCCTTGGGCTAAAGATATTTTTCTCCTTTTCCCCTTTATGTCAACTCATTTCTCAATAAAGTATATTTTATTTTCTTTATTCCCAAAAGATATCCATTCCATTTATTTTTCCAAAATTCTTTTAAAACCCTTTTTGCCTTTCATTCATTTACTTTACGTCCCAAGCTTTTCGAAGCTTTTAACTTTACTCGATTTTGAACCTTAACCGATGTTAGGTCCCTTAGCACGATATCAATCATAACAAACATAAATAACATCATCCACCATAATTAAGCACAACAAAGCAAAATCATGCATAATCAAATACGGGCAAGCATAAAGTAAATCACTCCACAACAACAAAGCACATTTAAACTATTACAAACCATATACACAAATACAACACGCAGCTGTCGGAAATTGAATTCCTCAGGTTTATCCCCTTACCCGTTGAAGTTATCCGCCGAGTAAAAGTCATCCGATCGATCCGCGATTTCTCCCGATTACTCGTCCGATTATCCAACCACAACTACATACACACAATCAATCCAAACATCAATATTACACAACATAATTTTCCCTATTCCCCTCTACCTAGGGTTTAGCCATAGGGTCCCAAAATTAGCTAGGGATGTCTAAAAATTCTTATCTCTTGGATGAAGGATCTATAGGTACTCCTAACACCAAAACAAGTCTCTATACACAAACTTGAATAAAAAATTCTTTGTTTCACCAAATGGATAGGTTTCGGCCTCCCTTAAATCAAATATGCTAGGGAAGTTTTTTGATTACATACTCTCGGATTCAAGGACCTCTAAATGTGATAGAACATAATCAACACTTCTTAAACAAAAATTGAACCACACTCCATTGATTCAACAAAAGGGGGATTCGGCCACCCTATACCCATATGGGTTAGAGAGCTCTTTTGGTTGCAAGCTCTTGGATTATGAGAGAGAGCAATGAAACTAGCTCATAGAAATTGGTTTGACATTAAAAGGATTTTTCTACAATTTCTTATGAATTTATGAAGTTAAGGTTCAACTTTGAACAAAAGCTTGAAACACATGATTCAATGGAGAAAGATGAAGATTGAGAGATCAAGTGAGGATTCCATTCCTCCTAGATGATGAAGATGAATGAAGTGATCAACTTTGCTTCTAAAAGTTCTTGAAGAATCCTTAAGAAAGTGAGAGAAAATGAAGGAGAAAGGAAGGAAGAAAAGTGTTGAAGGAGAAGGAAATGGAGAGTGATTTTTATGATGGCTGTATATTATTTCGATTTTTAGTGCGCGAAACCAATTTTAGCAGAAAGGTAGGAAATTCGATTCTAAGCCTAACTATCTCCTTCACGAGTCAAAATTAGGTCTTCTAAGTAGTAAAATACTATTGTCAGTGAAAAACGCAAACCAGGCTCCATCTGAGTTTTCGACCCAAAATTTAACCGTAACTCCCTACAATAGCGTAAAGCGTGACTATGGTCTTCGTTTATTTTAATTCACTCTCTAAACCCTCCGATAAAATACAAACTCTTATACACAGTTTATTGACTTTAGAAAGGTTGAAAAATCGGGGTGTTACACTAGTCCTTCTGGAATGATTCTTTTGTCATTCATCAAAACTTAAATAATCCTATCAAGGCATATATTCACACTTCAGGGCTGTGAATTAGCTCGAAAATCTTCTCAATCTCTTGGATCCACAAGTCAGCCTTCTCGGGATCCACATCGTCATGAAATTGTGGCGGGTTCTGGCGTCTAAAATCAGTCAGACTTCGGCCCTCAACGGCCTGTACAACATGGGCCTGCTCTTGCTCATTGTGATCAGTCATGGTAGCCGTCTGAATAGCGATAGCAGCTGCCATGTTTGCCATTGCTTGTGCAGCAAAGTCCATTCCGTTAGTTCCGTTAGTGTCCTCCGTATGAACACCAACTCCTCTTCCGCGACCACGTCCACGTCCAACTCTAGTTTTAGTTCCTAGTTCCATATCTGACCTACAAGATTGAAATCAGTCAAACTGCAACTAGAAACCAAAACATACGCACACTTATCAACACACATTACTTCTAAGAAGTAATTCAATCAAGCCTTAATCAGAGATTACACAACAGACCTATTCGCAAAGATTCCTGAAAAACTCGACCAGCTCTGATACCACTAATGTGACACCCCAATCTGGCATCACACAGTCACCCAAAAACAACATAAAACATGAAATAACAGTTTGCTGGTTATTTTCGGAAAACAGATTTTTTTTACATAGATCTTACTTAATCCGAAAATCGTGATAAAATTTTTCTTCTCACAACGTTAAATAACACGTACTCAAGAAAATTTATCAACACTACTCGTATATATATATATATATATATATATATGCATCATCAATTAATCATATACATAAAGAAACTTTGGACAACATGTCCATTTTCAAATGATAAACTAACAGAAAAGTAAAATACTATCAATCCTAGAAATTAGGTAGCGACAGTCTGGAAACCATATCTCTAAAAACTATGGCCATCAGTAGCCGATAACAGACTACCCAAAAATCGCTAACTCAAAAAGAAACCCTAGGTTGGTCCATATCTAGTGGAACTCGTTGGAAAATCCCTCAAAGGAGGGTCCAACATCTACATCAAAAGAGAGGTTTGGGGTGTCTACATTCCCATTGACCATCCCTACTTCCCCGGCTCCTGTAATTGGAGCACCCTCGTTCTATTGAGGCTGATACTTAGGAGCATCCTGAGGATCCTCCTCCGGACCCTCTGCCACTAAGACGAACGGAGGAGGAGGAGTCAAGGGTGGCTGCTGCTACAAAGGCTGGGCAGCAGGGATCTCGTGCTGTAGAGATCCCTGATCCACAATTGCAGGATCATCCAGATCGGTGGCAAAGGGATCTGGATCGTCTATACTATATGTGTCCCCTCCTGAGATCCCACCTCCACATTCCCGCATAGGGTACACAGGTCCGGTGTATGCTGCGCTGCTAGCCCCCAGACTGGGGAAAAGTATGTTAGTGTACTAAGTGTGTATATGGCCAGTGAGTCTGTCTTTTGATGTATTTTGGGCGAGGAGAGGAAGTTGTCTGTATATATTTTATACCATGCTTCCTCTTTATGACTTGTGCTACTCTGATAATGGTATGTGACATGTGCAGTGTATGTATATACAGTACGTATGTATGTATGCATGATTAAATTTTTAATTATCCTCGTATGTTTGTTAAGCACGTTAATGTCTAGGGCTAATGGGATTATCCTACGTAAGTGGGGTTGTCTCACAACCCCTTCCTATTCCTTGGTCTGGCCAAATTTCTTATCATGAGGGGGGAGTTGTAACACCCCCTCGGTGTCACATTTCGTAACCCAAATTTTTTTTTTCTTTGTTAACTAAAAACTTTTTCGAGAATGCTCAATACAGTAGTTGTGGAAATCTAATACCAAAGTAAAACTTTAACAACCAGATGAAAGCAAATTGAAACTCATCATCTATAACTGTAATTCAATTTCACCATAAGGCGTACATCTTTTCAATCTTTTAATGCGCAATATACTTAGCCACAGTCGAAAGACCTGACTTAAACCTCAAAAATCCTAAGAGTTGGTCTAATAAAAGAACTCTAAGGATAATAAAGCATACTACCTAGCGTACATCGTACAAATGAGATTGGGCCTCGTCATGATCGGTCCTCACATCTTTGTCATCATCATCAAGAAACTCAAGCTATAGGGTCCCAAAGTGACCCCGAGGACCGTTGGGAAATATCGGTACACGTATCCAAAAACACAACAGGGTGTCCAACATGTACAGGCAAGGGTGAGATACCAATATATGGATTTAAACACGATAACTACATGTGCGACAAACCAAGCAGCATATAAACATATATAATCATGTCCACATAAGATATTATTGAATACACAAGTAGTTTATCAAAGGGTCTCATACCCGACAGCCAACGTCATTTCTAAAAAATGCATGACACTTCAATATATCATCTAGTACTTGATTCTTAATTTCCGGAAATCACAACTTCTTTCAAAAGAGCGGATCAAGCTCGATTGCCAAATAAGGCACAACGTATTTACCATATCACACTGTCCAACATAAGGCGCAGTGCTTCACATTATATGGATTTTTACCATATCACGCAGTCCCACACATGTATAGGGATAACCATATATGGATTTTTCATTGTCCATCAAGGCACAATGAAACAACGTCTTGAATATCCTAACCACCAAGATATCCAGATTAAAACAGTAAGCACGTCTGTAACACCCCGAAAATCTTATATATGTTAATAATTAATTTTATTTGCTTAAATTATTTCATTTATTTTATTGGGTGCATTATCATAGTTTATACACTCTTGCAAGACAAAAATATTATGCTATTGTTATTATTATTATTTGTTTTGAAAAATATTATTTAAGTAATATGCTTGAAAGAAATTATTTTCTAAATTTAATCTATTTGATTTTAGATTTGAAAATAAAATGGTTTGGATTTAATCAAAAATTTATTTTGGATCATTGATTCCTTAGGTTGATAAACTCAACCATCAATCTCTACTCTATTTCAAATTTTGAAATTTGAGATTTTTCCTTCTTTGCTTTTAGATCCAAGAGTCAAGATGTATTTATTTTTTTTGACTCAATCTCAACCACTCATTTTCCCACCTACCACAACTAAAAGAAAACAAAAAAAAAAGGGAAAATAAACCCCTGAATCCCCTAACACTAGCGCCCCACCCCCTCTTTCTCCCTATTCTCCTTTTCTTTCTTCTTCACCTGAAACGTCTCTCTCTCTCTAACTTCAAGTTTCCCCTCCTCCTTCTCTCTAGATTCCGGCCACCGTCCGGCCACCATTGATAAAATAGAGACCAGATTCAGACTCCTCTCAACTCCCTCTTTTGGTCCGATTAGTTTTCTGTTTGGCCACCGTGCTCCGCAACCGCCGCCACTGTTTAGGGTGTTTTCCAGTCACCTCCGGCCACTTATCAGAAAACAAAAACCATAGAAATGTTCCCCACCTTCTCCTCTACATTTCTAACCGAGCATCTTTGCCAACGGACATTTTTTATGGTGGAGCCACCAACACTTTCACCGCCTCTCATTGTGGTTTCCGGCCAAGTTTCACAAAACAAAGTGTAGATTCGGACTCCCCTCAACGTCCTCTACATTCTCCACCAAACCGTTTTTGCTTCTGGGCACCTTCACCGGAAGCCGCCACTCTGTTCATGCGTTTTTCCGATCACTTTCCGACCACCATTCACAGAACTCTTGCCACAGCCTTGTTCTCCTCACCTTCCTCTACGAGTCCAACCTTTTGGCTTCCAAGACGCCGCGTCTGCCGCTGTCAGCCGCCGCGCCGGCGAACCCCGCCACCACCACCGTTCACCTTCTTCTTTTGGTGCGTTATTTTCTCTCTCTTTTGCACCTCCTTGTGTTCTTCCCCAAATTGATTTGAAACCCGAACCCTAACATTTTGATTTCATGCTTTAAATGTGAAATTGATTCTATTATTATGCAATTGAGTATGTCAATTTCAAATTCCCTATGCTAATTGTTCAAATCCCTTTTAAATTCGGATTCCCCCTAATTCCACTCAAACCCTAATTTTTATTTAACTCTAATCATGAAATTAATTCTGTTTTAGTGCAATTAGAGTTGTTAATTAATGATTCCCTAAGTTAATTTCATATTTCTATGACCAAATTGGTTTTCCCCAAATTGGGTTGATAAACCATATTTTCCCCAAATTGATTATATAGGAAATCAATTCTGTTTTTATTAAATAAAATATTTAAAATTCATTAGATTATGTTTTTAATGATGATTAATTGATTGTTATGTTGGTTGGATGTTGAATGTGCTTGGATGCTATCTGTTGGATTTTGGTTGGGCTATGCTTGCTTGGGGGAGTTGCATATGCATTCTTGGAACTGTTGTGGAGTTGCTTGTACGTGTTGGGAAGCGTCAAAGGAACTCGAGACGTCAACGCCACCTTTGGCCACCTCTTGGATTTGATGCTTGGAGTTTGCTCGTCAAAGAGACTTCATTCAAGGTAATGGGGAGTGAACCTCATCACACCATATGGTGGATGAAGATGGTTTCTCTTGTTTGGTTGTGGAAACCCTAAGTATTTTGGGTTCTCCTATTTAATTTATGGTCATTGATGTTCATTTGGTTGTAATAATTTATTTGGTAGTGTTTGTGTGATTATTATGTGGGTGGCATGATAGAAAATGGTTTTGGTTGGTGAAAACTCTACTTTGATTCCTTGTCAAAGTATGGATTTTGATGGTGAATATTTGGAATGCTTATTATGTTGATTATCATGCTATATAGTTCATACTTGATTTGAGATATTGGGGGGAGTAAAACTTCATCCCTTTGCATGTGTGCAATTCGGCCATGAGTGGTTAAGTAAGGAGGAGAACTTCGACTTTTGAAATTAAGACGTTTGAGTGATTATTAGGTGGTTAAATGATCATAGAATCCAAGAACAACAATGAACAATGTTAACCCAAAAACCTCCATGTGCAATTCGGCCATGAAGATGTTTTTACACTAAAAATATTTTAATCCTCAACTAAGGGTCTAAGGTAATCAAAATGTGTTTTGAAAATCAAAAGAACTAAGTTTTTCAAGAACAAAACCTAAGCTCATTTATCATTAATGAATTCGGTCATATTGGCCTCTTAGAGGTGAAAATGTTTTTAAACCTTAACTTGGTGTTTTATGACTTCAAAATGAGTTATCAACTTATTTGATTTCACGTTCTAAGAAAAACAAACTTCTATTTTCAAACATAGAGGGCTTTTGACCAATTCGCGGACTTTGAGTGAGATTACTCATGAACTCTTAACTTAGAGTTTCATAGTGTAAGATTAAACATTTTACAACTTAGAATAATAAGGATTTTGATATAGAAAAATCATACTTTGAACTTATAGGGTATTTGACTTAAAAGAAAAATGAAAATGGAGGAGTTATTCCATTTAAATCCTTTAAGGATTTTAAAGTATTTTGCTAAATGATTTGGTACTAGTGTACCTAAGTAATGGTGATTTTTAGTTAAGGAATAATTTGTGCAAGGAAAATCTCTTTCAAGCTATTTTAAGCGTTTTCAATACTTGACTTTTAGTTGAGAACAAATGAGTTTAAGTCAACTGGATTTTCTTAAGCTGAACACTTAACTCAAAATAAAAGAGATATAAGGTGTAGTTATGTTGAAGCAAGACCATATACTATACTATTGATGATTTACTCATCAATGGATTCATAAGACTTAAATGAATCAAGAATTTGTTAGTTGCTTGAGAAACAAGTAACCTCGTAAATTAGAAAAGATCTAAGTAATTAATAAATGGATTTTCTCAATCCTATTACATAACGCATTTAGGACTCGACAATGATATCATAAGACGTGTACACAAACCCGAATCGTTTTGTGGTAAAACAGTAGTTCGATGACGGGCCGGTGAGTCGGACATGAAAATATCGTCTAACTGTATAATCTTTTGATGACTCGATCTTGGAGGGATCACGAGATTTATCCAGTGGATAAAAGTTTAAAACACTTAAAATGTATGAAGTTCCTAAGGAAGAGAACCTTGGTGAATCTTGAAGTTATCCGATGGATAAATGTTATAAAACACTTTAATGGTGAAAGACCTATATGAGAAGATTCCTGTGGAAACACGAGGTTTATCCGGTGGATAGACATTTTATCGCATCTGCTTTGTGTAAGCATTGACATTGTATCTCATAAGTCAGTAAGGCCTTGAGCCTAGGAGTTGAGCTTACACCTTGATGCGGGTGCTAATCTTACGGCGATGTCTTAAATGGTCTTGGAGGTATCAGGGTTGGAAAGGCTGACATGTGACCAGTTGGTAGCTCTTCTGTGTCGTGCCGAATCCGAGCAATATTGATATCCTCAACTAGATGCCGTGTGTAACACCCCGATTTTTGAGTTTTTCTTTTAATCAGTATTTATGAACTTATATTTTATTCGAGGTTTTAGAAAGGGATATAAAATATTCCGAGACCATAATCATGCTCAGCGATATCGTAGGAAGCTACGATTAAGTTTTGAGTCGAAAACTCAAACGGAGCCCGGTCTGCGTTTTTACACTGACAGTATGATTTTACTGCTCAGATGACCTCAGATGGACCCGTGAACGAGACAGTAAGTCTTAGAATTCGATTCTCTACGTTTTGGTTAAATTTCGTAAAAATTTCAAAAAAATCATTTCCTGACCTCCGTTCGAACGAAATCTTCAATCGGGTGGAGAACGGAGCCGCGTATGGACTTACCAGGACCCGACAACGGATAATATGGATATCACATCATGTTAACTCACTTGGGAGAGCATGCCAGAGTCGTCATGACGATCGGGAATTTCGGGATGCGAAATTACCAAAATACCCCTAACTTAAGCCTTTTCACCTTTTACCATTTTACCCTTTGAACCAAATGACCTTTTTACCCTTAATGAACTCTTTAGAAGGCTGGAACAGCCCTCTCAGCCCCTCATTCCATGCAGCCCAGCCCCTCAAGAACACCAAGAACACTTCATCTTCCTTAGAGAAAAAACCTCCATTGAATCCTTGAGAAAACCTTGAAAACTTGTTGAAATCACTTGATTTCTTGACCAATCTTCATCCATTTTAAGGTAAGATCACTTCTATGGTCTCATATCTTCTTGAATCTCTTTCAATATCAAGATCAAAACTCCATTTTCATGAAACTCATTCTTAGATCCAAAACTTTGAAAATTCATAGTAAATTGTAGGAAAATCCTTTGGAGGTGAAACCAAGTTCTTGGAACTCACCTCATCACCCTCTATCTAAACCCAAGAGCTCATGATCCAAGTCTCATCCTAGCCCTAAAACCCCAAAGTGGCCGAACCCTAAGAGTGATGATGAATAGTGTTTTTCATCAAATTTTTGATTTCTAACTCTTGATTCCATCCTTAGCTTTCCTATTGTCCTTGAATCCAAGTGATGGAAAACCAAATCAATTCCTAGCCTAGATTGCCCTTTATGGCCGAGAGCTTCATGGGGAAAATCCATGAGTGTTGTTTCACATTTTTGAGTCATAGGACTTGAAATAGTGTTAACTAAGTTCATGAACCAACCATCCAAAAGTTTGGAACCAAATAAGATCCCTAACCCTTTTGACCTTTCATGGCCGAACCCTATGCCTTTTAGGGGAAGGAAAACTTGTGTTCTTATGTTATAGATTGATGTTGATTTGTTGTTTGAATTGATTTATGCTTGATTGTTTTAGGCGACGCGGACGGAACCGGAACCAGAGCCGAGAACCGATCGAGTTTGCATTGAACTTCTTTTGAGAGGTAAAGGGAGGTAGTCATTTAAGTTTGAGTAGCTTCATAGTGCATGTTTGATATATGTGTTATGATGTCTTGAGTGATGATTTAGAGATGAGTTTGAATGATGTATATGTATACTTATATCCTGGATTGATTGGATGTTAAATGTTGTGCATAATTGTCTATTTGATAATTTGTGGCATGGATGCCTTAGTTGATATTATGATGATGATTATGGATTGTTGATGTCTATATATATATATATAAATATATATTTATATCCTGGATGAGCATAGGACTGGCTATGTCTCGATAATTTATTAAAAGACTCGAAATCCTAAATCTATGTTTTGAAAATCGTGTTTTTAAATCAAAAAGTGGTTTTTGGGAAAACGTGTTGCTTTTTCAAGAAAAGTTGTCTTTCTTGTTGAAAAGTATTTTTGTTTTGAAAAGTAAAGTGGTTTTGTGAAAAGTCGCGCAAATCGTGTTTTATTTCGGTAAAGCGTTTTAAAAAGACGTGAAACCTTAGAAAACGGTTTTTGTTTTCAAGAAAGGTGTTTTTCACGGAAAAACGTTCTCTTGATCAAAAAGGATGTTTTGTTTCAAGAAAACCAAAGTATGTTTTGTTTCCCAAAGTGTTTTGAGAAAATGAAGATGAAACTTTGAGACGAAACCGAACCTAGTGGCCGAGACGTCGGGGCTAGTGTTTTGTGGATGGAGCACTCGGACTTCATGTCCTGTGTTTTTGATTTGAGTGGGCTTAATGCCTTTTTGAAACGAGTCGTGGACTTTATGTCTCGACATTTGAAAGAATGAACGCAAAGAAAACAGAAAACTTTCCGTGTACATGCATGAACCGGCAGACGTGCCATTTGGAACCGAGCTACAACTTTCGTAGTTGAGAATTCAGCCAGTTAAGACCACTGGGTCTATAGGGGCATTCTGTGATCGAGATCCCACAAGTGGCCGGTGGCGTAGCAACCCCGTGCCGTGGTAAATCGGCTGCCAAACACGAATGAACTCGATCAGAGACTGGAGTATTCATGATATGGTGAGACGTGGTACCCTGGAACAATTGGAGTTCGGACCTAAATAGAGAGGCCGACTCATGAGAACAATTGTGTTACGGGTGTTACTACGGCCTATCGCTCGATGTTGGGAAGTTAGAATCTTCGGAGTACATGAATTAGAAAGATGATATTGAAGTCTCATGCATTATTATAACTGATGATAGTGTTTGGGATGTTGTACTGTATTACATAAATAACTGTTCATATAACTGTATTTATCTGTGGATGTTATACTGCTGTTTGTCGCTTGTGCGGCTATCGTGATAACTTTATATGAGTATCTCACCTTTACCTGTACATGTTGGACACCTTGTTGTGTTTTTGGAACACATGTACAGATGTTGATCATAGGTCCCCGCGGAGACGTGAGGACTCGGATGATGGAAACTTTTGAAGGAGCCGACGTTGGGTTGTACCCCAATGGCTACTTTTAGCCGACCAGCTTAGGAGTCTTTTGTTTTTGAGCAGGCTTATATTTTATTACTGCATATATGTCGCAATTACTTTCTAAGTCTGTAATATGATATATATATATATATATATATATATATATATATATATATATATATATATATATATATATATATATATATATATATATATATATATTAGACCAGGTTTTGCGTTATGTTTATGTTTTATGAACAGCGAATATCAATGTGTGATATGAAATTTATTCCTCCGACTGGAGTTGTTTGCCTATGCATGCAGAAAAATTTTAGAACCGCGTTTTCGAACGTAGCTACTTAATTAAAGTACTTTCCGAAAGCAACCAACGTTTTATTTTATTGTTTTATTTCCGCATTAGAGTCCGTGTATGTAGCACCCGCGAGGGGGGTGTTACATTAGTGGTATCAGAGCTGGTCGAATCTTTCGGGAATCCTTGGGAAGTGAGTCTGTTATGTTTATGTTGTGTGATCTCTGTGAACCTTGTTTGAATTGTTTCTCTGTTGAAGCAATGTGTGTTGACACACTAGTTTTGATTTATGTTTCCTTATTAAGGTATGTTTGGTTTGCCTTGTAGGGAGACATGAATCTTAGAGGTGGTCGTGGTGGAGGTCGCGGCACTGCTGACAACAATGTTGATGACAATAACATGAATCGGGCTATCCAGGCCATGGCTGATATGGCGGCTGCTGTTGCTCAACAGACTGCAACGATGGCTCAACAGAATCAACAGAACCAACAAAGAGCTGATCTTGCTGCTGGTGACAGAGGGTTAGTCGATTTTCGGCGTCACGATCCTCCGCAGTTTCACGGGGACTGTGACCCGGAAAAGGCTGACCTGTGGCTGCAAGAGATAGAGAAGATTTTTGCTGTTCTACATTGTCCTGAGGGAGTGAAGGTGGACTATGCCACATTCCTGTTTCTGGGTGATGCAGAGTATTGGTGGGGAGGAACCAGACAACTGCTGGAAGCCAACAACCAAGAGATCACTTGGGGAGTATTTCGCACCAAGTTTCTGGACAAGTACTTTCCCCAAAGTGCTAGAACCGAGAAAGAGCAGGAATTTCTGAAGCTGCAGCAGAGGGATATGTCTGTCGGGGAATATGCGGCGAAGTTTGAATCACTCGCCAAATATTTCCGCTTTTTCCAAGCTCAGCCTGACGAGGACTGGAAATGCGAGAGGTTCGAAGGCGGTCTGCGCTTCGAGATCAAGGAGTCGGTGTTACCACTGGAGATCCGTACCTTCCAAGCTCTGGTGGAAAAGTGTAGAAAGGTAGAAAAGATGAGAAGCGGAAGGGAGAACAAGGGTACTACAGGAGGACCGTCTAGGTCAAGGAACCCGAACCAGTACCAGCAACAGAAAGGGAAGCAGTCCCAGAAGAAGCCGTATTCCCGACCTCAAGGGAATAGTCAGAAACAACAACCTTATCGTCCTGTTGCTTCTGCTTATGATGGTGGGAACAAAAACGACCAGAACCAAGGCCGAGCCCAGAGATGTTTCTAGTGTGGGAAACCTGGACACCCAGCTGATAGCTGCAAACTGAAAGGAGTTCTATGTTTCCAATGCGGAGAGATAGGACATTTTGCGAGGGAATGCCCTACACCAAAGCCCGAGCCGACTGTCAACAACATGCGGACTGCTAGACCCACGGCGAGGGGAAGGGTTTATACCATGAGCGGCGTTGATGCTTCCAAATCTGATGATCTCATACAAGGTAGTTGCATCATAGCTGGTAATCTCCTAACTGTACTATTTGATTCGGGTGCGACACATTCGTTTATCTCCTTGAATTGTGTGAGACAATTAGAGTTGCCTGTTTCTTCGCTGTCTTTTGATTTGATTGTCACAACCCCGACTGCTAAACCTGTTACTGTTAATACAGTATGTTTGAACTGTCCTATTACTGTTCATGATAGGAACTTTCTTCTTGACTTAATATGTTTGCCTTTGACTCAATTGGATGTGATCCTAGGCATGGATTGGTTATCTTCCAACCATATCCTTTTAGACTGTGCACATAGAACCCTAGTTTTTCCTGACCCTGAGATTTCTGGAATTATAACTGCTAATCAAGTAAGAGCTTCTTTGAAAGAAGGAGATCTGGGATACATGCTTCTATCTGTTTAGAAATCGAGAGGGACGTTGTCTTGAGCGATGTGCCGGTTGTGAAAGATTTTCCGGAAGTTTTTCCAGAGGACGTACCAGGTTTGCCACCTGTGAGGGACATCGAGTTTGCGATCGACTTAGTTCCAGGATCCGGTCCGATCTCTATATCTCCTTATAGGATGTCACCTACGGAGTTAGCCGAGTTGAAGACTCAACTAGAGGATCTAATGTCCAAGCGGTTTGTGAGGCCAAGTGTGTCCCCGTGGGGAGCACCAGTGTTGTTGGTGAAGAAGAAGGACGGGAGTTCAAGACTCTGTGTGGATTATCGTCAACTCAACAAGATAACGATCAAGAACAAGTATCCTCTACCCCGCATAGATGACTTGATGGATCAACTTCAAGGAGCCGCTGTCTTTTCAAAGATCGATCTGAGATCCGGTTATCACCAGATCAGAGTAAAGAACGAGGACGTACCCAAGACTGCTTTCAGGACTCGTTATGGTCACTATGAGTACCTCGTGATGCCTTTCGGAGTGACGAACGCGCCTGCTATCTTCATGGACTATATGAACAGGATTTTCCGTCCGTTTTTGGATCAGTTTGTTGTCGTGTTTATCGATGATATCCTCATCTACTTAAAAAGTTCTGAGGAACACGAGGAACACCTACGACAAGTTTTGCAGATCCTTCACAAGGAGAAGTTGTACGCAAAGCTACCCAAGTGTGAATTTTGGCTGGATGAAGTCAAATTCTTAGGACATGTGATTTCGAAGGAAGGAATTGCCGTCGATCCTATGAAAGTAGAAGCAGTACTTCTGTGGGAGAGACCCAAGACTGTAACAGAAATCCGCAGTTTCGTTGGACTAGCTGGTTATTACAGAAGGTTCATCGAAGGATTTTCAAAGATTGTTGCGCCATTGACTCAACTTACGAGGAAGGACCAACCGTTTATGTGGACTGATAAATGTGAAGAGAGTTTTCAGACGATGAAGGAACATTTGACAACCTCACCAGTGTTAGTACTACCTAAGCCAGACGAACCGTACGAAGTGTACTGTGATGCTTCGTATCAGGGATTAAGATGTGTGCTTATGCAACATCGGAAGGTTGTAGCATATGCTTCGCGCCAGTTGAAGACTCATGAGAGGAATTACCCGACGCACGACCTTGAGTTAGCTGCTGTGGTTTTTGCACTAAAGATCTGGAGACACTACTTATATGGATCTAAGTTCGATGTCTTCAATGACCACAAAAGTTTGAAGTACCTGTTCGACCAGAAGGAACTTAACATGAGGCAGAGACGCTGGATGGACTTTCTTAAAGACTACGACTTCACTTTGCTGTACCACCCTGGGAAAGCAAATGTCGTTGCAGATGCTCTGAGTCGGAAGACCCTACACATCTCTGCAATGATGGTTAAAGAGCTAGGATTGATAGAACAGTTTCGTGATCTCAATCTAGCTGTGGAAGTGAACAATGAGAAGATTTGTTTGGGAATGATTAAGGTATCTAGTGGACTGATGGACACGATCCGTGAACAGCAAGCAACTGATGTATATCTCCAAGAGAAAAAGGAGTTACTTGGAGAAGAGAAAGCTGCAGAGTTCAGTATGGGGACTGATGGTATCTTGAGATGCAATGGACGAGTTTGTGTGCCTAGCAACCCGGAGATGAGGAAAATGATTCTATAAGAAGGACACAAGAGCAAGCTAAGTATTCACCCTGGATCAACCAAAATGTACCAAGATCTAAAACAAAAGTTTTGGTGGCCAGGAATGAAGAAGCAAGTGGCTGAGTATGTAGCATCATGTTTGACCTGTCAGAAAGCGAAGGTAGAACATCAATGACCTGGAGGGATGCTTCAATCCTTGGATGTACCCGAATGGAAATGGGAGAGCATTTCAATGGATTTTGTGGTAGGATTACCGAGAACGTCCAAAAGTTTTGATTCAATTTGGGTGATTGTTGATAGGTTAACGAAGTCAGTACACTTCTTACCTGTTAAGATCAACTACTCAGTGGAGAAGTTAACTGAGTTGTATATCAGAGAAGTAATCAGACTACATGGAGTGCCTTCGAGCATAGTCTCTGATAGAGACCCAAAGTTTACGTCACGTTTTTGGAAAAGTCTACATCAAGCTTTAGGAACAAAGTTAAGGCTAAGTTCAGCCTATCACCCTCAGACTGATGGACAAACAGAGAGAACGATACAGTCGTTGGAAGATTTGCTCCGAGCTTGTGTTCTAGACCATGGTGGAAGTTGGGATGATCTGTTGCCTCTTATAGAATTCACCTACAACAATAGCCACCATTCTAGCATAGGGATGGCACCCTATGAAGCCTTGTATGGACGAAAGTGCCAGACACCGTTGTGTTGGTACCAGGATGGAGAGAACATGATCGTAGGCCCAGAACTTGTGCAACAAACAACGGAAAAGATTAAACAGATCCAGGAAAAGATGAAAACGGCACAGAGCAGGCAGAAAAGCTATTCAGATAAGAGAAGACGACCCCTCGAGTTTCAAGAAGGTGAACACGTGTTCCTGAGAGTCACATCCACGACTGGGGTAGGTAGAGCGATTAAGTCCAGAAAACTCACTCCCAAATTCATTGGACCTTACCAAATTCTTCGGCGTATTGGTCCAGTAGCTTACCAGATTGCCTTACGACCTTTTCTGTCTAACATTCATAATGTTTTCCATGTCTCACAACTTCGAAAGTATATTCCTGATCCGTCTCATGTAATCGAACCTGATATAGTACATTTACGAGAAAACTTGTCTTATGAGACATCGCCTGTGCGAATCGTTGATAAGAGGATCAAGCAACTCAGGGGAAAACAAGTTCCCTTAGTCAAAGTCGTTTGGAACGAAGCAACTGGAGACGCAACGTGGGAGCTCGAGGACAAGATGAAGTTACAGTGTCCCAATCTTTTTCAAGGTACGTAATTTCGAGGACGAAATTTTTTTTAGAGGGGTAGTAATGTAACACCCCGATTTTTGAGTTTTTCTTTTAATCAGTATTTATGAACTTATATTTTATTCGAGGTCTTAGAAAGGGATATAAAATATTCCGAGACCATAATCATGCTCAGCGATATCGTAGGAAGCTACGATTAAGTTTTGAGTCGAAAACTCAAACGGAGCCCGGTCTGCGTTTTTACACTGACAGTATGATTTTACTGCTCAGATGACCTCAGATGGACCCGTGAACGAGACAGTAAGTCTTAGAATTTGATTCTCTACGTTTTGGTTAAATTTCGTAAAAATTTCAAAAAAATCATTTCCTGACCTCCGTTCGAGCGAAATCTTCAATCGGGTGGAGAACGAAGCCGCGTATGGACTTACCAGGACCCGACAACGGATAATATGGATATCACATCCTGTCAACTCACCTGGGAGAGCATGCCAGAGTCGTCATGACGATCGGGAATTTCGGGATGCGAAATTACCAAAATACCCCTAACTTAAGCCTTTTCACCTTTTACCATTTTACCCTTTGAACCAAATGACCTTTTTACCCTTAATGAACTCTTTAGAAGGCTGGAACAGCCCTCTCAGCCCCTCATTCCACGCAGCCCAGCCCCTCAAGAACACCAAGAACACTTCATCTTCCTTAGAGAAAAAACCTCCATTGAATCCTTGAGAAAACCTTGAAAACTTGTTGAAATCACTTGATTTCTTGACCAATCTTCATCCATTTTAAGGTAAGATCACTTCTATGGTCTCATATCTTCTTGAATCTCTTTCAATATCAAGATCAAAACTCCATTTTCATGAAACTCATTCTTCGATCCAAAACTTTGAAAATCCATAGTAAATTGTAGGAAAATCCTTTGGAGGTGAAACCAAGTTCTTGGAACTCACCTCATCACCCTCTATCTAAACCCAAGAGCTCATGATCCAAGTCTCATCCTAGCCCTAAAACCCCAAAGTGGCCGAACCCTAAGAGTGATGATGAATAGTGTTTTTCATCAAATTTTTGATTTCTAACTCTTGATTCCATCCTTAGCTTTCCTAGTGTCCTTGAATCCAAGTGATGGAAAATCAAATCAATTCCTAGCCTAGATTGCCCTTTATGGCCGAGAGCTTCATGGGGAAAATCCATGAGTGTTGTTTCACATTTTTGAGTCATAGGACTTGAAATAGTGTTAACTAATTTCATGAACCAACCATCCAAAAGTTTGGAACCAAATAAGATCCCTAACCCTTTTGACCTTTCATGGCCGAACCCTATGCCTTTTAGGGGAAGGAAAACTTGTGTTCTTATGTTATAGATTGATGTTGATTTGTTGTTTGAATTGATTTATGCTTGATTGTTTTAGGCGACGCGAACGGAACCGGAACCGGAGCCGAGAACCGATCGAGTTTGCATTGAACTTCTTTTGAGTGGTAAAGGGAGGTAGTCATTTAAGTTTGAGTAGCTTCATAGTGCATGTTTGATATATGTGTTATGATGTCTTGAGTGATGATTTAGAGATGAGTTTGAATGATGTATATGTATACTTATATCCTGGATTGATTGGATGTTAAATGTTGTGCATAATTGTCTATTTGATAATTTGTGGCATGGATGCCTTAGTTGATATTATGATGATGATTATGGATTGTTGATGTCTATATATATATAAATATATATTTATATCCTGGATGAGCATAGGACTGGCTATGTCTCGATAATTTATTAAAAGACTCGAAATCCTAAATCTATGTTTTGAAAACCGTGTTTTTAAATCAAAAAGTGGTTTTTGGGAAAACGTGTTGCTTTTTCAAGAAAAGTTGTCTTTCTTGTTGAAAAGTATTTTTGTTTTGAAAAGTAAAGTGGTTTTGTGAAAAGTCGCGCAAATCGTGTTTTATTTCGATAAAGCGTTTTAAAAAGACATGAAACCTTAGAAAACGGTTTTTGTTTTCAAGAAAGGTGTTTTTCACGGAAAAACGTTCTCTTGATCAAAAAGGATGTTTTGTTTCAAGAAAACCAAAGTATGTTTTGTTTCCCAAAGTGTTTTGAGAAAATGAAACCAAAGGAAAAATGATGAAACTTTGAGACGAAACCGAACCTAGTGGCCGAGACGTCGGGGCTAGTGTTTTGTGGATGGAGCACTCGGACTTCATGTCCTGTGTTTTTGATTTGAGTGGGCTTAATGCCTTTTTGAAACGAGTCGTGGACTTTATGTCTCGACATTTGAAAGAATGAACGCAAAGAAAACAGAAAACTTTCCGTGTACATGCATGAACCGGCAGACGTGCCATTTGGAACCGAGCTACAACTTTCGTAGTTGAGAATTCAGCCAGTTAAGACCACTGGGTCTATAGGGGCATTCTGTGATCGAGATCCCACAAGTGGCCGGTGGCGTAGCAACCCCGTGCCGTGGTAAATCGGCTGCCAAACACGAATGAACTCGATCAGAGACTGGAGTATTCATGATATGGTGAGACGTGGTACCCTGGAACAATTGGAGTTCGGACCTAAATAGAGAGGCCGACTCATGAGAACAATTGTGTTACGGGTGTTACTACGGCCTATCGCTCGATGTTGGGAAGTTAGAATCTTCGGAGTACATGAATTAGAAAGATGATATTGAAGTCTCATGCATTATTATAACTGATGATAGTGTTTGGGATGTTGTACTGTATTACATAAATAACTGTTCATATAACTGTATTTATCTGTGGATGTTATACTGCTGTTTGTCGCTTGTGCGGCTATCGTGATAACTTTATATGAGTATCTCACCTTTGCCTGTACATGTTGGACACCTTGTTGTGTTTTTGGAACACATGTACAGATGTTGATCATAGGTCCCCGCGGAGACGTGAGGACTCGGACGATGGAAACTTTTGAAGGAGCCGACATTGGGTTGTACCCCAATGGCTACTTTTAGCCGACCAGCTTAGGAGTCTTTTGTTTTTGAGCAGGCTTATATTTTATTACTGCATATATGTCGCAATTACTTTCTAAGTCTGTAATATGATATATATATATATTAGGCCAGGTTTTGCGTTATGTTTATGTTTTATGAACAGTGAATATCAATGTGTGATATGAAATTTATTCCTCCGACTGGAGTTGTTTGCCTATGCATGCAGAAAAATTTTAGAACCGCGTTTTCGAACGTAGCTACTTAATTAAAGTACTTTCCGAAAGCAACCAGCGTTTTATTTTATTGTTTTATTTCCGCATTAGAGTCCGTGTATGTAGCACCCGCGAGGGGGGTGTTACACCGTACTTTTCATGTTTGGTGTAGAGTGTTTCCGTAAAAGCCAGATACGTGCACGTTACGAATGTTGTAGCATCTTGCCCATGGCTGGCGTATACGGAACATGTCCTCCCATTCACTCTCTCTGATGTTTTGTTAGCTCCATGGAGTAGGGTTTGAGTCATACCCATTTGCATAGTGAATGCATCATGAACATCGCATATCATGACATGGATTTGATGATTCTATTAATTGGCTTAACTGTATTGTTATGTATTGATGATTCATGCTGATATGCTTAATGTTGTGATTATCTGTGAGTCGCGTTATCTTCATTTGTTGTATGATTGTGTTGATGATTGGGAATCTCACCCATTACTTTATATTCTCTTGCTATGTATCCTTGTTGTTTGAGAAGATTGTTGTGTTGAGATGTCGTTGAGGCTACTGACATATATCCTCGCTATCCCGACTGATCAACCGGAGGGTCGGATGCTTAGGCTCGAGAGTGGACCAGTGGAGTCTCTAGGAGGCATTGTCCTCATGTTTCGGATGGTCCAAGGTTATGACATGCATGCTTTTATCTATTTTTCTTCTCTTGGAGTCGAGAGTGTCTGCCGATGGTTCGTGAGCTATTGGGTAGTCTAATACTCCGAATCATCTCGAGCCTTTCCCCTCGTGGTTTACGGGAAGGCGACATGATATAGTTGTTTACCAAGTTATCCCTATTGATTCATTCTGCTCTCATTTGAGGAGGGACTAGAATGGGGATCTAGGTGTTGTGTCGGTGAATGACTCTTTTATTTAGTGTCTTTTGGCCAACTTGGTGCGTCTATGTCTTGTTTTATCTTTAACGGAGCTGCGCCTCCAAGTACTTTATTTTAGGAGCTGCGTCTCCAAATCTTTATGTTGGGTCTGTATCTTGTATTTGTTTTCAGTAGTTGGGTTGGGTTTTATGTAAATCTCTTACGAACTTATGACCTTATATTACGAACCATCTCATTTACTTTATTTACATATATAGGTACATAATCACAAGCTTTTATATTTATGCCTTCCGAAAAAGAAAATTTACCTCATCTTCTTAAATGATTTTAATTAACCCGTCTTTCGGCCTTACAGTTTTATAAAATGTCCATCAACGTGATGCCCCTGGAATGGGTGTTATAACGTCTGCCAATTTAAATGCATGAGAAAAACTTTATTTCATAAGTTTTTCTGTCTCGTATAATTATTCCCTTGTTGAAGCTCAAGGCTATCAACCACCACAACTTTTAGACACTTAGGTCTTTCCAATATTTAATAAAAAAGGACACAGTCCAATAGCTCAATCACAAAACCATAGACCGATGCACCAGTCTCGAGTTTTTGATTCCAGAGCATACAAATTGTCCACAAGTTTACAGGACCACAATGAATAACACGGATCCTCGATCCATGTGTTCTGTAGAACACTAGAACCCCGACGTCTCGGTTTCTAGGTTCACGTTTCAACGTTTTACATCGTTTTCATTCTGTGAAACACAAATCCAAAACAAAATCTCCGTAACTTATCCAAGTTGTTGGAATTAACACTGTTGAGTAAAACTCGTTTACAGAAAAATCCTTTCCGTTTAAAGTTCATTTATAAAACTATCAAAATCACCAATAAAACTTATTTTCCTTTGAAAGTCTTCTTCAAAGCTTCAGTTCTTGAAAGAGAGTCATTTGAGACTAAATCGCTGTCCAAATAAATACTGCTGTTTTCAAAAACACCTTCCGTAAAAATTTTCGGAATTATCCGTCGTTTAGCGTCTTAAAAAAACGTTCTAAGTTAAAATTGTCTTTTTCTCTTAAATTAATTTTCTTAACATAACCATTAAATTATTTTGAAAACTTTGTCTACTAATCTCTTTATTTTACTTTAGGATCGTTTTCGTAAAAACTAGCATCATTAAAATCTTCCAACGTTTCTCAATGAAGTATTTGACGTTTCTTATAAAGTTTTTTGAGGCTTTTATCTCATTCATTAATTGAACACTGACCACTGTCAAGCTTCTCAATCAACAATCAACATCAATAAAATTGACACATCAATGTTATAGCAGATAATACAGTTCATAACATGCATTAAAATACTATAACACATAACTGTAGATAACAGATAATCAACAATAGATAGAATAACCAAAGTGAAGTTCAAGCAACACAATATAGACCACTCACTAATAACATTTAGTTATCAAGAAATCTCTCAAGCAAACTCCCCTTACCTCTTGTTGCCAAGTAAGGTTTATGCCCTTTGATTTTCCAAGGCTTCCCTTTACTCCATAAATCACCGACTCCCGTAGTCCAAGCGAAGCTACTAAAAGGTGTGACGTCCCCAAGTCCCACTCGAGAAAATACCATTATTTTAAAACCCAAATATACTATTAATTATAACTTAAAGATTATGCGCTTAATAAAACAGCGATAACATATGATCAATTTAAAAGCGCACAATATCAGAGTGAACACAACGAGATAAACGAAACATCCACACACAGTGCTGATATATATATATATATATATATATATATATATATATATATATATATATATATATATATATATATATATATATATATATATATATATATATATATATATATATATATATATATATATACATGGTGGCCCGATCAGTAGGGTCAAGTAATAATACAGATGGAAATACATAAGGAATTGGAAATATAAAATGAAAATGGTACATCCAAGGACCTTCAAAAAGAAACTCTCAAGGCTCACCAGCACTCTCCCCAGCCCAATCTCAAAGTACATCAAAACCTTTCCACACTATCCTAGAGACGCACTGGTTGGCTCTCACCCTTAGTGGTGAGGATGCCCTGAGCTACCCTGTCCATCTCCGTGAGTGCGCCTCTAAACTTGCATAGGCTCATACTCGGATGAGGAACTTGAAACTACGATTCTATGCCTCTGAGCTGCCCTCGGGTATCGCTCCATACACCTGCGCTGTCCTTTGTGGACGAAGCCTCTCCTGTTGGACACTACAGAAGACTGGGGTGCCACCCACAAGTAGTCTCGCTCTCTCTGCCTCGGAGGGTGCCACATCTGAGGGAAGGGAAGAAACTGGTACACGCGATAAGGTCCTATGATGTCCACATATGGTGGTGTGCCGCTCCGGAAGATCAAGCTGACAGGTCCGATGTAGACGGCCAAAAAGGTCGAGGGGTCCACCTGCCATCCCCTCTCCTCATGGTAGATTATCTCAATGTCCCCCAGCATTGGCATCCGCAGTGCCCCCGTGATAAACGGGTGAAGCCTCAGGTCCATCCCGATCCTCCGCTAACTCGTCGTCTGTCCGCAAAACCGAATGTACACATACATAGAAATACAGGGAGATAAGATATACATCACATCTATGACAGGGATGATGCAATGAAGAACATATAGCAAACCCAATCATCTCTCAATATCACGACACTACGGTTGTTCCCTAACTAGATGTACACATACTCTTTCCATGCATGCCGGCCGGTACTAAACACCCTACTAAGGGCAACATCACGTCCGCACATCGGACAACAAGTTGGTTTGTTTCGGTAATCCGTTCCACTAGCCGTGACCCATAAGAGTGCATCACCGCTCAACTGTTCCTGACAACGAGGGTTAACTGGGCCTCCTCGGAAGATCCACCGTCAACTGGAAAGACTCAGGGCTCTAGTCGGGATAACCATACTTAGTCAGGACAACCACGACACGATAGGCGCTACCATACCGGTCTCATGTGGGTACACCTGCGTCCAGTATATTCCCAAGGGCTCTCAGACCTTCCTTTCCGTTAATCTCACCCGCACTCGGTCCACCACCTCGTATGCCTCACAGCATACGGCTCGCCACTTGGCATCAAATGAATATGCTATGCATGCCATCAATCTCTCTTGAGCTGACATCACAACACATGCAAACTTGCTCTTAGCAAAATGAGCTCCAAGCTCCACTTACACATATGAGCTCCAAGCTCCACTTGTACACATATGAGCTCCAAGCTCCACTATACCTCAAATCTTAATTATTAGCTCAAACATTCACCACGGGGTCAAAGCCCTAATCATGCTAAACCTCTGAATCTCATACATAAACGTATTTCCAGATAAAATGCAACAGTTCAGCAATTATCAACATGCTCCATAAAGCAATAAAAAACATACATACCAACCTGCCATTATCATCAACATATCATGTATCTCTTGCAAATATCAAACATCATAAATAGCAGGTACGCATATATCAACACATAGCACATATTATCATGCATCACAAATCTGCTAACCTAGGGTACCAAATATCACGATCATAGCCCAAAAGTATACTAAACCACGGGTTTAGGTACTTTGCTAGGGCTCAACCTCATATAGGGTTTAGGGTTCCCCTACACACATAAAACATACAATACAGCTATATGGACTGCTTTTGCCTCCCCGACGTGTTAAACTCTTTCTCCCCACCGGATAGCAAAAGGGGTGATAATCACAAACACAACGAGCACTCCTTTGCTCCTCTCCTTGCCTCACAGCCGCAGCCCACCTGCTCCAACGGGTTCCGCACACAACTTCCAAACTTGCCCTAATAACGGAAATAACACGTAGACTATAGCATTAACCCTAATACGAAGTTAAAACCGTGAAAAGAAGCTTAAACCAAAAGAGAACATTGTATAGGTACAATGTAGGTAGATACGGAACCTTGGCTTACCCTCGTCGAATCACAAAAGCAAACCGGTAGAAATGGAGTAGGAGTTGCGCTGATCATGAAAACACATTCGGAACTGGAATCGGACGAACGAACGGATCACGAACTTAGATTGAAGCTCTCAACCTGTCTCTGGTCTCTAACTCAAGCTCTCTGGACGTATGAGGTTTGTAAAGCTCATCCATGGTGAAAAATGAACAAGTATATATAGAGGTAAAACTCTGCTACCAACGCTTTAGCGTTCCAACGCTTGAGCGTTGACGTTTCCTCATCGCCAAGGCACTGCCCATCACGTGTCAACCACGACACGTAACCGACATGTGTCACTTTACGTCCCATCACTGCCAGGCATTGGTCAGAGGGTCCACTCTTGAGCTTCCACAACTCTCCACGCTAGAGTGTCATCACGCTTGAGCATTCCACTGATCCACGCTTAAGCATTCTGCTCCTGATCCCTTGTCCTTCGTCCTTCTCTTATCCAATTCATTCCTACTCTTAACATACTCTCTAAACACACTTTCAAGCCATGATGATAATTATTAAGAAACATATACATATTCAATCTAGGCCATCTTTCTCAATTAAGGTTTCCGAAAAATGGGTTGTTACATTACCACCCCCCTTAATGAGAATTTCGTCCCCGAAATTCCTCGTTCATACCTGTAAGCAAAGATGGGTACTATTGGCGCATCTGAGCTTCTCTTTCCCATGTTGACTCTCCGGTTATTGGGTCCCATTCCACTCTCACCTAAGGAATCTGTTTACCATGAAGCTCCTTGATCCTTCTATCCACTATCCGAGCAGGTAAAGTCCCGTATTCAAGGTTCTCTCTTAACGGGATTGATTCGAGCTCTAACACATGCGATGGATTAGGGTAATACTTTCTAAGTTGGGATACGTGAAAAACATCATGAAGCCTTGATAAGTTAGGTGGTAAAGGTATTTGGTAAGCTACTGGACCAATTCGGCGAAGAATTTGAAATGGTCCTATAAATCTAGGTGCAAGCTTTCTGGATTGAATTGCCCTGCCAATACCAGTCCTTGGAGTAACTCTTATAAATACATGATCGCCCTCCTGGAATTCTAAAGGTCTCCTCTATTTATCAGCGTTGCTCTTCTATCTATCCCTTGCAGTTTTCATCTTTTCCCGGATCAGCTTGACTTGTTCCGTCGTCTGTTGTACTAACTCAGGTCCTAATAACTGATTTTCTCCAGTTTCATACCAACACAACAGAGTCCTACACTTTCTCCAGTACAAAGCTTCATACAGCGCCATCCCAATACTTGAGTGATAACTGTTGTTGTAGGTAAACTCAATCAAATGAAGAAAATCGTCCTAACTTCCCGTTTGTTCCAACACACATGCTCTTAGAAAATCTTCCAACCATTGAATCGTTCGTTCTAACTGACCATCCGTTTGGGGATGATAAGAAGAACTCAACCTTAACTTGGTTCCTAATTTCTCCATTTAAGCTTTTCCAGAAACTCAAAGTAAACCTCGGATCTCGGTCCGAGATAATACTCGAAGGCAGACCATGCAGACGCACCATCTCCCTGATGTAAATCTGAGTCAGCCTCTCGAGAGAATAGTTCTGGTTGATAGGTAAGAAATGAGCACATTTCATCAATCTATCTATGATGACCCAAATTGCATCACACCTCTTTTGAGTTCTTGGTAACCCGAAAACAAAGTCCATTGCAATACAGTTCCACTTCCATTCCGGAACAACCAATGATTGCAACAATCCTGCTGGCTTCTGGTATTCAACCCTCGCCTTTTGACATACCAAACAGGATAGGACATAAGCTACCACTTGCTTCTTCATCCCTGGCCACGTAACTTCTTTATATCCTGATACATTTTAGTAGCTCCTGGGTGAAAACTTAACTTGCTCTTATGTGCTTCTTCCAAAATCATATTCTTAACTTCACTATCCTCAGGCACACAAACTCGGTCGCCAAACCTGATAAGGCCATCCGAACCTCTCTTAAACTCAAACGTTTCACCTTCCTCGATCAACCAGTTAACCTTCTTAAGGTACTCATCCTCAGCTTGCCTTTTCCAAAGCAGATCCAAGAAATCGCTGGTAACCTCGATCATCCAAAGATTCATCTTATCCTCGATGATTTCTATGTCCAGATTAAGATCTCTAAACTGCTCCAACAACTCTAGCTCTCGCACCATCATTGCAGATACGTGTAGGGACTTTCTACTGAGCGCATCCGCTACGACATTTGCCTTGCCTGGATGGTATTGCAGGTCGAATTCATAGTCCTTTATGAATTCCATCCACCTTCTCTACCTCATGTTCAACTCCTTCTAGTCGAACAAATACTTTAGGCTCTTATGGTCGCTAAATATGCTGAATTTAGCACTTTACAGATAGTGTCTCCATATCTTCAATGCAAACACTATTGCAGCTAGCTCCAGATCATGAGTCGGATAGTTCCGTTCGTGCACTCTCAACTGCCTGGAGGCATACGCCACCGCTCTTCCTTCTTGCATGAGGACACAACCCAATCCTTGATATGACGCATCACAATATACGTTGAAACATCCTAACAGATCTGACAAAACCAACACCAGCGACGTGTCAACCGACGCTTTAGCTCCGAGAAACTTTGCTCACAAGCTTCCCTCCACTCAAATGCCTTCCCTTTTCTCATCAATTGCGTCATAGGCAACGCGATCTTAGAGAATCCTTCGATAAACCGCTTGTAGTAACCCGCCAAACCAAGAAAAATGCGAAGACTTCGGGCTTTCCCACTTAACTACCGCTTCAACCTTAGCAGGATCAACCATGATTCCATCCTTTTTGATCATGTGTCCTAGAAACTGTACTTCCTCTAGCCATAAATTTACACTTAGATAGCTTCGCATATAACAGCCTATCCTTCAGCACCTATAGCACCACTCGAAGATGCTCTTGATGTTCCTCTTTACTCAAAGAGTAAATAAGGATGTCATTGATAAACACGACAATAAAATTGTCTAGGAACGGTCGGAATATCCTGTTCATATAATCCATGAACATAGACGGAGCATTAGTCACACCGAACGGCATAACCAAATACTCGTAATGCCCATACCGACTTCAAAAAGCAGTCTTCGGTATATCTTCCATCGTCACTCTGATTTGATGATAACCAGATCGCAGATCGATCTTGGAAAAAACAGTTGCCCCCTCAACTGATCCATCAAATCATCTATCCTAGGCAACGGGTACTTGTTCTTTATTGTCACTTTGTTTAGTTGTCGATAGTCAACACATAACCTTGAACTCCCATCCTTCTTCTTGACGAACAGTATCAGAGCTCCCCATGGCGATGCACTAGGTCTGATAAATTCTTTGCCTAGCATCTCATCCAACTATTTCTTCAATTCTGCCAACTCTACTGGAGACATTCGATAAGGTGTTATCGAAATAGGTCCAGTTCCTAGTACAAGATCTATGGTAAACTCGATCTCCCTTTCCGGTGGTAACCCTGGAACATCATCCGGGAATACCTCAGGAAATTCCCGCACAATCGGCAACGTTTCCACGTTCGGAGTTTCCTTTGCTTCCAAGGAGAACAACACCACGCACTCTCCAGATCGTATAACCTTCGGAGTACCTTCGTTAGCAAGCGTCAATCCAGATTGCTCAGAGAAACAAAGAGTCTTATTTGAACAGTCCAGTATCACATGGTTAGCTGAAAGCCAATCCATGCCTAAAATAACATCAATCTCCTGCATAGGCAAATAGACTAGGTCAACGATGAAATGTCTGTTTTCTATTATGATAGGGCATTTCAAACATACAAACAGGGCAGTCAATGAATCACCAGTGGGTGTGGAAACAGTAAGTTCATAGGGTATAGTTGAAACTGGTAACCCTAAATGATCCATGGACTCCATAGAAATGAACGAATGAGTAGCCCCCGAATCAAACAACACAGATAAGAGCTTGCCTGAAACTAAACACTTACCATGAATCAGATCTGGGCATCGAGAGGATTCAGCTCTCCTCACGACAAACACTTTTCCCGAGGCTTGTGATCTCGCCGCCTGTCCAGTCACACCGGACGGTCGTGCATTCCCTTGCCTGCAGTCCTTAGCCATGTGTCCTTGCCTTCCACATGTATATCAAGTTATGGTCCTCCCGTACGCTTGACTTCTGCAGTCTCGAGCCATGTGTGGTCCCCCACACTTGAAACAACCTTGCAAGCCCTGAGTTGCACTTGGTCCTTGATTGCTAGCCTCTCCAACCTTCCATGCTGGTCTCTGATATGGCCCCCGGCCACTCTGAAATCTTCCACCTCTACCTCTTTGGTTACTGCGGATAGGTCCTCCGCTCCTTGTCGCCATCTCTCTCCTACTTTCAATGTTCTCAATTGTCGAACACCGATCCAGCATGTCAGGGAATACGATAATCCCCAACAGTACTATAGCCTTCTGAATCTCATATTTCAGACCATCCTCAAACCCGCGGCACATCCAGTCCTCGTCCGGATACCATTGATAAAACTCTGAGAATTTAAGCAGCGCCTCAAACCTTGCTGAATATTCCTCGATTGTCAAGTTGCCTTGCTTCAAACTCTGAAACTCCTTGTCCTTTTCCCTCCTGGTCATCCAAGGAAAATAATTCTCCAGGAAACATTCTCGGAATATCCCCCAAGTTACGGCTCTTCCTTCAGCTTCAAACAACCTCTGCTTCCCTTTTTACCACATCTCTGCTCCTCCCACCAACATGAAAGAAGCATAAGAAACCTTCTGAGCTTCATCACAGTGTGTCGCTGCGAAGATCTTTTCCAATTATTGAATCCACAACTCTGCCCCCTCGGGATTGTAGTCCCCATTGAACTGAGGAGGTTGTCGCCGCATGAAGTCATCCAAACCAGCATCTTCAGTTCTAACATTCCGCTGTTTCTGTTGATTCTCACGGGTCAGCTGAATGAGTTGAGCAATCTGTTGCGTTTGCTGTAGTATAGCAGCAGCCATATCCCTCATAGTTCTGAGGGTTTCCAGCGACTCAGCTCCATTCCCAGTATGTGAAGCTTCAGCCTCCTGACCTCCATTGGGTCCAGTCCTAACCTGCCTCTACCTCTTCCTCGAGCCATAGGTTCCTGATTCAAGTAACCGTTAGCTCAGAGTTCAAACATGATAAGCAACATAAGTACATACATCTACTTATCATTCATACCAGCATTACAACAATCAATCGCGTTCAATCTACCCCGCTAGACACAGTCATACTCCCTTGACGAGACGACAAACTTTGACAGTTCAACTTCCTAATACCTCATAGTCTTGGTCCCCGACTTCCACAGTCCAGATAGGGCCAAACTGCTCTAATACCACCTTAATGTGACGTCCCCAAGTCCCACTCGAGGAAATCCCATTATTTTAGAACCCAAATATACTATTAATTATAACTTAACGATTATGCGCTCATTAAAACAGCGATAACATATGATCAATTTAAAAGCGCACAATATTAGAGTGAACACAATGGGATAAACAAAACATCCACACACAGTGCTGATACATACACACACACACACACACACACACACACACACACACACACACACACACACATATATATATATATATATATATATATATATATATATATATATATATACATGGTGGCCCCATCAGTAGGGCTAAGTAATAATACAGATGGAAATACATAAGGAATTGAAAACATAAAATAAAAAAGGTACAACCAAGGACCTTCAAAAAGAAACTCTCAAGGCTCACCAGCACTCTCCCCAACCCACTCTCAAAGTACATCAAAACCTTTCCACACTATCCTAGAGACGCACTGGCTGGCTCTCACCCTCAATGGTGAGGATGCCCTGAGCTACCCTGTCCCTCTCCGTGAGTGCGCCTATAAACCTGCATAGGCTCATACTCGGATAAGGAACTCGACACTACGATCCTATGCCTCTGAGCTGCCCTCAGGTACTGCTCTGTATGCCTGCGCTGTCCTCTGTGGACGAAGCCTCTCCTGCTAGACACTACAGAAGACTAGGGTGCCAGCCACAAGTAGTCTCGCTCTCCCTGCCTCGGAGATTGCCACATCCGAGGGAAGGGAAGAAACTGGTACACGCGATAAGGTCCTATGATGTACACGTATGGTGGTGTGCCGCTCCGGAAGATCAAGCTGACAGGTCTGGTGTAGACGGCCACAATGGTCGAGGGGTCCACCTGCCATCCCCTCTCATCATGGTAGATTATCTCAATGTCCCCCAGCATTGGCATCCGCGGTGCCCCCGTGATAAACGGGTGAAGCCTCGGGTCCATCCCGATCCTCCGCTAACTCGTCGTTTGTCAACAAAACCTAATGTACACATACAAAGAAATACAGCGAGATAGTTTATACATCACATCTATGATATGGATGATACAATGCAGAACATATAGCAAACACAATCATCTCTCAATATCACGACACTACGGTCGTTCCCTAACTAGATGTACACATACTCTTTCCATGCATGCCGGCCGGTACTAAACACCCTACTAAGGGCAACATCACGTCTGTACATCGGACAAGAAGTTGGTTTGTTCCGGTAATTCGTTCCGCTCGCCGTGATCCATAAGAGTGCATCACCGCTCAACTGTCCCAGACAAAGAGGGTTAACTGGGCCTCCTCGGAAGATCCACCGGCAACTGGAAAGACTCAGGGCTCTAGTCGGGATAACCATACTTAGTCAGGACAGTCACGACAAGATAGGCGCTACCATACTAGTCTCATGAGGGTACACCTGCGTCTGGTATATTCCGAAGGTCTCTGATACCTTCCCTTCCGTTTTCCGCACCCGCACTCAGTGCAGCAACCTCGTATGCCTCACAGCATATGGCTCGCCACTTGGCATCAAATGCATATGCTATGCATGCCATCCATCTCTCTTGAGCTGACATCACAACACATGCAAACTTGCTCTTAGCAATATGAGCTCCATGCTCCATAGGTACACATATTCGCTCCAAGCTCCACTTACACATACGAGCTCCAAGCTCCACTTGTACACATATGAGCTCCAAGCTCCCATCATGAACCTATGAGCTCCAAGCTCCATTATACCTCAAATCTCAATTATCAGCTCAAAAATCCACCATGGGGTCAAAGCCCTAATCATGTTAAACCCTCGAATCTCATACATACACGCATTTCCAGATATAATGCAACAGTTCAGCAATTATCAACATGCTCCATAAAGCAATAAACAACATACATACCAACTTGCCATTATCATCAACATATCATGCATCTCTTGCAAATATCAAACATCATAAATAGTAGGTACGCATATATCAACACATAGCACATATTATCATGCATCACAAATCTGCTAACCTAGGGTATCAAATATCACGGTGATAGCCCAAAGTATACTAAACCTCGAGTTTAGGTACTTTGTCAGGGCTCAACCTCACATAGGGTTTAGGGTTCCCCTACACACATAAAACATACAATACAGCTATATGGCCTACTCTTGCCTCCCCGACGTGTGTAACTCTTTCTCCCCACCTGATAGCAAAAGTGGTGATAATCACGAGCACTCCTTTGCTCCTCTCCTTGCTTCACAGCTGCAGCCCACCTGCTCCAACGGGTTCCGTACGCAACTTCCATACTTGCCCTAATCACGAAAATAACACGTAGACTATAGCATTAACCTTAATACGAAGTTAAAACCGTGAAAAGAAGCTTAAACCAAAAGAGAACACTGTATAGGTACAATGTAGGTAGATACGGAACCTCGGCTTACCCTCATCGAATCACAAAAGCAAACCGGTAGAATTGGAGTAGGAGTCGCGCTGATCACGAAAACACGATCGGAATTGGAATCGGACGATCGAACGAATCACGAAGTTAGATTGAAGCTCTTAACTTGTCTCTGGTCTCTAATTCAAGCTCTCTGGACGTATGAGGTTTGTAAAGCTCGTCCATGGTGAAAAATGAACAAGTATATATAGAGGTAAAACTCTGCTGCCAACGCTTTAGCGTTTTAGCGTTCCAACGCTTAAGCGGTGTCTTCCTCAACTCTTGAGCGTTGACGTTTCTTCACCGCCAAGGCACTGCCCATCACGTGCCAGCCGCGACGCATAACCGACATGTGTCACTTTACGTCCCATCACTGCTAATCACTGGTCAGAGGGTCCACACTTGAGTGCCCACAACTTTCCACGCTAGAGCATCAGCACGCTTGAGTGTTCCACTGATCCACGCTTGAGCGTTCTGCTCCTGATCCCTTGTCGCTCATCCTTCTCTTATCCAATTCATTCCTACTCTTAACATACTCTCTAAACACACTTTCAAGCCATGACGATAATTATTAACAAACGTATACATATTCAATCTAGGCCATCTTTCTCAATTAAGTTTTTCGAAAATTAGGATGTTACAAAAGGCGTTCACGGTCTTTGGCCGGAATGATCCTCCGAAGCCCATCGTACTCTACGAATCATCAAATTGCGATTACTCAACAAATCCTTCACCACACAACATAGTATAAGTTAATCTTTAAAAAATCTTGTTGATCCTTTATGGTGTACATTTGGCCTTCTAAATTAAATTAGGCTAGGGATGTTAAAATTTTACTAACTCTTGGATCAATGATCCTTAAGTATGCTAAAGACATAACCAATACTCATTTGTCAAAATTTTGAACCAAAACCCATCCAATCCACTAGGTGAGGGTTCGGCCATGCTTGGGAAAAATTGGGCGGAAATTTCTTTTGGGTTCATGCTTCTAGTGCTCAATATATACATCATGGTGAGTTCATAGAAATTGGTTTCATGATCATAGGATTTTTCTATGAGTTTCTAGAGATTTTTTAACATAGAATCCTAGAATTGAAACATAATGATTAAGGCCTTGAATCAAGAAAGTATATGATGAACATAAAGCTTATGGATTAAGGATAGTGAATTTCACCTCTTGGATGGTGAAGATTTGCAAAGATTCAAGCTTTTCCTTCACAATTTGTTCTAAGTTCTACTTTGAGAAAGTGAGAAAATGGTGAAGTTTTGAAGAAGATGAGAAGAAATGGGTGAATGGCTTGGAGGGGGCTCTTTAGGCATGAGGGAGGTGAGGGACAAGGGTGTCCATTTTGTTAATTTTTAGGGATAAAAGAGTAATTTCACGTAAGGACAAAATTGGAATTTCAACAAAAGGTTAAGGACATAAGGGTCCTTTCACCTCCAAAGTCACAAAATATCTAGATATTTTTTTTTACAAGTAATGATGATGGTGGTGAGTCACAGGGTCAAAAATGTAATTTCATAAATTCACAGGGGCAAAAGAGTCATTTCACCTAGGGACAAAATGGACATTTCACCAATAGCTTAGGGACATAATTGTCCTACTTCCACTAACTCATCATTACCTTGGTGAGTCACATGCATGACTCACCTAGGTGAGTTATCCTTGAAGGGACTTGATCTTTATCAGTTAGCGGGTCCCGGAAATCTCGTATTCAGCTTCGTTGTTCGCCCAATTCAAGATTTCGCCCGAATAACCTATATTTTCTTCACTTTTTAGTGAAAAATTTCAAAATAACTAAAGTCGTTGGAAATTCGATTTGAAACCTAACTGTTTCGTTCACCAGTCAAAATTAGGTTTTCTGATTAGTAAAATTTTACTGTCAGTGAAAACGCAGACCGGGTTCCGTCTGAATTTTCAACCCAAAATTTAACCGTAGCCCTCTACAACAATGTAGAGTATAAATATGACTTCGGTTTATTCAAAATCATTTTCTAGGTCACGGATAAAAATATAAGTTTATTTATATAAATTTTCGATCTTAGAAAGCAGTGAAAATCGGGGTGTTATAGGAGTGGTGATTGGTCAACCAATAGGTAAGATTTGCTTGAATAAGTATTGGTCCTTTCATGGATTTTCTAATGATAGAGATGGATAAGAAGGATTAAAATAAGTTGGTGAGTGTGCGTGTGTAATGTAAAAATAAAAATAGAGAGACATGATTTTTCATCTATTTGGAATTAATTTAAGTGAGGGTGGTGTGTGGTTCTTAAAAAAATAAAAATCTAGATTAATAATAATTAACTTAACACAATTGTATAGAAACTCTATTCCCTCTCTAATCCACAAATAATTACTTCAAAATTCAATCAATCATACAATTGCACATTTATGAAATATAAAAGGATCCAATCACGCCCATGATAAAAATTGTAATGAAAAGACTAGAATACCCTTGTGGAAGGATATTACAAAGACTCTTATTGAAATCTTAAACTTGTACATCTAACTCGAGGAGTGAAATATAGGTCCCGTTGACCCATGGGGAAAGATTTTAGTGTTCTCTTAGAGTTTGCCACCTTTACCCTATTTAACTCTATCTTGGTGGCGCTTCTTGTGATAGGGTCAACTCTAAGTTCCTCCCTTCGGATCTAAGAGGTTTTGATGACAATTCATAATCATTAACTATTTGGTTATCACTGATACTAGGTCCACTAGCTAAGGTCCAATTATCATGCATGACAGATATTCCAATCAATAGCAAGCTGACAAAAACTTTATGACAACAATAATAATAAAAGTATAGCATACAATATTATTCAAATAGCAGTGGTGCTTATTATACCAATCATTTTAGATATCACTAATTTAGAAAAAAAAAAAATAACACCAAGCACATATATCATCATGTACATAAGGATGTAGCACACAGGGAAATAACTGATTGATACCTTTTGATGTGCACAACCTAATAATTGATGCATGCAAATGATTCTTATTAATCACCCATATTGAACACGATCAAGAAATGACACACACAATGCGATTGTAGCACATAGAAATATTGACATGTTAGGCAAAGCAAACAATGTCAAAATTTCAAATATTTCATAACAACATCATGTTGGTACTATCATGAGGGTTCACCAGGACTCCAAGCGACCTTAACACACTCTACAAACTTTTAGGAAGAAATTTATTCTAATCCCATCCTAAAAGGAACTCAAGGTTTTAGAAATTAACATCTATGAATGAAACTACAAGTACATGGTATAGCACTTTAAAGCATCCATACATAAAAGTTTACTAAGCATGGGTATACTACACATACAAATGCATATGCAAGAATGTCCATACCAACTCTATAAACTCACAAGATACAATATAACAAGCAATATATATTTATATCATTTTCACTAAGAAGTACATATATGTGTAATATCAATAACAGTCAACCACACTTGAAAAGAATACCTACATACATCAACATACAATGCTCAATCATACAACATGTGCAGAATTTTTCAGCACCTATAATATTTACAATAGATGTACATTAACTTTGGTGCTTTTAATAAAATACCAAACGAAGTTGGATTTACGTAAATGACCACTCATTAAAAATCATAGGTTGTCTAGTTCAAGAATATATATATATATATATATATATATGAAATAGTCCTTCAACTAGTATAGTTCAACAAATGACGACATAGATGTACGCAAACAGGACAGCTATTGTCCCTCAACTTGCGACGCATTTTAAAATGTCAATACTCAGTGAAATCCAATGAAATTTGTGTTCAAATTGAAAAATATCGAGTCTAGTTTTCAAATCCATGCCCAGTTTTCCAGAATATAATTTGTACTAATGGTTATAACTGAAAGATGACACAACGGTCAGGCTGAAAACGTGTTTCTAACAGTCAGAAAACTATAACTTTGAAAATTAATTTAGTGGATCATAACTCAACCAAATCATGCAAATGAGATGTCTAAATTGAAGCCCTGAAAGTCTAGTTTTAAGAACGATGTCCAGATTTTAGAAAACGAATTTTTACATAATGTTTTGATTCAAAGAAGACACAGAGGTCAAAACAGGACAACAAACTGTCTTCTAACTGGTAACACCTTTTAAATTATCGATACCCAATCAAATTCCATGAAATTTGTGCACAAAATTGAAGGAAAATGAGCCTAGCTTCCAACAAAACAAGAATCATTTAAAAAGAAGCTCTATGGAAAGAGTTATGCTCAAAATACTGGACATATGTCTACACGGGTCTTGAGGACATGCAGCACCTCACCCTCTTCAATTTCAACATTATATTCATAAATCTATTCGTCCAAACAATCATAAAGCACTCAAACACATCAGACCATACTTAAATCACAACCATCAAGTAAGAAATTAAAGAAATTATTAACCAAGTTCAGTTTTTCACAAGTTTCCTCAAGTACGCATGCAATACTTCACATAATCAACATGCATACTATTACACTCATTTCAAGCATCTCAACAAAAACTCAATTACCTCTACTAATTCCTTTGGAATATTGGTCTAAGAAAGTAATACTATATCATTTGTCTTTACAAGCATAATAGTTCCTGTATAACCAAAATCTGTCCAAAACATTTGGCTTAGAAGAAATCTAGTTTAAAAATTGGTCTTTTGGAAACACTTCTGTGAGTTGTCATCCTTCACCATTCCTCAAACAAATACCTGAGGCGGCCTACCTCATTAATTCGTATTAGGAATTTAGAAGACTAACAACATCACAAAACACTTAGACTAACACTCTAAGCCGGACCACTCTAGACTCAACTCACAGTCCGATGGGATCGAACTGCTTTGATACCATAATGTACGATCCCGGCATCCACCAGGATACCACTAAGTGTTTATATATATATAAACCTTATTATAGCATAAGGAATAGTTGCAAAACATAGAAAATTTTGAAAACTAAGTGAAACACTTTTACAAGAGATTTTTGTAGATTTGAACAAACTATTGGGTCAGGTTAATACAAATAAGCATTTCACCCCTATTATACAATTCAATCTCATATACACATCGACTCCTAGTAAGACTCCAACTCTGATCCGGCTATGAATTACATCTTATCTTGGGACACTATTGGATGACTGTCAAGCAATCTCCGGAGCTTGCTTATTAGTTTCCATTATGTACCTGTTATCTGAGACAATCAATGAAATACATCTCAATGAGTTCCTGCTTCAAGAAAAAACATGTGAATACTCAATATATTCCATCTTTATGAAAATGAATCTAAGCATAGGCATTTTAAGTATAAAAACCTGTACTAGGTACCTCAAATGTGAGGGACTTAAGGTACGCGTAGTTTAAACTGGTTGATATGGCAGTCAGAGCTCTATGACAAAAATCAGGCGTCCTTTAATTGCTAGTACCATATCCTAGCCTTCAAGAAAATGAAGGACTTACGAAAACATATCTCACCCACAATTGTCATTGTGGCCATAATGACTAAATTTAGTTTTGAAACTTTATGTTTCACAAAATATAAACCATTTTAAATTTTAATGCCATGCTATAATTCATTTTCTATTAATTCCCATCCAATCACAAATGAAGATTTCAAGAAACAATTCCAGCAAGTATCTCAAGCAATCATTTATCAAGCATCCATCGATTACCAATAGCAAAACTTTAACAATTGGAAGGCAATGCCTATAGTTACCATTCACACCATTTAATTCACAGCCCAAACATCCAACCATTAACAACTTGAATTTATTTAAGGAATTAACCAAAACTGGCCCTATCAATAAAGCATGGATAACAAATTTGCAAACATTCACAAACCAAATTCATACAATACAAGGGATTATCCTATTCGAAATCTGCCAGCAGAAAGTGCAGCAACTTACAGAAGAGATTTCCACACCACCACTGAGTCAAAATTCGAAATTCCAAAGCCTATATTGTCACAAATTTTGTCTATTTTTTAGGGCTGGCAAACAGTTGGATCGGATGGATTTTGATTCGGATTATAATGGATGGGTAAAAAATAATCCACCAATCCATTTCGATCCATTAAAAAAATCCAATCCATCCATGACCCATTTAATAAAAATCCATCCAACCCATCCATTAATCATTTTTATGTGGATGGATATCCGACCCATCCATTTTTATTTTAATATTTTTCACATACAGCCTACAGATTGGGTCGGCCGGTCGGCTGGCTGACTGGTAGGGGGTAGGCGGTCGGTCGGTCGTGCCCGTCCAAGGTTATGAGAATATTTTTTTTTAGAAAGACTTTTAACGTAATTGAATGGATTTTAGTGCTCTACTTACTATTGTTTGCATTTCTAATAACTTTAATTCTACAAATTCTGTTATATAGCATTTGTTATAGAAGTAGCACCCAACATCTCAGGTTTTCAAGAAGATATTAATATTAGAAAGTTGTGCTACCAAAACTGATCTAACCTTATTTCAATGGGAAAAACTTTTCAACAATATTTTCTCTAAATAATGATTTAAAGGCATGTAGATCCCACGTGGGGGGAAAATTTTGATTTCATTTTTTTAGTTTGTGAAAAATATTTTCGAATGGATAAAAAAAATCCACTATGTTATTTTTCCGGATCAAACGGATTTACAAAAAGGAATTGGACGGGTCATGAACCATCCATTAAAAAAGAGAATCCAATCCAATCCAACCCATTTGTTTTTTTTTTTTATTTTTTATAAATGGATGGATTGGATGGATTTTTTCATGGATGGACCGGATGGATAATTGGTCCATGGATTATTTTGCCAACCCTACTATTTTTTAATGGCACAAAAGTTAACTGTGACACCCCCTTCTAGGGCATCACATGGTAACCCTTTGCGAAAAATAAAACTTTATTAATTTTGCTGGTTACTTTCGGAAAATAAGATTTTCTAAGTATTTAACTTAGTTCGAAAATCCGTGATAATTTTTTTTTCTTCTAGCATAGTTTACCATACATCAATGTAACTTAAACATGCATGTATATAAACGTCAAGCAGAGTATACATATTAAGATATCATAATTTCATACATAAGGCCTTATACATACGGCCATTCAAAAGAGTCATGGCTTTCAGTAGCCAGAAATTGTTATTCGAAATAATAGGACTTATCCTATAGCTGGCCCCCCTCTAAAGTACTGTGACTCCTCGTACGTCACCCTCCTCTGCATACTCAAGCGTCAGGGAATGGATCCCCGAATGTTCCAGTGGCATATTGGAACTCATCTAAAGATGTAAGGGTGAGATACTAATATATGGATTCACACACACGATAACTACATGCATTACACATCAATAGCACATAAGCATATATATAATCATTATGCATAAGGTTCTACTAAATAAACAAGTAGTATATCATAGGGTTTCATACCCGACAGTCATCGTCATTTTTAAAAGAAATGCATGACACTTCAATGTGCATCATCTAATTCTTTATTTAATCTCCAGAGATCCCAACACCATTTTATAAAAACTGAGCTGATCAGGCTCGATTGCCAAAAGGCAAATCGTTGTTAAAACAATTGCACACTGTCCAACATAAGGCACAGGCGTCATAGGCGTCATCGTTTATGGTTTTCATTGTCCATCAAGGCATAATGGTATACACCGTCTTGAATATCCTACCATCAAGATATCCAGATTAGCACCATTGGCACGTCTGCCGAATTTTAATGCATGGAAAAACGTTTCAAGTCTTGCCAATTTTCTTTGTGTTCATTTTTTTGGTGTCGTAGCTCAAAGGATCCCGACTATTCATAATTTACACCGTTTTAAAACTTCTCATCGTTAACACCGGATGAAACGTCCGAGTGCTCAATCGCGGAGCCCTAGACCGATGCACCAGCCCAAGGTCCGTGGTAATAGAAAACATCATTCACCTTTAATCATGTTTCCTCATAACAAGAGGAGGACACACAATCCATAACATCATTGCACGACTTCTCGTTCTGTTTTTACAGAACACTAGAATCCCGACGTCTCGTATACTAGGTTCACGTTTCAACGTTTTCACAGTTTTTCGTTCTGTGAAATACAAATCCAAAACGATATCTCCACAACTCATCCAAGTTGTCGGATTTTATACCATTGGGAAAAACTCGTTTACAGAAAAACTTTTCTGTTTGGAAATGGTTTGAAAACCATCGAATTGCTGTTAAAACTTACCTTTTGTTGAAAGTCCCTTCCCAAAATCCATTTTTGAAAGGAAACAGCTAAGACCAAAAATGTCATCCCAGAACAGTATTACTATTTTTCGAAAATGTTTTCCGTAAAACTTTTCGAAATTAAAACGTCGTTTAGCGTTAGAAACGTCCTAAGTTAAAATTCTTAACTTTTCCTCTTAATTAACTTATTCTTAAAATTCTAACCTTTTCTACTAATGTTATAATTTACCTTAGAATCCTTTTTAGTAAAACTTGCATTACTGAAAAAATCCCAACGTTTCCCAAATAAATCTTTGGCGTTTACCACAAGGCTTTTCAAGGCTTTTATCCACGTTAATTAATTGAGCACTAACCACTGTCAGGCTTCCCAATCAACAATCAACATCACAATATGGTTATAGCAGATCATACAAGTAAAGTACATACAAGCAAGCAATTATCAACAATCAAAATAATTGCGGAAAGTAAATCAACCAACCACCACACAGCTTAATAACATATTTACAAACCAAATACGATAACACGTAGTTATCGGGAGATTCCTCAGGCTGTGACACCCCTTCTGGGACGTCACATGGTAACCCGTTGCGGAAACTATAAACGTTTTATTTATTTATTTATTTGAAAAACACGCACTCGGGTGGTTATAGAAATCTGATACCAACAACAAAACAGAACAATCATATAAAACAATTTAACCTTCATCATTTATAATAATCGCTCAACTGAGAGTACATCATGTTCCCAATCTCTTAGTATACCACACGTACATAAAAAAATCCTAAGAGCTGGTCTAAAGAGACATCTAAAGACGATAGAGTATACTACTAATATACTTCAAAACCCATGAGACTAAGCCTCGTCGTCGCAAGTCCACTCGTCTTTGCCGTTGACGTAAAGAGACTCCAGCTTCGGGGTCCCGAAGTGACCCAGAGATCCGCTGAAATGCATCTGTACATGTATCCAAAAACACAACAGGGTGTCCAACATGTACAGGCAAGGGTGAGATACCAATATATGGATTCAAACACGATAACTACATGCATTACACATCAACAGCACATGGGCATATACAATCATTACGTATAAAATTCTATTGGATAAACACGTAGTATATCATAGGGGCTCATACCCGACCGTCATCGTCATTTATAAAAATGCATGACACTCCAATATTCATCATCTATTTCTTTACTTAATCTCCGGACACCATTGTGTAAAAACTAAGCTGATCAGGCTCAAGGTACATTGGCCCCAGGCACAATGACCAGCACCTAAGTGCTTATTCGAAAGTACATGAACACCGTGACATTACGCGATTACATGGAATTACATTCAGCGGTACTTGATAAACTGTAAATGGTCATACGATATTGTCCAACTCAAGGCACAATATTCGTCAGTTGTATGACACCATTGTCCATCAAGGCATAATGTTACACAATGACTTAAAGTCATCACAGGATTCCCTACCATCAAGGTCCCCCAATCCATATGGCACATCTGCCTAAAAACAAATGCATGAGAAAAATGTTTCAAGTCTTGTCACTTTTCTTTGTGTTCGTTCTTTCGTTGTCGTAGCTCAAAGCTCCCAACTATTCACAATTTACACTATTTTACAACTTTTCATCGTTAGCAAAGGACAAAACGTCCGAGTGCTCAATCGCGGAACTCTAGACTGATGCACCAGCCCAAGTTCCGTGGTAATAGAAGACATCATTCACCTTTAATCACGTTTCCTCATAACAAGAGGACATTTCCCCATAACAAGAGGAGGACGCATAGTCCACAGGACACGCAATCCATAACATTGTTGCACGGCTTCTCGTGCTATTTTTACAGAACACTAGTATTTCGACGTCTCGTATACTAGGTTCACGTTTTTCATCGTTTTTCACCGTTTTTCGTTCTGTGCAACACAAATCCAAAACGAAATCTCCGTAACTCATCCAAGTTGACAGATTTTACATCGTTGGGAAAACTCGTTTTACAGAAAAACTTTTCTGTTTGGAAACTGCTTTGTAAACCAGTGGATTTGTGATAAAACTTATCTTTTGTTGTAAAGTCCCTTCCCAAAACTATTTTTGAAAGGAAACAGCTGAGACCAAAAACGTCGTCCCAGTACAGCGTTACTGTTTTTCAAAAACGTTTTTCGTAAATCTTTTCGAAATTAAAACATCGTTTAGCGTTAAGACGTTCTAAGTTCCAAAACTTGACTTACTTTTTCCACATAAAAATCAATTTACTCTTAAAAACTAACTTTTCCTACTAACTTCATAAAATATTTTAGGATTTCTCTTTTCCTTTAGAAAACTAGCATCATTGAAAATCCCCAACGTTTTTCTCAAATCAATCTTTGATATTACTACAAAGCTTTTTAAAACTTTTATCTTTGTTAGTTAATTGAGCACTGACCACTGTCAGGCGGCAAGCATATAGCAGATAATATAGTCTATCACATGCATTAAAATACTCGAACACATAACTACAGATAGTCATCAACATATCAAATAATATCTGAGCATGACTTAAACAAGCAACATACAGTCAAACCAATAGATTCAGACAACACAACAATAACACATAATTATCATAAAATCCCTCAAGCAAACCCCCTTACCTTTTGTAGTCTACTCAGATTTGTGTCCTCTGGTCTCTAAGTGTTCCCTGAGTCAGTAATTCTCCCGCTCAAGAGGTCCAAGAGTCCTCCCCGAATCGCCCAGCTACGACTATCCTATTGATCCTTCATTACAAAATCATGACATAAGTTTAGCTTGTAAAATAACCTAGTAATTTCCTAGGTGTAGGTTCGGCCATGACTAGCAAAATTGGCTAGGGTTCTCAAAATTTTACGTACTTTTAGATTTATGATCATAGAGTAGTATAGAGTTAAGGAAATTGTCATAAGTTGAAAAATTGAAACAAACTCATCCAACTTTTCTAGAGCACAATTTCGGCCATCTATAGAATAGGCTAGGGATTTTATTTTGCTTCAAGCTCTTGGATTCAAGACATCTAAGCAAGAGAAAGATGAAATACATGGTTATTTTCTAACAATTGAAACAAAATCCCATCTACCCACACCCTTTAGGTTTCGGCCCTATGGAACAAAACAGGGCAGCCATGTGATTTTGCATTTATGCTCTTGAATGATGAATCTAGAGGTCTTAATGAGTTCATAGAAATTAATTTCATGAGCATAGGATTTTTCTACTATTAGTTATTGATTTTTGAAGCTAAAACCCTAACCTTCACCTACACATCATAAAAATCCATGATCTCTAGAGAAGAATAGTTAAGCTCACCTCTTAGTTAGTGGAGAGTAATAAAGCTTGAAGCTTCTCTAAGTCACCTTGATTGAAGTTCCTTCTTGAAGTAGAAAGTTTGAAGAGTTTTATGGAGAGTTTATGGAGAGAAAATGAAAAGAGAAGAAGGAGAAGTGGGGGAGGGGGCTACATGAAAGAGAGCTCAAAATGAGTGGAAGATTGGTGTTTTAATCTTAGTAAATAAGGAAGGATAGAATGGTAATTTTGCTAAAGGGTAAATGGTAATTTTGTTAAGTTTTAAGGGCATAATGGTCATTTATACCACTAAGTTATTATTACCTTGGTGAGTCACTAGATGGCTCACCTAGGTGAGTTGTCCTTGAAAAGGACATGAGCTTTATCCTTTAACAGCCCCGAAAAATCCGTACTCAGCTCCGTTTTCAATTGATTTCTGTATAACAACTTATTTATTTTGAAAATTTTCAAAATAACCAATATCATTGGAAATAAAATATAAAACCTAATTGTTTCGTTCACGAGTCAAAAGTAGGTCATCTGAGCGGTAAAATCATACTGTCAGTGTAAAATGCAGACCGGACTCTGTCTGAGTTTTTGACCCAAAATTTACCCATAGGTTCCTACGATAACGTAGAGCGTGACTATGGTCTCGGAATATTTTATTTCACTCTCTAGACCCTCCAAAAATACAAATTCTTAATTTCTGTTTGATTCGTATTAGAGTGTAGAGAGTGTTAAAAATTGGGGTGTTACACAGGCAGTCCCCCCTTACCTCTTGGAGTTTCCCGATTAGCGAAAAGTCGCCCGATCGATCCGGAAGTCGCCCGATTTCTTGTCCGATCACTCGTCGACAACTACACACAATCAATCAATCAAGACATCAACTTTAAATCACAAGATTTTCTCCTAACTCCCCCCTCCTAGGTTCGGCCATATGCAAGAAAATATGGTTAGGGGAGAACCAAAAATTCTCATCTCTTGGATTCTATCCTTACTAGGTGTGATAAGACTAAATCAAAGCTTATTACACCAAAACTTGAACCAAAACCCCATCCACTCAATCATGGAGGGTTCGAACCTTAATACCTATTTGAGCTAGGAAGCTTATTTGGTTTCCAACTCTTGGATTATGATAGATGATCATGAATCTAGTTGAAAGAAAGTGGTTTGACATTAAAAGGATTTTTCTACAATTTTTCATGGATTTTTGAAATTTATGATTCAAAACCTAACCTTCCATGAATCTTGAGATTAAAGAGAGAAATAGAGAGATTAAGAGATGAAGAATGGAGTCAATACCTCCTCGATGATGAAGCTTGGTGAGAAACCAACTTAGTTTCACCAAATCTCTGAAGATTATGAAGAAGTTTGGATGAAAAGCTTTGAAGGAAATGGCCGAGTGACCTAATGGGTGAGGGTAAAGGTCTTAGATATTTTCACTTTAGGGGTAATTTGGTCTTTTCCCCAAGGACAAATTTGTAATTTCTTTAAAAGACGAAGGGCATTTTGGTCATTTCGCGTCCAGATATTTTGAAAATCATCATGACTCCGGCACGCTTCCCAAGATGATGTGACTTCAAGATTATCCGTTAGCGGGCCCCGTTAAATCCATCTACAGCTCCAATCGTCTCTCGGTTCGAGTTTTCGTTAGAATAGTTTACATTATTTAAATTTTTAACGTCAAGAACTGATTTTAGCAAAATTGTAGAGAATCGGATTCTAAGACTAATTGTCTTGTTCACGAGTCAAAATTAGGTCTTTATGTAGTAAAATACTATTGTCAGTGGAAACGCAGACCGGGCTCTGTCTGAGTTTTCGACCCAAAAATTTAACCATAGCTTCCTACGATAGCGTAGAGCGTGACTATGGTCTCGGATTATTTTATTTCACTCTCTAGACCCTCCAATAAAATACAAACACATAAATACCATTTAATTAATATTAGAAAGCTTGAAAAAATCGGGGAGTTACATTAACTCAAGCCAACCTCAGTACGATTTATTACAAATTAAACATCGCAACAGTATCAGTACAGAGTTTCCCACATCAACATCAATTTGCATGTCGTTTGTCTCCCTCAATACATAATGAAATTTAACTATTCCTGAGCCTATTTCGAAGGGAATGGAGTCTAGTTTTCAATGGTATAAGAATCAACGCAATCCAACATCAGTACAATTTATTACAAATTAAACATCGGAACAGTATCAGTAGAGAGTTTCCCACATCAACAGCAACTTGCATGTCGCTTTTCTCCCTGAATAAATAATTAAAATTAACCATTCCAGAGCCTATTTCGGAGGGAATTGAGTCTAGTTTTCAATGGTACAAGAAATACTTCGAAAAAAGCTCTGTAGAGGAAGACATGGATGAAATACTGATAGGGGTGCATACGGGTTTAAAAGATTTTTACAGCATCCTTATCAATTTTTCATCAAAATCAACCTCTATTCAACATGCAACCAAAAATCAGTTGTTCAACATCATTTATGAGATCAATTATACATTTCACAGAATCAATTGAAACATTTAACAAGAAATTGGGATTTATGGTTACCCAATGTTACAAACAACAAAACTCACTTGTATGAAGCTTAAAATGGAGATGTGATGATTTTCTTCCTTCTCCTCCTATTTGCTCTTAGTTTCCCTTGAAACCCATTTTTGATTATTGAAGTGTGGGGGTTTGCATGTTGATCTTTGATGATGAAATGATGTAGAAGAATATGTATTTGATGTGGTAATGGTGTTTTGGAAAGGTTTAGGTGGTATTGGTGGAGTTGGCCTAAGGGGTGGAGGAAGAGAGGATGAGAGTGATGGTTTTGTTTTTTTGTGAAATGAAGGATAATGATGGTTCAGCCCCCTCCTATTCCTTGGTCTGGCTGAATTTCTTATCATGAGGGGGAGTGGTGATTGGTCAACCAATAGGTAAGATTTGCTTGAATAGATATTGGTCCTTTCATGGATTTTCTAAGGATAGAGATGGATAAGAAGGATCAAAATAAGTTGGTGTGTGTGCGTGTGTAATGTAAAAATAAAAATAGAGAGACATGATTTTTCATCTATTTGGAATTAATTTAAGTGAGGGTTGTGTGTGGTTCTAAAAAATAAAAATCTAGATTAATAATAATTAACTTAACACAATTGTATAGAAACTCTATTCCCTCTCTAATCCACAAATAACTACTTCATAATTCAATCAATCATACAATTGCACATTTATGAAATATAAAAGGATCCAATCACACCCATGATAAAAATTGTAATGAAAAGTCTAGAATACCCTTGGGGAAGGTTATTATAGTAAGAGAATTTGCTTACGATATATTATTAAATGTATACCACTTTCACAAATAGTTTAAAATGTTATTAATATAAAAAGCAACAATAACCTACAGAGTTAAATTAGTACACGTTGAATAATATTGCATAAACCGCATATATAGTTTCTACGACACTGCCTCTGGGACATCACATGGTAACCCGTTGCGTAAAATAAAACTTTAGTAAACTTGCTGGTTACTTTCGGAAAATAAAATTTTCTCAATATTTAACTCCTTTCGAAATTTAGTGAAAAAAATTTCTTTTAAATTTACCATCCCACTAACATAATCAAACATACATTAATATATGCATCATATATTTCATACGTAATAGATCACCATCAGATATACACAGGGCCTTTATACAGACAGACCATTCTCAAAAGTACAAAGTGAAGAAAGCAAACTACATAAGATACATAGCACTCGTCTGGGACCACATCTCAAAAAAAAATCATGGCTCTCAGTAGCCAGAACAGACTAACGAATGCACTACCTAAAACTAGACTCATCCTACAGCTGGTCAACTACTAATGATAACCATTGGGGATATCCTGGAAATCGTCCCCAGTCTCAGGAAGTGTATCAGATGAAGATACTATAGTACTCACTCCCTCGTCAGGAACGTCATCATTAGCATCGATAGGATAGTCCTCCGGCTCCACCTCAATGAGCTCCTCGGGGTCCTCCTCTACCACGTCTATCACGGGATCCAAGACAGCTGACACTGGAGGTGGTGCTGGTACCGCTGCTGGTAAAGGCTGCACTAAGGGATGATGAATCCCCAACTCTCCATGGTCAACCAGGTACTGTAGTAAGAGCCACATCGGAGGCAAAGATACCTCAATAGACCCTACTGTGTGCGTACGTCTTTGTGGTCCTCCCTCGAACGTACCAGAAATCTCTCGCACGGGGCCCGTGTAGATGGTGCTCTGAGCCCTGGGGTTTATCGCCCAGGCGCCACTGTTCTCTGCCTGGTCAAACGTCAGGGAACGAACTCTGGAATGCTCTAGAGGTGTCTCTGGGTCCATCTACACTCAGATACAATCATTTGCCACAAAAAGAACCAACCAGAAATATGCAAGGGTGAGATACCAATATATGGATTTAAACATGATAACTACATGCAAGACACACCAAACAACATATAGACATATATAATCATGACATCACCGGTACTTATTAAATAAACAAATAGTTCATCACGGGGTTTCATACCCGACAGTCATCGTCATTTAAAGATGCATGACACTTCAATAGTTCATGTCTAATTTTTTCTTAATCTCCGGAGATCTCAACTTCGTATAAATGAGCGGATCAAGCTCGATTGCCAAATAATGCACAATGTATTTACCATATCACACTGTCCATCATTGTGACACCCTAATGTGGCATCAGATGGTGACCCAAAAACAGCGTAAAATACGAAATCACAGTTTGCTGGTTACTTTCGGAAAACATATTTTCTTTACTTAGATCTTACTAACTTCGAAAATCATGATAAAATTTTTCTTCTTACAAAGATAAATAACAAGTACTCAAGAGAAATCAACTCTACTCGTATATAAATATATGCATCATCAGTTAGCCATGTTCATAAAGAAACCTTGGACAACATGTCCATTTTAAAAGATAAACTAATAGAAAAGTAAAATACTACGAAACCTAAAACTAGGTAGCGACAGTCTGGAAAACCATATCTCTAAAACCATGGCCATCAGTAACCGATAACAGACTACCCAAAAATCGCTACCTCAAAAGAAAACCCTAAGCTGGTCCATATCTAGTGGAACCCGTTGGATAGTCCCCCAAAGGAGGGTCCAACGTCTACATCAGAAAAGAGATCAGGGGAGTCTACATTCCCATTGACCATCCCTACTTCCCTGGCTCCTGTAGCTGGAGCATCCCCGTTCTCCTGAGGCTGATACTCAGGATCCCCCTCCTACCCCTCCGCTACTAAGATGAACGGTGGGGGAGGAATCAAGGGCGGCTGCTGCTGCAAGGGCTGGGCAGTTGGGATCTCTGCTGTAGCGACCCCTGATCCACCAGGTACTGGAGAATCATCTAGATTGGCGGTAGTGGGATCTGGATCGTCTCCAAGGTATGTGTTCTCTCCTGAGGTCCCACCTCAACGTTCCTGCGTAGGGTGCAGACGAGTCTAGTGTATGCTGGGCTCTTGGCTCCCGGATGAATGACCCAAGCAATAGGGTCCTCACGCTGCTCAAAAATGAAGCAGCGAACCCCCGAGTGGGCTAAGCTCTCTTGCTTCGGCCCCATCTGTGTACAAATAATAATATATGCCAAGAGAAAAACAACATAGCCAAGGATGCAGCAAGTGTGAGAAACCGATATGAACTCAAAATACGACAACTACATACACCACATACACAAACAGTAGGTTCACATATACACATATGACAAATATGACTCAGAAGCATCATAAGCATAACGCAAGATATTATAACAGTGAAAGTAAAGCAAGGGTCTCATACCCAACAGTCATCATTATTTGAAAAACATATGCATGACACTTCCATATATAACATCTAATACATGGTTCTTAATTTCCGGAAATCCCATCACCTTTCAAAAGAGCGGATCAAGCTCGCAATACATTGGCTCCCAGGCAACAATGCCTAGCACCACTGTGCTATAAACAAGTACATGAATCCCATGACACTACATGATTCTCACATGGGGTGCACATCAAAGGTACTCAACAAATCGTATGACACCATTGTCCGTCAAGGCACAATGATACACAATGACTGAAAGTCATCCCAAGTTTCCCTGCCATCAAGGTCCCTTCATTTTAGATGGCACGTTTGCCAAAAAACATATGCATGAGAAAACCTTTGTTTTCATAATTTTTTCTGTGTCGTATCATTATTTCCTCGTTGAAGCACAAAGCTATCAACCACCACAACTTTTAGCCTCTTAAGTCTTTTCAACATTAATCAAAAGGGACACACAATCCGATTAACCAAACAGGACACTGATAACTCTTGTTATGAAGAGTTATTTATACCTTTTTGGCTTGTGTTTTTGTGGTCTTTGAGTACTTTGGAGTTTATGTTTTTAGTATTTTAGTGTGATTTTGTGTAAAGTGTGTTTTGTAAGAGTCTTTTGTGAGTTTTAATGTTTTGGTGTCGTTTAGAACTGTTTTTGGGTAGTTAATTGAGAGTTTCTGTGCAGGGCAGTTTTTGGAGAATCAGATGCTGAACTGGAGACGTTGCTCTGGGATTTGCTATAGCAATTGTAGCTGAAGCTGACGGTGCACAGGGACAAAGGCTCAAAACATTCTCTTACACATTGAGTGGTCCTTAACTGATGAGGACAATGTCCTACACGAGGGGCTGGTGTTTGGTGCATTAAAGTCAGGGAACTGGGCCAAGGACACTTGTCCTAATCAGTTTATAGCCCAAAAAGGATGAGAGAGGAAAGGGCCTTGAGACAGGCTGGAAAAAGAACCCTAAAAAGGGGACAAGAGGCAAGAGAAAGGGGGAGGAAAATCTTCCCTACTGGAGCAAGGACAGAGCTGCGCCCCTTTCTCTCTCTCTCTCCTCTCTTGTAATGGCTTCTTCTTCCATTTCTTATTTGTCTCTTTGTTTCTGTAAGCTCAATATGAGCTAAACCTTTTGTAGCTATGGGATGTTGAACTTGTAATGGATTTCTAGTGAATGTTATGTTATGCTTTGCTATTGCATTTTCTATAAATCTGATTTGGTTGTGTTTTAATTAAGCTTGATCACCTTAGTTAAAACTTGAGCTCACGGCTGCTTGGAAAAGCTAAGTGTAGCAGAACTGTTTTATAGATAAGAGTAAAATTATTAATTGGAAAATTATGATGAAGAATGAATTAGGAATGAACATTCTAACTCTTAGGCTAGCTGGAACGAGCTGAAGTGAGGCGTGAATGTAACTAATATAGACCTAGGAATGGAAGACGTTTAGTGAAGTTCATCTCAGACTGTTGGAAAACAAACTTTCATTTCCTGGAGCCAAATTGCCGTAGCATTGCAAACGCATAACTGAACTAGACTGAAGTTGCAAGGGATACTTCCCCGTAGCTGTTTTACCCATTCTGTTATCAAATCCGTTTTTATTGCTCTAGCATTTGTTTTTACCGAAACTGTCCTGGATACACACACAAATTATCTGTTACTCTTTGTTAATCTTGATTAATAGAACCATTAATACAAAAACTTGTACTTGAATCACCATATAATCCTCGTGGGAACGATCTCTCTTACACTTTATTACTTGTTAAACGATTGTGTATACTTGCACAAGCTCATCAACCATTTTTATAGCAACAAGTTTTTGGCGCCGTTGCCGGGGATTTGTAATGGTGTTTAATTAACAAGTTTTAAATTGATAGTTCTATTAGTTGAGACTACTGATCTGTGGAGTGTTTTGCTATAGCAACAGGTACTTTACTCTGTATGCGTAGGCATAGCGCTCCCGAGTTCCAACTAGACCCAGAAATTGAAAGAACATTCAGAAGGTTGAACAGGCAGAACCAGGGCTTAGTCGAGTTGGGGCGATCGGTTTCTGATACCCCTGACTACTCCTCCGCTGCCACTAGTTCTAACAACTCTGAAATGGGTGATGAACCTAATAGCATGGCGTTAGCCAATGATAGAACCAGTTCTATCAGAGGTTATGCCCTGTTTGATCCGGCAACAATGAACACAGGGATAGTGGTGCTGCAACCGAGGACCCTCATTTGCACCTGAAGCAGTTCCTAACTGTGGCTAATAATTTCAGAAATCCAGGAGTCACTGACGATTCCTTCAGATTAAGACTGTTCCCATTTTCTTTGGCTGGCAAGGCTAAGAATTGGCTAAATTCTATGGAACCCAATTCTGTTAATACATGGAATAGGATGGCTGAGAAGTTTTTGACCAAATTCTTTCCTCCCATGAAGAATGCGAAGCTGAGAAATGATATAACCTCCTTCAAGCAACTTGATGATGAACCTTTATATGAAGCATGGGAGAGATTTAAGGAGCTTTTAAAGAGATGCCCCCATCATAGCATTCCAATATGCATTCAGATGGAGCACTTCTACAATGGAGTGTTGCCATCTGCAAGAATGATGCTTGATGCCTCTGCAGGAGGCACTCTTCTTAACAAGTCCTATAATGAAGCATATGAATTGATTGAAAGTATTGCTGCTAACAGTTATCAGTGGCCTACTGCTAGGCTGACCTCTGGAAAAAGCACAACTGCTGCAGGAATGCATGAAGTGAGTGGCGTTACAGCACTTACTGCTCAGTTGGCTTCCTTAACTAACATGGTGAAAAACCTAGCGATTACAAACAAGAATAACCAGACATCTCAAGTAGCTGTAACTGAAGCAGTGGTAAATGAACAACAGGTGCACCAAGCTGAAACTTTTTCTTGTGTGTATTGTGGAGGAGAACATTTGTTTGAAGACTGTTTCAGCAATCCAGCATCTGCTAATTATGTTAGCTACAGGGACAGCAAGGGAGATAAACCCTATTTCAATACCTACAATCCAGGGAACAAGCAACCTCAAAGTTTTTCGTGGAATAACAATGCTAACGCTCCGCCATGGAACTCAAACTTTCCTGCCCGGTCCACAACTGCTCCATCTGGATTCACAAGTCAGCAACCAAGGCCACAACAGCAAGCACAACCGGCAGCTCAAGAAATGTCCCTGGAAGCTGTCTTATAAGCATTCATGTCAGAAACTAAGGCATAGTTCCAGAATCAAGGAGTATCCATGAGGAACCTTGAGAATCAGGTAGGCCAGCTGGCCAATGCACTGAACATCAGACCCAGTGGATCTCTGCCATCTTCTACTGAAACTCCTTCATCCTCAAGCCCTCTTGGTAAGGAGCACTGCAAGGCAATACAATTGAGAAGTGGAACTGAATTACCAGCCATGGTAGAGAAAAAGAGCAAGGTGCAAATTGGAGACACTGAGACTATTCCAACAACAGGTGAAATTGTTGAGAAAACAACTGAGAGAACTGCTAGGAAGCCTGAGGATGTTCCAGAAGCTGAACCCTTTCCTAAATTTAGTCCAGAAAGACCACCCCCCTTTTCCTCAAAGGTTGAGGAAAGTACAACAAGACAAGCAGTTTAGCAAGTTCATGGAGATTCTAAAGCAGTTGCACATCAATATACCTTTGGTTGAAGCTTTGCAGCAGATGCCTAACTATACCAAGTTAATGAAAGATGTGTTAATAAAGAGGAGAGGGCTGGGGGAGTTTGAAACAGTTTCCATGACAAAGGAATGCAGCCTGATGCTCCAAGCCAAAGTACCTCCCAAGTTGAAAGACTCGGGAAGTTTCACCATTCCCTGTTCTATTGGAGATACCTACTGTGGCAGAGCACTGTGTGATTTAGGTGCTAGCATCAACTTAATGCCTATGTCGATTTTTAAACGATTGGACATTGGGGATGCCAGGCCAACCACTGTGACACTTCAACTAGCAGACAGATCTATTGCATATCCAGAAGGAAAGATCGATGATGTACTGATAAAAGTAGATAAGTTTGTGTTCCCGGTGGACTTTATTATTTTAGACTGTGAAGCAGATAGGGAAGTTCCTATTATTCTGGGTAGGCCCTTCCTTGCTACAGGAAGAACTCTCATTGACGTACAAAAGGGAGAGTTGACCATGAGGGTTAATGATCAACATGTGACTTTCAATGTGTTCAATGCCTTAAGGTATCCTGAAGAAGGAGTAGAAGAATGTTCGTTTGTGCAGTCATTCGATGATTTGTTGCAACGACAGTTCCTGATAGGAAGAACAGAATTGAGTGATGATAAGTATGAATCAGGTACTGATGATCCCTTGTTGGAAGAACTTTCTGAAATAAAGGATTGCACTGCAAGGCAACCTATGTGGGCTAGAAAATTTGAATCATTGGATGTCACTGATGAGACTTTCAAGGACAACATACCTTCAGTTGTAAAGCCACCTGTTTTGGAGCTGAAACAGCTCCCAGCTCATTTGAAATATGTTTATTTGGGAGCTACGGAAACCTTGCCTGTGATTATTTCCTCCTTCCTAACTACTAATCAAGAGAACAGGTTGATAGAAACCTTGAGACGACACAAGAAAGCAATCGGTTGGCAAATGGCAGATATCAAAGGCATTAGTCCTACTGTGTGTATGCATCGAATATTGCTAGAGTCTGAGGCCAAGAATAGTATAGAAAGCCAGAGGAGACCGAATCCTATAATGAAGGAGGTGGTAAAGAAGGAGATCATCAAATGGCTAGATGCTGGGATTATATATCCCATCTCTGACCGTGTGTGGGTAAGTCCAATCCAGTGTGTACCAAAGAAAGGGGGAATAACAGTTGTGGCTAACAAGAAAAATGAACTAATCCCCACCAGAACAGTCACAGGATGGAGGATTTGCATGGATTATAGAAAATTGAATAAATCCACCAGAAAAGATCACTTCCCCTTGCCCTTTATTGATCAAATGTTGGATAGACTTTCTGGGAAAGAGTTCTACTGCTTTTTGGACGGATACTCGGGTTACAATCAAATTGCTGTAGCACCCGAAGATCAAGAAAAAACTACCTTTACTTGTCCCTATGGCACTTTTGCCTTTCGAAGAATGCCTTTTGGCCTCTGTAATGCCCCAGCAACGTTCCAACGATGCATGATGGCCATTTTCTCGGATGTTATTGAAAAATCTATGGAAATTTTTATGGATGACTTCTCAGTGTTTGGAGAGTCATTCCAGGAATGCCTTGAAAATCTGGAATAGGTCTTGGCTCGTTGTGAGGAAACTAATTTGGTGCTAAACTGGGAAAAATGTCACTTTATGGTTCAGGAAGGAATTGTGTTGGGTCACAAGGTGTCTAAGGAGGGTATGGAGGTAGACAAAGCCAAGATAGAGGTCATTGAAAAGCTGCCACCACCTACCTCAGTTAAAGGAGTGCGAAGTTTCTTAGGACATGCTGGGTTCTATAGAAGATTCATTAAGGATTTCTCCAAAATCTCCAAGCCTCTATGCCAGTTGCTAGAGCATGATAGAATCTTTGATTTTGCTCCAACCTGTTTGGAAGCATTTGAAATCCTGAAGAAGGCCCTCATTACTGCACCGGTCATAACTGCTTCTGATTGGTCTATGCCATTTGAGTTGATGTGTGATGCTAGTGATTTCGCAGTGGGAGCAGTTCTGGGCCAAAGGAAGGATAAGGTGTTTCACTCTATATATTATGCCAGCAAAACATTGGTTGAAGCTCAATTGAACTATACCACTACAGAGAAAGAGTTGTAGGCTGTTGTGTTTGCCTTTGACAAGTTCAGACCCTACCTTGTTGGAACAAAGGTGATTGTCTATACTGATCATGCTGCCATCAAATACTTGATTGCTAAGAAAGATGCAAAGCCAAGACTGATTAGGTGGGTGCTCTTGCTGCAAGAGTTTGACTTGGAAATTAGGGATAAGAAGGGAGTTAAGAATCAGGTGGCCGACCCTTTGTCAAGACTGTCTGAGGGGAATGAAGCCACAAAGAATTCTGAGATCAATGAACTGTTCCCTGATGAGCAGTTGCTGTCCATAGAAGATGCTGAAACACCATGGTATGCTGACCTGGTGAACTACCTGGCCAGTGGAATTGTCCCTACAGATTTCAGTCCACAACAAAGAAAACGGTTCTTCCATCAGGCAAAGCAATTCTGCTGGGATGAGCCATACTTGTATAAGCACTATGCTGACAATTTGCTTAGAAGGTGTGTAGCAGAGACAGAAGTCCCGGCCATTCTCTTACATTGTCATTCATCCCCATGTGGGGGACATTTTGGAGGAATGAGGACGGCTGCCAAAGTCCTCCAGGCCGGATACTTTTGGCCTACATTATTTAAAGATGCCTACTGCTTTGCCAAGGGCTGCGACAAATGCCAAAGGGTGGGAAATATTTCAGATAGACACGAGATGCCCCTCAATTCCATCTTGGAAGTAGAGTTGTTTGATGTGTGGGGCATAGACTTCATGGGTCCCTTTCCCCCTTCCTTTGGAAATTTATATATTCTGGTAGCTGTAGACTACGTGTCAAAATGGGTGGAAGCTGTAGCTCTCCCTACAAATGATGCTAGATCTGTTGTGAAGTTTGTTCAAAAGCATATTTTTACAAGATTTGGCACACCAAGGGCATTTATCAGTGATGAAGGTACACACTTCTGCAACAAGCTCTTTAATGGAGTCCTCACAAAATATAGGGTGAGACATAAAGTGGCTACAGCATACCATCCGCAGACAAATGGGCAGGCAGAGCTGTCCAATAGGGAAATAAAAAGAATTTTGGAAAAATGGTGAATCCAACTAGAAAAGATTGGTCCCTGCACTTGGAAGATGCTCTTTGGGCATATAGGACTGCCTACAAAACCCCCTTAGGAATGTCACCCTATAGGTTGGTCTATGGAAAGGCATGCCATTTGCCCATTGAGCTGCAGCATAAAGCCTTCTGGGCAGTAAAAAAAACTAAATCTGGAGCTAGCCCAGGTTGGCGCAGCTCGAATGCTGCAGCTCAATGAGCTTGAAGAACATAGGATGTTTTCGTATGAGGGGGCAGAACTCTACAAGGCTAAGACAAAAGCTTGGCATGATCGAAAGATCCATAAGAGAGACTTTGCACCAGGAGAGCAAGTATTGCTCTTTAATTTCAGACTGAAGCTGTTTCCAGGAAAACTCAAATCTAGATGGTCTGGACCCTTCACAATAGTTCATGCCCACTCTTATGGGGCTATGGAACTACTTGACGCAGCCTCTGGTAGGACCTTCAAGGTAAACGGGCAAAGGGTCAAACATTACTGGGGTGAGCCATTTGCTAAGGCACTGGCCACCACAGTAATGGCTGATCCTTGAATGTTCAACATGCACTGAGTCAGGCTGAGGACTTATAAACCAAGCGCTACTAGGAGGTAGCCCAGCCAATTTTCATTTTCCTTAATTTTAGATGTTATTTTGTTAGTGTTTTGTTTTTTTTGTTTTCGTTTTCTTTAGCACTAACTATGTTAGCAGAACACAAAGAAATTGGAGATGTGGCTGAAGGTGGTAAAACTGTCTCGGTGGTGCCATGATTGTATATTGGGTTGAAAAAGGTTGGGGGCCCATGTAGCTGATTCGGGATTGTGTTGGGTTTTGGGGGAAGAGGTCATGTCACGCTCAAACCAGGTGCAACACATCCGAAAAGGTTAGAGGGGCACCCTCAGACCACTTATTCTCCCTGGGTATTCGCGCCTCTCCCTAGCCACACACTCCCAATCACCCGCATCAATCACCACACTCTCCCGTCAAATCTTTTCATAAAGCCCCCACCTTCTCCTTCCTTCCCACACGCAACCTTAACGCCTTCAGTCCTCCCCCAAATCTCTTCTGTTGCCCTACCTTCCTCTCTTCCCCTCATCTTCGCCCAACCATGCCTCGCATCAAGCATACCGTTGCGAAGCAGAGCAAACCCACCGCAAGTGATGAGTCTGAGGGGTATGAAGTGTTTGTTGACGCCGAAGCTGCAGCTCGGTACAATAATGTTACTGCGCTTAGAGAACCTCATGCAGAGAAAGGTTTCGCCATCTCCTCCAAGGCTTCTTATGGCCTCCCTGCCGAAATTGCTGTAGTGATTGACCAGCACAAGTGGAAACGTTTTGCTGGCCACCCAACTGGATTCTGCACATCTTTTGTTCGCGAGTTCTATGCGAACATTGGAGGTGCCGAACAAACCCACTCCATGGTAAGAGGGTGCAAGGTCAGTTTCTCTGCTAAGACCATCAACTTAAAGCTGAACTTGGCTAAAGAGGACGATGAGTACCAACCTTTACTGACACAGGCCACTGTAGAGCAACTAACTGCTATGAAGGATGCAGTGACGGTCCCAGGGACGCAATGGCTCCCAACTTCCGGAAACCAGCTGAAAGTAGCAAGGTCTGCGTTGCAGCCCTTTGCCAAGGTTTGGTATCACTTCCTTCGGCATAAGCTCTCCCCCACTGCGCACACGGAAATTGTTAAGAAGGAACGTTTGGTGCTCCTCTACTGCATAATGGAGGGAAGGAAAATAAATGTGGGGAGGTTGATTCAGCAGGAGATCTCCACTTGTGCCACGAGCACGAAAGGCCAATTGGTTTTCCCCTGCTTTATCACTGACCTATGCAAGCGATGTGGCGTCGAGCTTCGAAAAGGGGAAGTGGAGGAGAGAAACGCAGGAAGCATTGATATTGCCTTAATCAATCGATTCATCTCCAACTCAGCTAAAGCAAGCCAGGCCAAAGACAAAGAGGGGATTATGGAACCAGGGGAGCCCTCAAAGCAGCAGGACCGCTCTGCAGGGCTAGAACAAAAGGTGGAATCACTGACTCAACTGCTGCAGCAACAAATGCTACAGCAGCAGTTATATTGGCAATTTGCTCTGGATCAGTTTAAATGGCAGCAACGGGTGTTGGAGCTTAACCAATGGAAGAAGCTGCACCCCATTCCACAGTTTCCACTAAATATTCTACCTGATCTGCATCACACCTCTGGGCAGCATAATAGTCCCAGTGCCACAGCAGTCCCGGATGACTCGGACTCTTCTGACTGGATGCCACCAGCTCCTTCACAACAGCACAAACCCACCACCACCACTGAAGCAATCAGCCGTAACAAGCGAAAGCAAAGTGCAAGCCCCTTGCTGGACTTGGGGGCTGCAACTGCAGCAGAGGCTGAAGAAACTGAGCCCGACGCAACAACAACAACCCTTACCCCCTCTCGCACTCTTAAGAAGAAAATTCCAGCCACCCTTCTTCGAGATTTGATCACCAAAGTAGCCGCTGATTACCCTGCCTCTGATGAGGATGAGGAGGACAATGTCCCTCTTGCCATAAGACAGCGTAGGCTGCCTAAACAACGTGCTATCAAGGGCAAGGGTCACCACCCGTCTACGGCAGAGAGTGAGGGGGCAGGGGGAAGTGCAGAGGATACAGTAGCCTCAGCTGCTGATGAAGAGAACCAAGAAGACTTGGTTTTTGTGAAAGAAGTGGGGACTTCATCCCCCGCAAGCAAGAAAACGACCACTGCAACAGGGAGCAGGAAGAGCTCCCGCATCAGGAAATTGAGCACTTGAGCACATCACAGCCTGTTACTGCAACCTGTTGCAGCAACCCTATCAGGAGTTTCCTTGTTTCCCTTTTTGGTTATTTTTTTTCTGGTTTGTGGTTTACGTTGTTGTTGCTGTTTTATTTTGTTCCCCTTATAGCATGCAGTTGCCATTTTTGTCAGCTTAACATCCTGTCTGTTTTCCTCCACCATGTGCTCCACCATCCCCATCCTGGGGTTTTGCTTAATGCAGCTTTTATGTTTTACTATTTCACTAGTGCATCTCTATGGCAATTTTGGCTTCATTGTTGTCTTTCTAGCCTGTATGCTTGGATGTAATTGTTTGACACTCGCGACACATGCTTTAGAATTTCTGATCTACCTTGTGAGCTTTTGGGCCAAAACATCTTTATCCTTCTTTCTCTGTGAATACCATTCTTATGCATCATTCTCTGATTTTGCCTTGCTGCTTTCATACGTGTACACATCTCTGCTGCACACACTTTTGCTAGAGGCACATTTTGTTTTCTTGAGCCTAGTATTGCCTAAATAGCCTACCCTTGGATACTACCTTTGTGTGAACCCCTTTGAGCCTGCAAGCCCTTTGTTTCTACTGAACCCACATTACAAGCCATATCATGAAAAACCACTATCCTCCCTAGTTGGAGTGGCTAGTGTGCTTCCTGCATTTCCATGCTGTACCATAAGTTTGGGGGTGTTCGCGGGCTAGCACAGTTTTAAGTTTGGGGGTGCCATGCAGTTGTTATGTGCCAGAATATCAGAAATTGAACTGTTGCTGGTAAAAAGCAATGGTTTGTTATTAAAAAAAAAAAAAAAACAGAGCAGTTGCAAGAAAAAAATGCTAAAATGTTGCAACAACTGCTCTGAGGGTACAAAGGAGGAAACCGAATTCAAAGAGGTAAACAAAATGAAAAAGATCAAAAAGTCCTCCCTGACTTGTGTGAGCTGGGCCATGAAAGAAATAGTTGTAAAGTAAAAAGAGGAAGCATACCTAAGCTCCATCTAGTGTAGCCATCTTCCCAGAACTGTTCCTACCTGAACCCAAGCCCCATTGCAACCAAATAAAGTCCTCTAGCAGTGTGCAACTTTGATTGTGAGTGGTGTGTTTAGAAGCTTGTCAAGGTCGTGTTTGAGTATGCATTTGAATGATGATTGAGAGCACCTATCTTAGCTTGAGAAGAGAGGAAGAATACACTGTTATGAGAGTTTAGTGCTGTAGCATGTTGCTGAGAGTGAAAACGAGGACAACCATGAATGCTTGCTTGATTGAACTTCATGAATGTCGATGCATTGTCATGTATGCCTTATGAAGAAATTAGTTTTCAAAGAAGAAAGTTTTGTGTTTGAGCTAATTTGAGCACATGTGTCGAGGTTTAAAAAAAAAAAAAAAAAAAAAAAGAAAAGAAAAAAATATTTTGTGTCTTTTCTTTTTAGTTTCTTTTGTTTCCATTACTCGAGGGCAAGCAATGATTCAAGTTTGGGGGTGTGATAACTCTTGTTATGAAGAGTTATTTATACCTTTTTGGCTTGTGTTTTTGTGGTCTTTGAGTACTTTGGAGTTTATGTTTTTAGTATTTTAGTGTGATTTTGTGTAAAGTGTGTTTTGTAAGAGTCTTTTGTGAGTTTTAATGTTTTGGTGTCGTTTAGAACTGTTTTTGGGTAGTTAATTGAGAGTTTCTGTGCAGGGCAGTTTTTGGAGAATCAGGTGCTGAACTGGAGACGTTGCTCTGGGATTTGCTATAGCAATTGTAGCTGAAGCTGACGGTGCACAGGGACAAAGGCTCAAAACATTCTCTTACACATTGAGCGGTCCTTAACTGATGAGGACAATGTCCTACACGTGGGGCTGGTGTTTGGTGCATTAAAGTCAGGGAACTGGGCCAAGGACACTTGTCCTAATCAGTTTATAGCCCAAAAAGGATGAGAGAGGAAAGGGCCTTGAGACAGGCTGGAAAAAGAACCCTGAAAAGGGGACAAGAAGCGAGAGAAAGGGGGAGGAAAATCTTCCCTACTGGAGCAAGGACAGAGTTGCGCCCCTTTCTCTCTCTCTCCTCTCTTGTAATGGCTTCTTCTTCCATTTCTTATTTGTCTCTTTGTTTCTGTAAGCTCAATATGAGCTAAACCTTTTGTAGCTATGGGATGTTGAACTTGTAATGGATTTCTAGTGAATGTTATGTTATGCTTTGCTATTGCATTTTCTATAAATCTGATTTGGTTGTGTTTTAATTGAGCTTGATCACCTTAGTTAAAACTTGAGCTCACGGCTACTTGGAAAAGCTAAGTGTAGCAGAACTGTTTTATAGATAAGAGTAAAATCATTAATTGGAAAATTATGATGAAGAATGAATTAGGAATGAACATTCTAACTCTTAGGCTAGCTGGAACGAGCTGAAGTGAGGCGTGAATGTAACTAATATGGACCTAGGAATAGAAGACGTTTAGTGAAGTTCATCTCAGACTGTTGGAAAACAAACTTTCATTTCCTGGAGCCAAATTGCCGTAGCATTGCAAACGCATAACTGAACTAGACTGAAGTTGCAAGGGATACTTCCCTGTAGCTGTTTTACCCATTCTGTTATCAAATCCGTTTTTATTGCTCTAGCATTTGTTTTTACCGAAACTGTCCTGGATAAACACACACAAATTATCTGTTACTCTTTGTTAATCTTGATTAATAGAACCATTAATATAAAAACTTGTACTTGAATCACCATATAATCCTCGTGGGAACGATCTCTCTTACACTTTATTACTTGTTAAACGATTGTGTATACTTGCACAAGCTCATCAACCATTTTTATAGCAACAGACACACAGTCCTAACAGTCCAAACCCAAAAACCATCAACCGATGCACCAGTCTCAGATTTTGGGTTCTAGAGCACACAAAACGTTCACAAGTTACATGACCACTTCACCAACACGAATCCTCGATCCACGTGTTCTACAGAACACTAGAACCCCGACGTCTCAGTTTCTAGGTTCACATCCAAATTAACTTTTCTCTTTTAAAATACAAAATCAAAACCCACATCTCCGAAGCTTACACACAAAGTCATCGGGATCGGTTTTCCATAAAAACAAACTCTTGGTCAAAAACCACATTTCTTTTGAAATACTTTGGTATACTATCAAAAGTTTGAAATGCGGTTCGTGAAAACTCTTTTTCTTTGATAAAACAATTTGCTTCTAAAACTAGACCCTTTGAAAATACTTTTACTCGAATTGATTGGTTTTATCGCTTTAACTTCTATTAGTGATTTTCTAAAGGTACTTTTTATTTTAAAAGCTTACTTCTCTTAAAACTAAAATTGTTTTCAATTTTCTTTCCTTATGTCTTTTCATTCCATTAATCAAATATATTTCACTTTCTTGTTTTCTTAAAACAAAACATCATGACGCGTTGTCTTTGATTCCCTTTTAGAAACTTCAAACTTTTCCTCCGCTTAACTTTATGTCTCAAGCTTTTTGAAGCTTTTACCTTTACTTAGTTTGAACTCTAACCAATGTTAGGTCCTTAGCACAATACCAATCACCATTTTAGTCCACATATCATGTTAAGCATAATCAAACATAATCAAGCATACTTAAGCACAATTAAACAAAATCAAGCATAATTAAGCAATAAGTAAAACACTCCACAATCGAAGACAGTGCAATATAATTTTACAGATTACACACAAATACAGTACGCAGCAGTCGAAAATCAAGTTCCTCAGGTAATCTCCCCTTTCCTCTCAAGGTAATTTCTGAATGAAACTCGTCCGACTAGTCCTCAAATCTTCCGATTACTCGCCCGAATACTCAACACCAACTACATTCACACAATCAATTCAAACATCAACATTAACAACATAAATTTTCCCTATATCACTTGATCTAGGGTTCGGCCATGGTGCTCCAAAAATAGCTAGAGATGTCTAAAAATTCCTAACTCTTGGATGAATGATCCTGAGGCATACCTAGTGCTAAAACAAGCTTCATCATTCAAAAACTTGAGGCAAAACTCATGATTCCTCACAAGCTAGGTTTCGCCTCTCATCAGAAAAAAAAGGGAGGAAATTTCTTTTGTGTTCAGGCTTCTAGAAAATCAATATACACATCATGGTGGGTTCATAGAAATTGGTTTCACGATCGTAGGATTTTTCTACAATTTTCTAGAGATTTATGAACTTTGGACATAGAAATTGAAATTCATGGAATCATGACTTGAAAACAAGAACTAAGTGAAGAATAAGGAACTTATGGATCAAGGAGAGTAATCTTACCTCCTTGAGTGATGAAAATGAGCAAAGATCAACACTTTTGTTCAAACAAATGGTTAAGGCTTCAACTTGAAAATGAGAGAAAAAGTGAGAGGAAGATGAAGTTATGAAGGAAAGTGGGAGAATGGCTTCTCATGAAGCATTTGGGCATGAAGCACAAGGGACGGTAGGAAGGTCCAAAAAATTTCACTTAAGGGACAAAATGGACATTTCAACTTAGGGCAAAATGTAATTAAGACAAAAGGTTAGGGGCATTTTGGTCTTTTCTCAGTGTGCGCGCGTTCAGATATTTTCGTTTGTCATTATGACAGTGGTGAGTCATGGCACGCTTTCCTGGGTGACTTGACCTGACTTGACTTCAAGTTTATCCGTTAGCGGGTCCCGATAAATCAATATTCAGCTCCGTTAATTACACGATTTAAGATTTCGCCCGTATAACTTATATTATTTCACCTTTTGGTGAAAATTTTCAATTTTACCAAAGTTGTTGGAAATTCAACTCTAAACCTAACTGTTTCATTCACGAGTCAAAATTAGGTCTTCTGATTTGTAAAATCTTACTGTCGGTAAAAACGCAGACCGGGCTCCGTCTGAATTTTCAATCCAAAATTTAACCGTAACTCCCTACAATGCCGTAGAGTATGGATATGGTCTTAGTTTATTTAAATTCATTCTCTAGAACCTCCGATAAAATATAAATTCATTCATATAGTTTATTGAACTTAGAAAGTATGAAAAAATATGGGTGTTACAATCATAAGGTACAGTGCTTCACATTATATGGATTTTCCATATCACGCTATCCCACACATGTACAAGGATCACCGTATATGGATTTTTCATTGTCCATCAAGGCACAATGATACAACGCCTTGAATATCCTGACCACCATGATATCCAGATTAAAACAGTAAGCACGTCTACCAATTTGAATGCATGAGAAAACCTTTCATTTCTTGTCATTTTTCTTTTTGTTCTAAATTTCCTTGTTGAGGCTCAAGGCTCCCGACCATTCGTGATTTTCAACGTTTTGATACTTTTCATCATCAATACAAGACAAAACGTCCGAGTGCTCAATCACGAAGCCTTTGATTGCACCAGTCCTAGGTTCGTGGTGATAGAAAACAATATTCACCTTTAACCACATTCATCACAACGTGAAGAGGACACAAAGTCCATAGGACATACAGTCCACAACACCGTAATACAGATCTCAGATCTACGTGTCATTCTCACAGAACACTAGTATCTCGACGTCTCGTTTACTAGGTTCACGTTTCAACGTTTTCGTCGTTTTCATCCGGTGAAACACAAATCCAAAAAAACAAAATCCCCGCAACTTATCCAAGTTGTCGGATTTAACATTGTTGAGCAAAACTTGTTTACAGAAAATCCTTTCCTCTAAAATTTATTTGTAAAACCGTTGAATCACCAATAAATCTTATTTTTCCTTTGAAAGTCTTTTCCCAAAGCTACAGTTCTCCAAAAGAGGGTTATTTGAGACTTGATCGCCGCCCCGATAGAACTGCTATTTTTAAAATATTTTTCTTAAATCCTATCGGAATTAACCGTCGTTTAACGTTTTAACAACGTTCCAAGTTAAAATTTCGCTTTTTGCCTCAAATTAATTTTCTCACCATAATGATTGACTATTTTCGAAAATTGCCCTTTTTTGTCTACTAATTCTTCATTTTAAATTTCCTTTCATAAAATTAACATCCTTGAAGACTTTCCAACGTTTCCCAATTAAATATTTGCCGTTCCTCACGAAACTTTTTAAGGCTTTTATCTCGTTCATTAATTGAGCACTGACCACTGTCAGGCTTCTCAATCAACAATCAACATCAAGAAAATTGACACATCCACGTTACAGCAAATAATACAGTTTATAACATGCATTACAACATCATAACGTATAACTGCAGATAATCAATCAAAACAGGTAAATATCAATGGATAACACAATAGCTGAAATTAATCTAATCACCTACCACGCAGTTCAAACTAATTTATACAGACTACTCGTAGATAACATATAATTATCGAGAAATCCCTCAGGAAAACTCCCCCTACCTCTTGTAGTCTAGTAAGGTTTTGTGCCCTCCGATCTCTCTAGGATTCCTTCTACTCCGCGAATCATCGACTCCCGTGGTCCAAGCATAGTTCGCGAATCACCATATCCCGACTATTCTATAGATCCTTCATCACACAATCATAGCATAAGTTAAGCTTTAAAAAAACTTATTGATCCTCTAGGGTATAGGTTCGGCCTTCTCAATTAGATTAGGCTAGGGATGTTAAAATTTAACCAACTCTTGGATCAATGATCCCTAAGTGTCGTAGAAACATAATCCATATTCCTTAATAAAAAATTTGAACCAAAATCCTTTAAACCAATTAAGAAAGAAGTGTCACATAACTTTCTATCTTAGGATTGGTCAATTTCACTCCTTTTTTTTCGTTTGTTTTCTCCATGAATTTCTCTACACTCATTCATTCATTAACATATGCATTAACTATGGTTTGCACCCTGCTGTTTTTATTTTTTGTGAAGTAAAAAAAAAATTCTTTGTCGTATTTTGTATATGAGTAACGATATTTTCATACTTTTCTCTGACAATTTTTTATTTCTATCTATTTCATAATTGTTGATCATTTATTTATCCCATTTTTCGGTCTTATAGTTTTATAAAATGTCCTTAAATGTGATGCCCCCGGAAAGGGTGTTACACCCCACACCAAGCAATTGCTATTTATATGTTACTTTTAACACATGACAATATGTGGAATTGGAGAAATTCTTCTACATTCGTTGCATAAGAGAATTTGCTTATGCTATATTATTAAATGTATACCACTTTCACAAATAATTTAAAATGTTACTAAGATAAAAAGAACAATAACCTACAGAGTTAAATTAGTTTATGTTGAATAATATTGCATAAACTGTATAGTTTCCATGTTTTGTCCTTTAAAAGAAAGAAGTGTCACATAACTTTCTATCTTAAGATTGATTAATTTAACACTTTTCCTTTAGTTTGTTTCCTCCATGAATTGTTTTACTGTCATTCATTCATTAACATATGCATTAATTATGGTTTGCACCCTGCTACGTTTTTTTGTGAAATAAAAAAAAATGTCTGTCATATTTTTTATATGAGTAACGACATTTTCATACTTTTCACTGACACTTTCTTATTTATATCTATTTTATAATCATTGATCATTTATTTATTATTTTTCATAACCAAATTATTAGATAATTAATGGTTATATATGTAACACCCCAATTTTTCAAGCTTTCTAAGGTCAATTAACTGTGTATATGAGTTTGTATTTTATTGGAGGATCTAGAGAGTGAATTAAAATAAACTGAGACGATAGTCACGCTCTACACTATCGTAGGGAGTTACGGTTAAACGCACAGTATGATTTTACTATTCAAACAACCTAATTTTGACTCGTGAACAAGACAGTTAGTCTTAGAATCGAATTTCCTACCTTTTTGCTAAAATTGGTTTCGCGCCCTAAAAAGCGGAAAAATATAAGTTATTCGGGCGAATTCTCAAATCGGGTGACGAGAGGAGCTAGATAGGGATTTACCAGGACCCATTAACGGATAATCTTTAAGTCATGTCAGGTCAAGTCACCTAGGGATGCGTTCCAGTGTCATGATGGATTTTAAAATATCTGGACGCGAAATGACCAAAATACCCTTGAACTTTCATGGAAATTACCCTTTGGTCCTTATGTGAAAAGACCTTATTACCATTAAGTGAAAAATGTGACACCTCCTTATCTTTCCTTCTCTCTTCCTCACACCCCCTCCTCATAGAAACATAAGTTCATTTCCTTCATCTTCTTCATTTTTCTACTTCACTTTCTCTCCATTTCCTTAAGGATTCTTCAAGAACTTTGAGAAGCAAAGTTGATCACTTCACTCACCCTCATCATCTAGGAGGTATGGACTTCATTCTTGAGCTCTCAATCTTCATCTTTCTCCATTGAAATCATGAGTTTCAAGCTTTATTCAAGTTGAAGCTTAAATTTCATAAAATCATGAAATATTATAGAAAAATCCTTTTAATGTCAAACCAATTTCTATGAGCTAGTTTCATTGCCCTCCTTCATAATCCAAGAGCTTGTAACCAAAGGAGTCCTCTAACCCATATGGATATAGATGGCCGAACCTCCCCCCTTGTGGATCAATGAAGTTTTGTTCAAATTTTTGCTTAAGAAGTGTTGATTTTTGTTCTATCACACTTAGAGGGCTTTGCATGCAAAATCATGTGATCAAAAAACTTCCCTAGCCTATTTGATTAGAGAGTGGCTGAACCCTAGGTAGAGGAGAGTGAGGAAAATTATGTTGTTTGATGTTGATGATTTGATTGATTGTATGCGTGTAGTTGTTGTTGGGTAATCGGACGAGTAATCGGGAGAATCCGCGAATCGATCGGACAACTTTGACTCGGAGGAGAACTTCAAGAGGTAAGGGGATAAACCTGAGGAATTCAATTTCCAACAGCTGCATGCTATATTTGTTTATATGGTTTGTAATAGTTTAAATGTGCTGTGTTGTTGTGGAATGATTTACTTTATGCTTGCCGTATTTGATTATGCATGATTTTTCTTTAGTTTGATTAATTATGGTGTATGATGTTATTTATGCTTGTTATGATTGATACTGTGCTAAGGGACCTAACATCGGTTAGGGTTCAAAATCGAGTAAGTTTAAAAGCTTTAAAAAGCTCGGAACGTAAAATAAGAAAATAAAAGGCTATGGCTTCAAAGGATTTTGAAAATAAAAGGAATTGATATCTTTTTGGAGAATGAGTAAAGTAAAACATACTTTATTAAAGAATGAGTTGACATAAAGGGAAAAAGAAGAATAATAGCTTTAGTTCAAGAAAATTAAGGTTTTAAAGTAAAAAGTACGTTTTGGAGACATCGACAGTTTTTAAAGTAATAGAGCGAATTATTTCAAGCAAAAGTGTTTTCAAGAAAACCTAGTTTTGAAATAAATTGTTTTATCCAAGAAAAAGGAGTTTTTCACAAACCGTATATCAAAGTGATGTGGTTTACCAAAGTACGTCAAAAAGAAAGATGGTTTTGTTTTAAGGATTGATTTTTATGGAAAACCGATCCTGAAGGCTTTGTGCGTAAGCTTCGGAGATATGGGTTTTGGGTTTTTGGTTTTCATAAAGAAATGGTTACTTATGGATGTTAACCTAGGAACCGAGATGCCTAATTGTATTTTATTGGAGGGTCTAGAAAATTAAATAAATTATTCCGAGGCCATAGTCACGCTCTACGCCATCGTAGGAGGCTATGGTTAAGTTTTGGGCCGAAAACTCAAACGGAGCCCGATCTATGTTTTTCGGATGATAGTGTTTTTCTACTATCAAGACCTCTTTTTGACTAACGGTCAGAACCATTAGTCTTAGAATTCGACCCTCTACCTTTTTGCTAAAATGTGTCCTGACGTCCAAAAATATAAATAATATTTTATATTCGGGCCGAAAATCGATCGGGTAGACGATTCGAATTGTCTTACGGTTTTTCGAGAACCTTGAGCTGATGATTTTCATACCAGGGCTATGTTAAATCATTTAGCGACTCCTACCAGTGTCGTGAGGATTTTCAAAATGTCGGGACGTGAATTGACCAAATTAGCCTTCGTCAGTTTTTATTAATTACCTTTTATCACTTTTTACCTTAACTTAAGTCTTAAGTTTACTTAAGAAAAATATCCAATCTCTCACACTCTCATTCTCACAATTTTCGACCAGCCCTCCCCCTCCAAACCTCTTCTCCTTCCTTTTCTCTTCTTTCTCTTTTCTCTTCACCAAAAACTCCATTTTTGGAGACTTTGAGCTTGAGTTTTGTGAAGCAATCTTCACCAACTTTGAAGGAGATCATCCTAGGAGGTAGCTAGTCTTCACTATCTCTCTCAATCTCTCATTTTTCTCCTCTAATTTCCATGATCATAAATATTAGGGTTTTTGCCCCTAAATCTTCAAAAATCCATGAAAAATTATAGAAAAATCATTTTAATACCAAACCAATTTCTATGGCCTAGGTTCATGACATACTTGCATGATCCAAGAGATTAGAGCCAAGAAATCTCTCTAGTTATTTTTTTGAGAGAGAGGCCGAAACCCCCTATAGTGTAGTGTAGGGTTTTTGGTTGGTTTTTGATGTTTTGAGTTGATATCTAGGGTTATCACACTTAGTTAGGGTGTTATCCAAGAAATGAGAATTTTTGGAGCTCCCTAGCTATTTTTTTATTTAATAGGGCCGAACCCTAGGGGTGGTGCAATAGGAGAAATCTTTGTTTTTTTTTTTGAGTTAATGTCTTTATTGATTGTGTGTATGTATATCGGCAGCTAGTCGTAGCCGGAGCTGCACGTTGAAATTACTAAGGTGGCTACTAGTGGTTAAGCCCTGGATAAAGTGCCTGGACCTTGGGTGTAGGAACTTTTGGGCTATCACCACTAAGTTTATAATATGGATATTGTAATTGATTGAGGTTGATGTGATGAATTGTTTATTTGATTATCTGTTGGTTTTATTTTGTTGAACTGTTCGTGTGATTTACTGTTATTCGATTTTATGATGATATCTGCACGGGAATGAATTAATGTTGTGATGTTATTCTGATTTGACTGGTGGTTGAGTGTTGATGAGAGTATGGTGAGTGATGATGTTGTTCGAGTTGATATCGTTGTGGTCCCGACCGTGGAGCTGTGGCTCGTAGACGCAAGGCGTCGTGATGCGGATGCTGATGTGATGTTGATGATGATGTGATGTTGATGTTGATGTGATGCGATGTCTTGTGGTCGTGGACGAGTGTTTAGGCGTGAGGTCCTGATAACAACCTGCGATGGATGTTTGTTGCATTTTCATATCATTTCATACCACAACATTTTATCCCAAAGGGGGATGTCCAATTGGGGACGTTACTTTAAATCCCGAGGCGGGATGTCCAACTGGGGACGTGATGTATCGACCGACATGCATATAGGGAAGTCAGCATATACATAGGGATTAGTATCCCTCTTATAGGGTTATCCGAGAGAATGACTTTTGAGATGATTGAGATGAGTGATTTAAGAGATGGATGAGGTTGTGTCGTATGATTTAAATGTGTTGTGTGATGTATGTATATATATATATATGTTGTACTGATGCCCCTCTCCCATATTTATGAATTATGTTTCTTATCTCCCGCATTTTTCTATATGTGTTACCTTTATTTTATGGGAAGATCCAGGGGAGGAACCAGTTGCATAGGAGATGGACGGCATTCCTTACGAGCCTGACGCTGGAGGACGTGCCACGGACCCTAGCCTCCAGAGGTTGGGCAATGATCGTGGTTAGCCGGAGAGTTGTCTCTCGGCCTATTTTCATGCTTTTATTTTGGTCTGTATCAATATACTTTATATGCATTACTCTAATACTGTAGCCCTACTGATGGGGCAACTGATGTATGTGATATATTTATTTATATTTTAAAGCTGTGTACTCTGAAGCGTTGCATATTGTGTATTTGATTGCTTCCGCGCTCGATTTTCCGCTTCGCTTCGCATTAATAAGGCGTGCTAATATTTATAATGCGACTAAGGTTTGTTAATATCTTAGATTCTACTGATGGGACGGCGGGTCGTCTCATTTATTGGTATCAGAGCAGTTCGATTCTAATATCGGACTGTGTGGTTTAGGGAGTATACTAGCATTGACAGTTATACTCGCTTAGCTCCAAGAATTTCGCTTAGCTAAAGCAGAATTATTCATGCTAAAGAAACTGAATTCGCTTAGCACTGAATTTTAGCGTAAGCGAATTTTCCATGCTAAGCATAGCGTAGCATTTTAGCTTAAGCGAATCAGTTGCTAAAACAAAGCATGTATTTCTGATGGAAATTCACTTAAGCGAATTTTCCAGGCTTAAGCGAATTTTGCAAGCTTTGTTTTCCTTTCTTGATTTGTCTGTAATTCAACCTACACTCTAGAATTGTAAGTAAAATTGGCTCTTATCAGGTACTAACTATGTTAGAAAAAGGGTAGTGTGTTCGATGCGCAAGTTATCGAGTGTGACAACTGTTTTATCCGTGAGGCATATGATATGTATATCTGTTTATTGATGTTGTATGTCTTATGGATTGAAACTAACGCTTCCTTTACCAGGAAAGAATGGCCAGAGGACGCGGTAGAGGAAGGGGAGCACTAGTTGGAACCGGGAACCCCGACAGTAGTGGGGATACCTCAGGAATTGGGAATAGCGGAGATCAGAACGAAGCAATGAGGGCCATGAGGGATTTGGCCGTTGCAATGCTGCAACAAACACAGTAGAATGCTCAGTTCATGCAGCGACAGGAAGAGAGGGATGCTAGACAACAACAGAATCATGTCGGAGGAGGGGAAGTGGTTAATACTGGACTAAATGCCTTCATGAAGGGGAATCGTCCCCAATTCCATGGGGAGTACAATCTAGAAGCTGCTGAGCTATGGCTGCAAGAAATTGAGAAGTCTTCGTCCCTATCCAATGCAGAGAGGATAGGACTTATGCTGCTTTCATGCTAGTCGGAGCAACAGAAGCATGGTGGAAGAACAAACAGAGACTGCTAGAGGCTGAAGGAAGACTGTTGACCTGGGAGGTGCTTCGTGAGAGCTTCTTGGAGAAATATTTCCCAAGGAGTGTTCGTCAAGAGAAAGAAAAAGAATTTTTGAACCTGAAGCAAGACCAGAAGTCGGTGGGAGAATACGCCATGAGGTTCCAGGCACTGCTGAAATTCTCCCAATTTTATCAAGTATACCCGGATGAAGACTGGGTGTGGAGAAGTTTCGAAGACGGACTAAGGCCTGAACTGAAGAGGGCTATGCTGCCATTGAGCGTCCGATCATTCCCCGAGCTAGTGGAAAAGTGTACCGTACTGGAAGGACACGATCAAGAGAGAGTTACACAAACTCCAGCAACCAGCGGTGGACCAGCCAGGAGCTTTGGTCAGAAAGGCCGAGGAGGAAAGTTCCAACCGAGGGTGAAACCTTACAGTCGCCCTAATCAACAACCAATAAGTTATGGAAGGGGAAATGCCAGTCAAGGTCAACCAGGGTTTTCGAAGTGCTTTCGATGCGGCGGGCCGCATCAAGTGAAAGATTGTGCTCAAGCACCGAACGTTACTTGTTTCCGTTGTGGCACGTGGGGCCACTATGCCAACGAGTGTCGAACGGGAGATGCTGGTAAGGGCCAAGTTCAACAGCAAGTTGGAAGAGTTCAGGATACTGGGACTGGGCAACAAGTAGTGGGCCAGCAGAATAGGCCGCAAACGACGGGAAGAGTGTTAGCTGTGAGAGGTTCTGAAGCCTCTCAATGTCCCGATCTGATACAAGGTAAGTGCCTAGTGGCGAGGGAACTCTTATATGTTTTATTTGATTCGGGGGCTACACATTCCTTTATTTCTTTGGCATGTATGGATCATTTGAATTTGCCTGTTTCAACCTTACCATATGATTTGACTGTTTCTACACCTACGGGTGATTCCCTAACAACTTTATTTGTCTGTTTAAAATGCCCGGTTATGTTAGAAAACCAATCTTTTCTTGTGGACCTAGTCTGTCTGCCTATGCAGCAGATTGATATTATCTTAGGCATGGATTGGCTTTCGGCCAACCATGTAGTGCTAGACTATTCAAATAAAACCCTCTGCTTTTCCAAGCAATCTGGATCATTGCCTGCCAGTGATAGTGTATCGGGAGGTGTACAATCAAGAGAGTGCATGGTGCTGTTTTCTTTGGAAGCCAAGGAGACTCCAAGTCTGGATGCTTTGCCGGTGGTGCGTGAGTTTCCAGATATTTTCCTGGATGACGTACCAGGATTACTACCCAAGAGGGAGATAGAGTTCACAATCGATCTTGCACCTGGAGCCGGACCGATTTCCATAGAACCCTATCGAATGTCCTTAACAGAGTTGGCAGAATTGAAGAAGCAACTAGACAACATGCTACAGAAGTAGTTTATCAAACCAAGTGTTTCACCATGGGGAGCACCTGTACTGTTCGTCAAGAAGAAGGATAGCAGTTCAAGGTTGTGTGTGGACTACAGACAACTCAACAAGGTGACGATCAAGAATAAATACCCGTTGCCAAGGATTGACGATCTAATGGACCAATTAAGGGGAGCAATGGTATTTTCTAAGATTGATCTGAGATCCGGTTATCATCAGATAAGGGCGAAGGAAGATGATATACCAAATACGGCTTTCAGGAGTCCGTACGGACACTACGAGTATCTAGTTATGCCTTTTGGTGTGACTAATGCTCCTGCAGTATTTATGGATTACATGAACAAGATCTTTCGACCGTACCTTGATAAGTTCATCGTTGTTTTTTATCGACGGCATCCTTATCTACTCCTTAGACAAGGAAGAACATCAAGCGCATTTGAGGGTTGTACTTCAAGTTCTTAAGGATAGACAACTCTATGCCAAGTTGTCAAAGTGCGAGTTCTGGCTGGAGGAGGTACAATTCCTTGGACATGTAATCGACAAGGATGGTATACCAGTAGATCCTGCAAAAGTAGAAGGTGTGGTTAAGTGGGAAAGCCCTAAGACGGTAAGTGAAATCAGAAGTTTTCTCGGGCTAGCAGGATACTACAGGAGGTTTATCGAGTGATTCTCGAAGATTGCGTTACCCCTGACGCAATTAACGAGGAAATAAAAAGCGTATGAATGGACAGAAGAGTGTGAGGCTAGCTTCCAAGCGCTGAAAAGGAGGCTAACTACATCTCCGGTACTAGTCTTGCCGAATCCATCAACGTCATTCGATGTATATTGTGATGCATCGTATCAAGGTTTGGGTTGCGTGCTCATGCAAGAGAGAAAAGTGCTAGCCTATGCTTCCAAACAGCTGAAAGTGCATGAACGTAATTACCCAACCCATGACCTAGAATTGGCCGCGATAGTGTTTTCATTGAAGATATGGAGACACTATCTCTATGGCGCTAAATTCAGCGTGTTTGGCGACCATAAAAGTTTAAAGTATCTGTTCGACCAAAAGGAGTTCAACATGCGGCAGAGGAGATGGATGGAATTCATAAAGGATTATGAATTTGATCTACGGTACCACCCGGGAAAGGCCAACATAGTGGTAGATGCATTGAGTCGGAAATCTCTGCATATGTCAGCCATTATGGTGAAGGAACTGGAACTGCTGAAACAGTGCAGGAATCTGAATCTCGACGTGAAGTTATCCAGAGATAAGATAAGTTTAGGAATGGTCACTATCACTAGTGATTTTCTGAACTTGATCTGGAAAAAGCAAGGAGAAGATCAGTACTTACGGGGAAAGAACCAGATGGTAGAAGAAGGAAAGACTTCAGAGTTGAAGAAAGGTACTGATGGAATCCTGAAGTTTGGAGACAGGATATGTGTGCCTAAGGATAGCGAAGTTAGGAACACGATCTTAGAAGAGGCCCACAAGAGTAAGCTAAGATTCCATCCCGGATCTACGAAGATGTACCAGGACTTAAAGGGGATGTTTTGGTGGCCTGGGATGAAGAAGGAAGTAGCAGAATATGTCCAATCCTGTCTGGTGTGTCAAAAGGCAAAGATTGAACACCAGAAACCAGCAGGGTTATTGTAATCACTGGACGTCCCAGAATGGAAATGGGATAGCATTGCAATGGATTTTGTTTCCGGACTACCGAGGACGCAAAAGAGATGCGACGCAATTTGGGTAATCATTGACAGGCTTACGAAATGTGCTCATTTCTTGCCAATCAACCAAAGGTATTCTGTGGAAAGATTAACCCAGATTTACATCAAGGAAGTAGTGAGGTTACATGGAGTACCTTCGAGTATAATTTCGGACAGAGATCCGAGATTTAATTCAAGGTTTTGGCAGAGCTTAAATGGTGCTTTGGGAACTAAGCTTAGAATGAGTTCAGCTTATCATTCGCAGATGGATGGTCAGTCTGAAAGGACGATTCAATCTTTGGAGGATCTTTTAAGGGCTTGTGTTTTGGAAAACACAGGAAGTTGGGACGAGTTCCTTCCACTGATTGAGTTCACATACAACAATAGTTTCCACTCGAGTATCGGCATGGCGTCATACGAGGCACTGTATGGGCGAAAATGCAGGACACCGCTCTGTTGGTATGAGACAGGAGAGAATCAGTTGATAGTCCCAGAGATGGTGCAGCGAACGACGGAGCAAGTTAAGAAAATTCGGGAAAAGATGAAGGTCGCACGGGATCGGCAGAAAAGCTACAGTGACAAGAGGAGGAGACCTTTGGAGTTCCAGGAAGGCGATCATGTCTTTATGAGAGTCACTCCAAGAACTGGAATCGGCAGGGCAATCAAATCTAGAAAACTAACCCCTAGATTCATTGGACCGTTTCAAATTCTTCGCCTAATTGGTCCAATTGCCTACCAAATTGCTTTACCTCCCAACCTATCCAACATTCATAATGTATTCCATGTATCCCAACTCAGAAAATACCATCCTGATCCATCACACGTGATAGAGCCCGAATCAATCCACGTAAGGGAGAACTTAGAATACGAAGCGTTGCCTGTACGGATTGACGACACAAGGGTGAAAGAACTCCGCGGGAAGCTACAACAGCAAGTTCTTAGAGTGAACGTGAAGAGGAGATGCCACCTGGGAACGTGAAGAGGATATGCAGTAGCAATATCCACATCTATTCTAAGGTATGACGAATTTCGAGGACGAAATTCTTTTAAGGGGGTAGTAATGTAACACCCCTATTTTCTCAATCTTTTTAATTAATTAGTATTTAAGTAATTGTATTTTATTGGAGGGACTATAAAATTAAATAAATTATTTCGAGGCTATAGTCACGTTCTACGCCATCGTAGGAGGCTATGGTTAAGTTTTGGGCCGAAAACTCAAACAGAGCCCGATCTATGTTTTTCGGATGATAGTGTTTTTCTACTATTAAGACCTCTTTTTGACTACGGTCAGAACAATTAGTCTTAGAATTCGACCCGCTATCTTTTTGCTAAAATGTGTCCTGACGTCCAAAAATATAAATAATATTTTATATTCGGGCTGAAAATCGATTGGGTAGACGATTCGAACTGTCTTGGGGTTTTTCGAGAACCTTGAGACGATGGTTTTCATACCAGGGCTATGTTAAATCATTTGGGGACTCCTACCAGTGTCGTGAGGATTTTCAAAATGTCGGGAGGTGAATTGACCAAATTGCCCTTGGTTAGTTTTTACTAATTACCTTTTATCACTTTTTACCTTAACTTAAGTCTTAAGTTTACTTAAGAAAAATATCCAATCTCTCACACTCTCATCCTCACAATTTCCGACCAGCCCTCCCCCTCCAAACCTCTTCTCCTTCCTTTTCTCTTCTTTCTCTTTTCTCTTCACCAAAAACTCCATTTTTGGAGACTTTGAGCTTGAGTTTTGTAAAGCAATCTTGACCAACTTTGAAGGAGATCATCCTAGGAGGTAGCTAGTCTTCTTTATCTCTCTCAATCTCTCATTTTTCTCTTCTAATTTCCATGATCATAAATGTTAGGGTTTTTGTCCCTAAATCTTCAAAAATCCATGAAAAAGTTGTAGAAAAATCATTTTAATACCAAACCAATTTCTATGGTCTAGGTTCATGACATACTTGCCTGATCCAAGAGATTAGAGCCAATAAATCTCTCTAGCTATTTTTTTGTGAGAGAGGCCGAAACCCCCTTATAGTGTAGGGTAGGGTTTTTGGTTGGTTTTTGATGTTTTGAGTTGATATCTAGGGTTATCACAATTAGTTGGGGTGTTATCCAAGTAATGAGAATTTTTGGAGCTCCCTAGCTATTTTTCATTTAATAGGGCCGAACCCTAGGGGTGGTGCAATAGAAGAAATCTTTGTTTTTTTTGAGTTAATGCCTTTATTGATTGTGTGTATGTAGATCAGTAGCTAGTCGTAGCCGGAGCTGCACGTGGAAATTACTAAGTTGGGGAGAAAGAACTAATATCGTCGGGAAGGCAAGCTTAGTATAGAATATATATATATATATATATATATATATACATATTTGTGTAGGGGAACCCTTAAACCCTACTAGAGGTTGAGCCCTGGATAAAGTGCCTGGACCCTGGGTGTAGGAACTTTTGGGCTATCACCACTAAGTTTATAATATGGATATTGTAATTGATTGAGGTTGATGTGATGAATTGTTTATTTGATTATCTGTTGGTTTTATTTTGTTGAACTGTTTGTGTGATTTACTCTTATTCGATTTTATGATGATATTAGCACTGGAATGAATTACTGTTGTAATGTTATTGTGATTTGACTGGTGGTTGAGTGTTGATGAGAGTATGGTGAGTGATGATGTTGTTCGGGTTGATATCATTGTGGTCCCGACCGTGGAGCTGTGGCTCGTAGACGCAAGGTGTCGTGATGCGGATGCTGTTGTTGATGCTAATGTGATGTTGATGTTGATGATTGATGTGATGCGATGTGTCGTGGTTGTGGACGAGTGTTTAGGCGTGAGGTCTCGATAACAACCTGAGATGGATGTTTGTTGCATTTTCATATCATTTCATATCACAGCATTTTATCCCAAAGGGGGATGTCCAATTGGGGACGTTACTTTAAATCCCGAGGCGGGATGTCCAATGGGGGACGTGATGTGATGTAATGCCGACGGGGATGTCCAACTGGGGACGTGATGTATCGGCCAACATGCATATAGGGAAGTCAGCATATACATAGGGATTAGTATCCCTCTTATAGGGTTATCCGAGAGAATGACTTTTGAGATGATTGTGATGAGTGATTTAAGAGATGGATGAGGTTGTGTCGTATGATTTAAATGTGTTGTGTGATGTATGTATATATATATATATATATATATATATATATATATATATATATATATGCTGTACTGATGCCCCTCTCCTATATTGATGAATTATGTTTCTTATCTCCTGCATTTTTCTGTATGTGTTACCTTTATTTTATGGGAAGATCCCGAGGAGGAACCAGTTGCGAAGGAGATGGACGGCATTCCTTACGAGCCTAACGCCGAAGGACGTGCCACAGACCCTAGCCTCGAGAGGTTGGACAATGATCATGGTTAGCCGGAGAGTTGTCTCTCGGCCTATTTTCATGCTTTTATTTTGGTCTGTATCAATATACTTTTTATGCATTACGCTAATACTGTAGCCCTACTGATGGGGCAACTGATGTATGTGATATATTTATTTATATTTTAAAGCTGTGTACTCTAAAGCGTTGCATGCCGTGTATTTGATTGCTTCTGCGCTCGATTTTCCACTTCGCTTCGCATTAATAAGTCACGCTAACGTTTATAATGCGATTAAGGTTAGTTAATATCTTATGTTCTATTGATGGGACGGTGGGTCGTCTCAGTTCTAGGGTTCTGCCGAACACGTGGATCACGGATCCTTGTTGGTGATAAAGTCCGGTAGGCTTGTGGACATTTGTTTGGTCCTGTAAGCTTGTGGACGGGTTATGTGCTCTAGAGGCCAAACTCTTAGACTGGTGCATCGGTTGATGGTTTTTGGGTTCGAGCTGTTTCGGACTGTGTGTCCCTTTCTGGATTTTGGGCTGTGTGTCCCATTTTGAGAAATGTTATAAAGACTTGAGAGTCAAAAAGTTGTGGTGGTTGATAGCTTTGAGCTTCAACGAGGGAATAATGATATGACAAAGAACAACTTACGGAAGCAAAGGTTTTCTCATGCATTTGTGGTGTCTGGCAAACGTGCCATCTAGATGGGGAACCTTGATGGCAGGGAACCCTGTGATGCCTTTAAGTCATTGTGTATCGTTGTGCCTTGATGAACAACGGTGTCATACGTTTTGGAACACATTGTCCCTTGTATTGGACAATGTAGTATGACCTGATTACAATTGTTAAGTACCTCTGATTGCGCCCCCATGTGAGAATCACGTACTGTCATGGGATTCAAGTACTTCTGTTTACCACGTTGGTGCTAGTCATTGTTGCCTTAGGGCCGATGAATTGTGAGCCTGATCCGCTCTTTGAAAGGTGATGAGATTTCCGGAAATTAAGAACAAAAGGTTAGATGATATATGTGGAAGTGCCATGCATACGTTTTGAAAATAACGATGACTGTTGGACGCGAGACCCTTGTGTGGCTATTTATTTTCATGATATTCTGTGGTGTGTTTATCATGCTCAATAACTGTGTTTGATATATGAATTTGCTGTATGTGTTTTGCGCATGTAGATGTCGTATTTTGAATTCATATATTGGTTTCTCATCCTTGCTGTATTTTTTGCCATGTTGTATTTCTTTTGGCATATATTATGACTAGTGCGGGTACCCGTGCGTCGCACGGAATTATGGATGATTACATAAGAATATCAAAATTATAAAATTATGACTATATAATTGATAAAAAAAATTGTACCTACAATTTCATTTTTTAAAATATATCAATTAATATAATTTTCATCCTAGATTATATTGAAATTTATTTTATTATTAAATTTAACATGATAGTGATAAAAATACAATTTTTTGGAAATGCATCTATAATAAAACAATGTACAATTTTTTATGCTTATAATATTTAAGATTATTTAGATTTTATTAATTTAAAAATAATTTAATTTAATTTTTAAAAACTGAGCAATTTTAATGGATAATCTAACTTTAACGGATAATCTAAATTTATTAATATATTATATGGATTTAATTTGTTTGCATTATTAGTGTAACTATTCTTTAAATTGTGAAACAATAAGAACGTGACACATCATAAAAAATGTTTGATTCTTAAAGTGTAAAAAAGTAGTGTAGAAAAGTTTAGACCAATAGTGGATAAAAATGAAACGATTATTGTAAGTGTAGAAAAGTAGTATATAAAACTTTACACTGACAGTGACTATAATTGAAACTATTACTGTCTTATTTTATTAATAATTAAATATTAAAGAAGTGAATGTTAAAATGAAATATTGAAAGGGGAATTCTCTGATACCCCCAATAATTTTGGGATGAAAGTTATTCTACCCAAACAAAATACGCCACCTCAATTAAATGAATCATGTGAGTGAGTCAAGTCAAATAGTTCTTACTATCTGATTGAGCCACATAGGTAGGGTAAAGTTACCCTAGGGGTACCATAAAATTCACCATATTGAAATGTGATAGTAAATTAATGTGTAAAATAAACCCACACACATTACTTGTCTCTTTTTTCTCCACTCATTTGTTATCGTGTCCCCTATCCTTTTGACAACCAATATCGAAGCTTTGAGTCTTTTGACCACCAGCCCTTAGCCTTCCATTCTTCTTTCTCTGTTCACCCCATTCTTCCAGAACCTAGCTCCCTCCACTTCATTCTTGTATTTGTCATATAATTTGTGCAAACTTGTGTTAAGGTCTTAATTGACCTCCTTTCGCTCTTGATTGCAGAAAAATGGTTCATGGCTCACCTTATTTGTTGGTAACCTCTTGATTTTAAGTGTAATCTATGGTGATGTTGTTTGAAGAAAGAAGAAAGCATGCAAAAAACAAAGATGATGTCAATCTATATTGAGGATGGCACAGATCTTTGTGCCATAAATGAGGTGATAAACATGATTTTAGTATTATAAATTTTGAAATTGTAAGCTCTTGTGTTGCTGCATGCTTGATTCATCTTTGCTTTTAGCTAATTAGCATCTTGTTATTTTCGTTTTTTGATAGTTATTTCACTGATCTGCAAAGAATTGTACTGCTGGGTATGAAATATTCATTGTCTGAGTCATTGGATGAAATTTTCTCGACAATTGGTAGATAATCTAAAGAAATCATTTGCTGGGTTTATGTTCACAAACTACCTTCTTCAGTTTTCAATTACAAAATTCATTCTTTAGTATTATTAATTTAAAAATTATAATGTTTTTGTTGCATGCTTTCTTTGATTTTGGTTGTACCTAATCAGAAACTTACATTTTTATTTTGGATGAAATACTGGAACACCAATGGAGCTCATATAAAGAAATTCAGTTCAGGGTAAGTGTTTACAAACTAAATTCTTCAGTTTACAAATTCGCAAACGCTTCTTGGTATACAACATTTTCAGTCACGGAGCATGATTTATCATTTTCATCTAGAATAAGCAACTTTAACCCTTTCCTTGATCTCACTCTTGACACAACAATATAAAGCTATCCATGGGTAAAGACTGGTCTTGGAAGAAACAATCCAACCTGGGACAATGACTGACCTTGGCTTTTATTGATGGTCATAGCAAAACATAATTGCAGAGGAAATTGCCTTCTTTGAAATTTAAATGGCAAACCTGAATTAGAAGGTATGAGATTCATTCTTGGAATATATATATTTTCTCCAATTTTAGTTCCAGTTAGAACTGTTGCCCCAATAATGTTTCTGCCTAGTTCATTTACAATTAGTCTAGTACCATTGCATAAACCTCCAATTTGATCAATGTTTCTGAGAAGCATGACTGGTACTCCAACTTTAAAAATTGATGTATGATTTGGAAGCCCTGAACATTCACCTTGAAGTTCGCTATCTTCATCTGATTGACATGTAGAATCAGAACTGAGATATTCCTTTTCTTCTCCTGGTATAAGTGACAAAATGAAGTTGTTGATTTTCTCAACAGCTTCTAAGGTCGGTGCTAATATTGCTCTTTCTTGAAAGAATGTCAAATCTGTTAAATTGTTTAACAGTTCCGGGTAAGCAAAGTTTACCAAATGAAGTATAAAATTATCATCTTCATTAATCAATAGGTCTTCCGGAATTTCAACTTCTGATTCACCATGCTCATTTCTTATTATAGGACCATCTGCCAATTCAAGTATCCAATCTGCAAACTCTTTTGTTGCATTTGCATTTTCTTCAGACATTGCAGCTCTTAGTCTCATGTTTTGTGTTAGTTTAAGCACTTTACAAAATTTCCACAAATATGAAGAATTCACAGCAGCTCCAAGAATGTCTTGTTTGTAGCCTTTAAGAATTACCGGAAAAATTTGTCTAAAGTCACCTCCAAGAACCACAACCTTTCCACCAAATGGTTGTTCTAAGCTATTTGGATTTTTTGATCTCATTATATCTCTTAATGTCCTATCCAAAGCTTCAAAGAAGAACTTATTCAACATTGGAGCTTCATCCCAAATTATCAATTTTGTACTTTGAAGTAGTTCTGCTCTGTCACTGCCCTGTTTGATAGTACAATTGGAGGATTCATTTATTACCAGCGGAATACAAAATCTAGAATGTGTTGTTCTTCCTCCAGGTAAAAGTAGTGATGCAATCCCATTTGAAGCTACATTCAGAACTATATAACCTTCACATCTAACGGCTGCTGATAGAGTGTTCCATATAAAAGTCTTTCCAGTGCCCCCATATCCATATAGGAAAAAAACCCACCAGAATCATGACGCACTGCTGTCATGATCTCTTTGTAAACATTCATTTGCTCGAATGTCAATTCTGAAAGTAGAGCTTCATGCTTCTCCATTAATTCAACTCTGTTGTAGTTCAGTTCTTCAGCAATAAATCTGTTTCTGGATTGACTTTCTTGACTCATTCGTGGGTATGGCAAGGTAGAAAATTCCTTTAGGCTTTGTTTGTAAGTTGTTTTTTGGAGGGAAAGGAAGGGAAATGGAAGATATATTGGAGGGTCGCCCTTGTTTGTGAGTTCAAAAAATTGGAGGGGAAGGTTCTTGGGATTTTAATAAACCCTCCAAACTCCTCCTCTACCCACTTTTTTCAATTTCCCCAATTTGGGATATTTTGGAGGATAACTAATTGAAATTACTAACTTACCCTTACCTTTTGCAAGAGGCTTCGTTGGTCCCACCACTTTTCTTTCGGACAGAACATCCCACACGAAAACCTTTTCTATCAAATAGCATACTCTGATTTTTGTTTCAATCTAAAAAAAAAATAGGACTTTTTAGATGATTTTATTAAATCATATTTTTTATAATATAATAGTTCATAATTGACTTAATTGATTGATAATATCTTAACGAGATTTTTAACGAGAAAGAATTTTTAGAGAGAGAATAAAATAATTTTTTTGAAAAAAATATCAAAAATTAGAGAGAGAGAGAAACTTAGAGTGAGAAAATTATTTACATAAAAAAATTAGGAAACTAATTTTTTGAGAAAAATATAATTTATTTTCTGCATTAATATTATTTATAGAATATCAATTATGTTAATATTCTCAAATAAATGTAAAATTGTAAAATTATGTCTAATATCCTCTATTTTCTTTCCCTCACACAATATGTACTCCCAAACAAAGAGAGAGATAATGCTCTCCTTCTCCTTCCCTCTCTCCCCCTTCCTTTGTAACATCCCGATTTTTCAAGCTTTTGAGCTTTCTGTTTTCATGAAACACTATTTATCTGTTTGTATTTTATTGGAGGTTTACAGAGCGCAATAAAATAATCCGAGACCATAGTGATACTCTACGCTATCGTAGGAAGCTATGGTTAAATTTAGGTCAAAAACCCAGACGGAGCCCGGTCTGTGTTTTACACTGACAGTATGATTTTACTGCTCAGAAAACCTAATTTTGACACATGAACGAAACAGTTAGGTTTTAAATTAAATTTTCCATGATATTGGGAAATTTAAAAATTTTAACTGAAAAAGTGAAAAATATGATTTTACGGAGCCAAATACGGATTTACCGGGACCCGCTAACGGATAAATATTAAGTCACTCTCAAGCCAACTCACTAGGGTGAGTCACCTAGTGACTCACCAAAGTCATCATGACTTAGGGGTGAAAAAGACCTTAATGCCCCTAAAACTTACCAAAATTACCATATTACCCCTTTAGCAAATTGCCTTTCTACCCTTCCATATTTACTAAGATTAAAACACCACTTTTTCACCCATTTTCCCCTCATCTCACGCAGCCCCCTCCCCATTTTTTTCACTCTTCTTCTCTTTTCACTTTCTCTCCATAAACTCTCCATAAAACTTCTTCAAGCTTTCTAATTCAAGTAGAAAATTTATCAAGGTGACTAGGAGAAGCTTAAAGCTTGGTGAATCTCCACTAATCAAGAGGTAAGCTTCACTCCTCTCCATCTAGAAATTTTGGCTTCTCCATGGATTTCATGATGTGAGGTTTTAGATTCAAAAATCCATCATGATGGGATTTTGTTTCAATTGTTAGCAAATAACCATGGATTTCATTCTTTTGTAGCCTATATGTCTTACATCCAAGAGCTTGAAACAAAATAAAATCCCTAGCCTATAATCCTAAAGAGAATCGAATTCATGCCCTAGAGGAGTAGGATGATTTTGTTTCAATTTTCAACTTATGACAATTTTCCTTAGCACTAGACTACTCTATGATCATAAATCCAAGAGTATGTGAAATTTTGAGAATCCTAGCCAATTTTGCTAGTCATGGCTGAACCTACACCTAGGTAATTACTAGGTTATTTCAAAAAGCTAAACTTATTCTATGCCTTGTGATGAAGGATCAAGAGAATAATCGTAGCTTGACGAGTCGGGAAGGACACTTGGACCGCTTGAGCTGGAGACTTGAACACTTAGAGACCGGAAGGCATAAATTTGAGTAGACTAAGAAAGGTAAGGGGATTTGCCTAAGGGATTTCCTGATAACTATGTGTTGTTGGTGGGTTGCTTGAATGACTTGGTTTGATTATGTTGATATGTTGATGTTGCTATGTTGATGATGATGTGATTGGATATGTTGATGTGATTATCTGTCGTTATGCATTTTGCATTTTAGCGTTTATATGGTATATGTTGAATTGATGACTATCTGGATGTTGCTTGCTGCATATCAATCTGTAAACGAAGATAAAAGCTTTGAAAATCCTTGTAGAAAACGGCAAAGATTGATTTGGGAAAATGTTGGGAAATATTTATGATACAGTTTCTCAGACTTTGAGAAAGAGGAAAAAGTCAAAATGTTGGATTTGATTGATTTTCATGTTAAAAAATGTTTAAATTTCAAAGAGATTTACGGAAACTATTTTCGAAAAGCAATACTATTGTGTTGGGACGGCATTTTTGGTCTCAGCCAGTTCCTTTCAGAAATGAGTTTTTGGGAAGGGATTTGTTAAAGAAAAGTAAAGTTTCATCAAAATACGGTTGTTTTTAAATTATTTTTGTGCAGAAAATTTTGTCTGTAAAAGAGTTTTCCAACGATGTAAAATCCGACAACTTAGAAGAGTTTTGGAGATTTTGATTTGGTTTTGTATTTCACAGAACGAAAATGACGGAAAACGCTGAAACGTGAACCTAGTAAACAAGATGTCAGGTTACTAATGTTCTGTGATAAAGACACGTAGAGTTTAAATCGTATGACGGTGTTGTGGACTGTGTGTCCTACGAATTATGTGTCTTTTCATGTCATGATGGATATGACTAAAGGTAAATACTATTTTCTATTACCACGGACCTTGGGCTGGTGCATCCGTCTAGGGCTCCGCGATTGAACACTCGGACGTTTCATCCCATGTTAGAAGTTTTAAAACGATGTAAATTGTGAACAGTCGGGAGCTTTGAGCTACGACAACGAAAGAACGAACACAAAGAAAAGTGGCAAGATTTGAAACATTTTTCTCATGCATTTGTTTTTAGGCAGACATGCCATCTGGATTGGGGGACCTTGATGGCAGGGAACCCTATGATGACTTTAAGTCATAGTGTAACATTGTGCCTTGATGGACAATGGTGTCATACAATTGACGAATATTGTGCCTTGAGTTGGACAATATCGTATGACCATTTACGATTTATCAAGTACCGCTGAATGTAATTCCATGTAATCGCGTAATGTCATGGTGTTCATGTACTTCCGAATAAGCACTTAGGTGCTGGTCATTGTGCCTGGGGCCAATGTACCTTGAGCCTGATCAGCTCAGTTTTTACACAAAGGTGTTGGAATTCTCCGGAGATTAAGTAAAGAATTAGATGATGAACATTGAAGTGTCATGCATCTCTTTTGAAAATAACAATGGCTGTTGGGTATGTGACCCGATGATATATTACTTGTTTATCAGTAGGACCTTACACATGATAATTATTTATGCTTATGTGTTATTGATGTGATATACATATTGTTATCGTGTGTGAATCCATATATTGGTATCTCACCCTTACATCTTCAGATCAGTTCCAAGATGCCGCTGGAACATTCGGGGATCCATTCCCTGACGTTTGAGTATGCGGAGGAGCGTGACGTATGAGAAGTCACAGTGTTTTAGTAGTAAGACCAGCTATAGGATATGTCTTATTCTATTTTGAACAACAGTTAGTTAATTTCTCTACTACTGATAGCCATGACTGTTTTGAATGGCCGTATGTATAAGGCCTATGTATTCTATTGTGATATATTATTATGTATACTATGTTTGATGTTTCTTTACCAGCGTGTTTAACTTACGCCAATGTATGGTAAGCTAAGTTAGAAGAAAATTTTTATCACGGATTTTCACAATAAGTTAAATACTTAGAAGAAAAAAAAACATTTTCTGAAAGTAACCAGCAAAATTAATTGAAGTTTATTTTCCGCAACGGGTAACCATGTGGTGCCCCAGAAGGGGGTGTCACATCCTTCCCTTATAATCCTCTCCCTTTCCTTTCCCTCCTAACTCGCAAACAGAGCCTAAGAGATCTGCCATTTGTAATATCCCCACCTTTAATCTTTTGGTTACTATTAATTTAATTAATTAATGGTTGATTATGCATACTTAATGATTAATTTCTTGATATGCTCTATTTTATAATTGTTAGTGTTGTTGGGTATAATTAAGTGGGGGGTATGATAAGTAATTGATCAAACCAAGAAAAGTTTGACATAGGGACCAAAAACCCAAACATAATCATACAAGCCATCACTTGGGTCACTTAGTCAAGATTTTTGTCCAAGTTCAAACCACTCCTCTCACTTTCAAACAAACTCTCATAAAACCACACCCACACTCACTCTTCTACTAAGTCACAAAAACCCCCTCCTTTAACACACTCCACGCCACATATAACTACTCTAGCTTCTCTACATGCAAAACCAAGAGAGAAAGAGAAAGTTTCCATGGAGGAATTTGAGGGAGAGGGTAGAGGCCGAAACAAGGAAAAGGGGAGGAGAGAGGAACTCCATCAAATGCCCAAAGCTTGCATGAGAGTAGAGAGGAAGAGATAGATCAAGGTGAAGCTTAGGATCATCAACCCACTCCATTCCTTGTGTTCCTACACTCCTAATCTTGGTTGAGGTGAGTTCTTGCTTGTTTGTAACATTGGGTAACCATAAATCCCAAATAATTGCTAAATGATTTATTGATTCTGTAAATTTTTAACTTTTGACTCTATTTGTGGTATGAATCACTGTGTTTAATTGCATGTGTGAATAAGGGGCTGATTTGGGTGAAATTGATAAAGGGGGAGGAATTAATCTCCAAACCCGTATTGACACCCTGTCAGTATTTTGTCGATAACTTCCTTCACAGAGGTCGTTCTGAAACTATTTTTGAACCATTGGAAACTACACAAAATTTTCCACGAAATAGACACTAGAAGGGCTAAATTTTATTAAGTGTAGAAGAAGAAAATGGACTTGCAAGTTGCTGTCAAAAACAGAGAATTTGTTTTTATGTTGTTGTGGTGTTCTGGCCCTAACTCCCTGCACAGTCACTGGATTGGGACCATTATTGTACCATTAAAAAATAGACATGTTTGGCTACATTTTAGGCTCTGGAAATTCTAATTTTGATAGAGATTTGGTGGAGAAAACCTAATTCCAAGTTGCTGCAAAGTTTATATAACTGTGAGCATAATGGTACTTGATTTGTATGGAATAGATTCCTATATGTTTTAATTCCGTCCAAACATGAATGATAGGTATATTTGCAATTGGTATGGTGCTCTTTGTGACTGTATGTTCCTCCTTAGTTTTAGAGCATGGTAACCATAAACCCATGCATAAGTTCTACTCTTTAAAGATGTTGTGATGTTCTTTGTGTTGCATGCATATTGTTATGATATGGTCATTAGTTGGTATGTTGTAGTTAATTTCTGCAAATGCATGTTTAATTGTAATTGGTTTTGATATTGGGGTGGTTTTGATATGTCAATATGTGAGAATAGACATGTTAAAAATCCTGCTTGATAGGTGTTTGTTATATTGCTTATTAGCAAATGTTATGGTTGTTGTCCTCAAACCCGTATTGACATAGGATCCGTGTTTTGCTTATAACTGTTTTTGTAGGACTCCTTTCTAAATTATTCTTATTTTGTTGGAAACTAGACTCGATTTGCTACAATTTAGGCATTGATTTTGCTGTTTTTCATTGAGTATTTATAAAGAAAAACCTGTTACAAGTCATATGATAGTTTCTGCCCTGTTTTTCGAATGCAGTAGTTTGTTGGTTAAAACTGTACTTTTTGGGCAGCTTTTTCTCAAAATTAAAATTTTATTTATAAACTAGACTTGTTAAGCTTTCCATAGAGGGGTCTTTTGCCTAAATCTGACTTCATTTGGTATTTTAATAAAATCATAGAAGTTGGCTAAAAACTGCAGGAATTATACACATGTTGTTGATGCAAATTCGTGTTAATTACTTGTTTAAGGGCTGCTTTGGCTGAGTTAATGTAATTATGTAGTAGAATGATAGATAAATGTAAATCATCACTTAGCATCCAACAGCGGTAACCATCTTATGCCCAACATGATTCGAATTACAATGGTTATCAAGGACATTTCGGATGTCAATCATAGAGTCCTTCCCGTTTGGAAGGCAATCACAGAGTCCTTTCCGTTGGGAAGGCAAGAAGGTAAGTGCAAAGCAAGTGGGAAGCCGCTTGTGGTCATAGACGTATGATCTGCCTTACATCATAGAGCTAGTTCCTCTTAAGTACCTCAGTGCGCGGGGGACAGCAACGTTTTTCACTGATAAAACTAAAGGGATGTCCAACTATGTGAAGTTTACTTTCATTGATTGTGTATCGATGTTGATTATACTTATATATATTGAACTGAGTGTTTGTTTGCAGGAATTCACTGAGATTATTATATCTCACTCTTCATCCTTTTGTTTCAGTTTGACGACTTCTATGTTGGGGGCTGTAAAGTATGTCCGGAAATGCTTTGGCAGCTATCCCAATGTTAACTGGGGTCCTCGAGGTTGTTGCCGGATCGAAGTCCTGAGTCTCTTTTTTTATGTTTACAATCAATGTAAAATGTCTAGTGTGTTTTTTTTTTTAATGAGATGTATTACAAGTCAAACCTTGGACCATGTTTTGTAAATGATTCTAAGTAAAATCCTATTGGTTGTTTGGGTGTTATATTTATCTTGTGTAGTTAATGGTAAGTAATATATCCTAATGTACATTGGGGTATTACACCATTACTTTGAAGTAATTTCTCTATTTCAATCAAACAGAGATTTTGGATATAATGTTCTTCAAAATTCAGACCTGCAAGTGTAAATGTTAAATTACTGTTACTATACTAAAGTCCAAAATTAAGTGATCCACTTTACATGTAATAGACAAATAAGAAAAAAACATACCGGGCAGATTAAGAGACTTCCTTCTCTCATATAGTATTCCGTCAGCTAATAATTTCCATGTTTTTTGCCACACTTCTTCTGGTTTGGTCATTGTATTCGATATCAACAATGTAGCAAACAACTTTCGTAGTTGCAATCCCGAGCCTAATTCACTGGCCTCTTTAATTGCATCAATTAATTCTTTATCATCAGCCAATAATCCTGAAGCATAGCATGCTTCTTTGAAGGTTTTATGAGTCACCCCATCAACTGTTCTAATACATTTAAAACTTGTGCAACCGTTTTGAACAGTCAACAAAATTCTCATGTAGTACAACTCTCTTGTTCCTGGTGGTACATAATGAAGTCTACCAATTGAATAACCCAACTTTCTTGGTTGCCACCTCTTACTTTCTTTATTATAAACAAATTTATTTGGAAATTCAGAATAGGTAATTTCCTTACCTTCAGCATAATCTCTATTTGCTTGCATCCATGCCATGAACATTGTAGTATTTTCCTCATTCTTCTTTAAAACCTCTTTAATGCTTTCATTCTCTCTGTAAAGAACTGTTTGATCATTTGGAAGATGAAATGTCAATCGCTGGACTGGTGGCCATCGATGATGAATATCATAGCTTAGAGTTCTCCAAACAGCTTCAGATGGAGAAAGATATCTGCAATCATTGTATTGTTTAATCTCATCAACAATTTTTCCTTTGTTTGTCTCTCCTTCCTGATTGCATATTTGAATAGTAACTCTATCAGGCCCCTTGTTAACATACTTGAACAAATACTTAATGGAATTTGACTTATTGCAATATTCCGTGTTCACATGAGCTTGATATTTGATGAGAAGGTAGGGATTGTAGGGAACAACATATCTGTTATCAATTTCCACCTCTTTTTTGTTGACAACTATCCCAGAATCTCTTCTTCTATACGTGGGATATCCATCTTCATCAATCAATGTTGCATTATGGAACCTTTTTTGGAAGAACTTTGTACACTTCCCATCCTTCATACATGGAGATTTAAAATTTGCAGGACCACATGGTCCATGAATCATAAAATTGGAAACTGATCGACTTAGTTTAGGATATAAAATAGGATGTGGCAACTCAGAAGAAATGAATTTGTCTATGTCTTCAGTGGTCAACAACTTGTTACCGACACTTAACCATAAGAGAATATGGGCATGTGGCAATTATCTTTTTTGGAATTCCACTGTGTACATTCCTACAGCGACAAAAAACAACTTGTTATTGGCAGATTAAATTTTCATGTTTCAGTAAATTGTAAATCTAGAAATGAAAAATAATATTACTTGCCTGCATCAACTTTTCCAAAAATTTGTCCCTTTTTAAAATCATTCAGCATCTCATCCAATTTCATTTTGAAGACTCTACATGCTATGTCTGGTCTTTCATCAGCTCTTAGGTCTCTTTCTCTTACAAATCTTTGAATCTCATTCCAATTAGAATTACATGTCACAGTGATGAAGAGATCTGGATAACCAAATTTTTTGCAAATTGCCATTGCATCCTGGCAATTATTAAACATATATCTCATTCCTCCTGTGAATGAGGATGGCAAAACAATTCTAGTACCAACAGTATTAGGATCAATTTCACCCCTACTGACAACTTCTTGTAATCCAGTCTAAACTTCTGCTCTTATTGTATCTTGATTGAGCCTTATCCATTGCAATCTTTGTGCCTTTATCATACTATATGTATCAACCAAAAATTGTTGAAACAATCTTTTGGAATTGACAATATTGCCAAATTGACATTTCCTATCTTGTATCCTATAAGCAATAAAATCCCTCATTGTAACTCAGATTCTCTTTCGATTTTCACTTACAATTTCACTCTCTCTTATTGGAATGTTTTCTTTATAACCATCTTCGCCATAAGGAAATAGCAATGGATATTGTAATGGTATAAAAGAAGTATGTGTCTCATGGAGCCTTGTTAACTCTCCACATGCTTTTTTGCAAACTATGTCTCTTCCCAATTCCATATTGTTCAAGTCTCCCACTATCAATGCAGCAACTTCATCTGAACTTGGAAGATTGTAAATTCTTGGATCTTTATTCCTATTTCTGAACAATCTCAATGAGAAATCTTCATTTGGATTTTGTTCATAAAAATCTCTTACCATCCGGACTTTTTGCAAGCTCATTGTGTGCATCAAGCATAACTTTCAAATCTGAACATAAATATGCATCTAAGCTCTTTTGACCTTGGTCAGATCTGCAAACAGTAAAATGATAATGAGCTTTAAGTTTGACTTTCAATTTTTGAGAGATCACTAAATGATAGAAAATAGTAAGTTTAGTTGAATTTTGGGCTATGATACCTGAAATTCTTCATTCTATTATTACACTCATTTTGGGTGTCATAAATATAGAGCTGGGCAAATTTTGGTGTATTGTTTTCAGATGGAACCAAGCTTCCAATCCTGTGAAAATTTTGGCCACTTAGAATAAACTGTGGTGGACCGCCTCCATTGTTGATCGATGATTGTACCTTTCCACCAAGAGAAGTAAATGAAAACATACTATTATATGCCTTTATCTTTTCTCTGAAATGTTTTGATCTAGAACCACTTCCATTCATTAAATTCCACAATAGAATAGGAGGTCTGTCTAGAAAAGGAAGTTGGATTTTTCCCTTCATACAACAATTTGAGAAGACTAGATTTGTTGATTTTTTTGATTTATTAGACCTTTCTTCATACCACATGATTGCATCACAGTAAGTACATACAAAAGTTGGACCTCCAAAGTCCAACAAATTTGTAAACAGCCAAATTAAATCATAGTAAGTTGAAATTTAAATTTTGTATAGTTGTTTAATTACCTTTAGCTTCTGCCTTAGAATAAATATCTGACTCAAATTCAACTGTTGTTATTCTCCTTTGTGTATGGCCAATATATGTTTCATGATTTGTTGCAGTACCTTCAAATATGTTATAGAATTAAAGCATGAATTTGAACTATATTTACAGGAAAATAAAGAATTAGATTGTTATAGAATACATTATTAGATATGTAAAGTACCATGTTCATGTTCAGCTTCATGTATGTTAGTAAGAACTGAGGTTTCACTATTCCTTTGTACAGACGGGGATACCAAATTCTGCATCGATATGGAATGAATTTCACTTATGCAACCTTCATAAATGATATGAATTTGTCAGGTAGCAACATTTTAATAAATATTGATTCCAATTGAAGTTCTGAATATTGTTACCTAATTCGGTGTTCTTAGGGGTGGATGTTCCTACTTGTAAAACTGCAGGACTTTGTTGTGAAAGGCATGAGTTGAAAGGGGAGACTGAAGACAATGTTTCTGTACTGCATCCTTTAAAAATAACATGAATGTTTTAAAGATCAAAATGGTAAGACTTTTCAGATGTACTTCTTTAACATGCTTACCAGATTTAGGTTTCTGTGATAGAGTCAGACATATCTTTCTCTTTCGTGACTGTTCGTTTTTTTTTTTTTATTCAATGGAGTGTTATTTGTAGATCCTCCTAGTTGAAAAGTTTGAGCATTTGGTTGTGAAAGACATTGGTTATAACTGGACAATGTAGACAATGGTGGTCTTGTTCCACTTGAATTTGCACGTGAACTACATTGGTTGAACTTTGCAGTGTCCTTATTTTCCTTTCCATTTTCATCTATAAAATTAACATTGAGACAAAGAATATATGAAAGTAAGATCTTAATAGTAAAAATATATATATGAAAGAATGTCCAGCTGGAAAAGTTTATGAACCTTGTCTGCTAATGTTTGGTCGGAGTTTCTTAGTTTGGATGATGGATTTCCTTTGCTGTCTGGCATCTCTGCTATCTACAAAATGTTTTGAGTTGGAGTTCATGTAACACCCCGATTTTTCAAGCTTTCGAGCTTTCTGTTTCAATTAAACAGTATTTATTCGTTTGCATTTTATTAGAGGGATTAGAGAGTGAAATAAAATAATCCGAGACCATAGTCATGTTCTACGCTATCGTAGGAAGCTATGGTTAAATTTTGGTCGAAAACTCAGACGGAGTCCGGTCTGCGTTTTACACTGACAGTATGATTTTACTGCTCAAACGACCTAATTTTGACTCGTGAACGAAACCGTTAGGTTTTATATTTTGTTTCCAACAATATTGGTTCTTTTGAAAATTTTCAAAACAAAGAAGTCGTTATATGTTATTTGGACGTAAACCCTAAATCGGGTGGACAACGGAGCTGAATACATGTTTTCTTGGAGCTGCTAACGGATAAGATGACATAATCATGACATCATCACCATGCCACGTGTCAAATCCTTATGGAGGACACGTGTCAATTTCTTGTGGTCCCGAATAAAACATAATATACCGGAAAATATCTAGACGTGAAATTACCAAAATACCCTTCTACTTAGCTACAAGTTTGCCATTGGTCTAAAAATATCTCACTCACTCTCTCACCCCTAAGGCCATTCGGCCATTCTTCTTCCTCCCCCCATTCTCACTTTCTCTTCTTTCTCTCTTATTTTCTTCATTCCTCCATTGTTAAAGCTTGAAAACTTAGAGATTTTTGGGTGATTCAAGCTAGTTTTCTTCAAGGAATATCATCTAGGAGGTATTATCCTCAACTTTCATCTCTTAATCTCTCTTTAATCTCCATGATTCATGATAGTTTAGTTTTGAACTTAGAACTTCAAAAATCCATAAGAAATTGTAGAAAAATCCTTTTTACACCAAATCAATTTCTTTGATCCTAGTTCATGATTGTCTACCATGATCCAAGAGTTGGAAACCAAAAGATCTCTCTAGCTCAACTGGGAAATAGGGGCCGAAACCTCCATTGATGAGTGGAGGGAGTTTTGGTTCAAGTTTTGGTGTAATAGACTTTGATCTAGTGTTACCACACCTAATAAGGATGGAATCCAAGAGATGACAATTTTTGGAACTCCCTAGCCATATTTTCTTACCCATGGCCGAAGCTAGGAGGGGAGATTAGGAGAGAATTTTCGATTGATTGATTATGTGTAGTTGCTGACGAGTAATCGGACGAGAAATTGGGCGACTTCCGGACTGATTGGACAACTTTACGCTTATCGGGAACTTCAAGAGGTAAGGGGGGTTTGCTTGAGGGATTTTACGATAACTATGTGTTCTTGGTGTGTTGTCTGAATTTATTGGTTTGACTGTATGTTGGTTGTTTAAGTCATGCTCAGATATTATTTGATATGTTGATGACTATCTACAGTTATGTGTTCGAGTACTTTAAGGCATGTGATAGACTATATTATTTGCTATATGTTGAATTTTTAATTGTATTGGTGTGGATTGCTGATTTGGAAAGCCTGACAGTAGCAGTGCTCAATTAACTAACAAAGATAAAAGCCTTAAAAAGCTTTGTAGTAATACCAAAGATTGATTTCGGAAACGTTGGGGATTTTCAACGATGCTAGTTTTCTAAAGGAAAAGAGAAATCCTAAAATATTTTATGAAGTTAGTAGGAAAAATTAGTTTTTAAGAATAAATTAATCTTTATGTGGAAAAAGAAAAATTAATAGGAAAAATTCAAGTTTTTGGAACTTAGGACGTTTTGACGCTAAAAACGATGTTTTAATTCTGAAAAGATTTACGAAAAACGTTTTCGAAAACAGAAATGCTGTTCTGGGACGACATTTTGGTCTCAGCTATTTCCTTTCAAAAGTTGGTTTTTGGGAAAGGACTTTCAACCAAAATTAAGTTTTTATCAGAGTTCGGTGGTTTTCAAACCATTTTCAAACAGAAAAGTTTTTTTGTAAAACGAGTTTTCCCAACGATGTAAAATCCGACAACTTGGATGAGTTGCGGAGTTTTCATTTTGGATTTGTGTTTCACAGAACGAAAAATGATGTATAAACGATGAAAACGTGAACCTATCATACGAGACGTCGGGATGCTAGTGTTCTATAAAAGTAGCACGAGAAGCCGTGCAACGGTGTTATGGACTGCGTGTCCTATGGACTAATTGTCCTCCTCTTATTATGAGGAAACGTGATTAAAGGTGAATGATATTTTCTATTACCACGGACCTTGGGCTGGTGCATCAGTCTAGGGATCCGCGATTGAGCACTCGGACATTTCGTCCTGTGTTAAACGGTGAAAGGTTTTAAAACGGTGTAAACGATGAATAGTCGAGAGCCTTGAGCTACGACAACGAAAGAACGAACACAAAGAAAAGTGACAAAACTTGAAACGTTTTCCATGCATTAAAACTCGGCAGACGTGCCAACGGTGTTATTCTGGATATCTTGGTGGTTAGGATATTCAAACGGTGTATATACCATTGTGCCTTGATGGACAATGAAAAACCATAAACGGTGATCGCCTGTGCCTTGTGTTGGACAGTGCGCAATGGTTTTAACAACGGTGTGCCTTTTTGGCAATCGAGCTTGATCAACTCAATTTCTATAAAACGGTGTTGGTATCTCCGGAGATTAGGTAAGGAATTAGATGATGAATATCGAAGTGTCATGCATTTCTTTTGAAAATGACGATGACTGTCGGGTATGAGACCCTATGATATATTGCTTGTTTATCCAGTAGAATTTTATACGTAATGATTGTATATGTCCATGTGCTGTTGATCTGTAATGCATATAGTTATCTTGTTTGAATCCATATATTGGTATCTCACCCTTGCCTATACATGTTGGACACCCTGTTGTGTTCTTGGATACATGTACAGATGCATTTCAGTGGATCCCTGGGGCCACTTTGGGAACCCGAAGCTGGAGTCACTTTACGTCGACGGCAAGGATGTGTAGACTGGCAACAACGAGGCTTAATCTCAAGGGTTTGAAGTATACTAGGTAGTATACTTTACCATCTTTAGATGTTCTTGTATTAGACCAGCTCTTAGGATATTTGATGTACGTATGGCGTATGAAAAGATTGGGAAAATGATGTACGCCTTATGCCGAGGTTGAGTTATTAGTACAAAGGATGAATGGCAATTTGTTTTATATGATTGTTCTGTTTTGTTTTTGGTATCAGATTTCTATAACCACTCGAGTGAGTGTTTTTCAAAACAAAAAGTTTTTAGTTTCCGTAATGGGTTACCATGTGATGTCCCAGAAGGGGGTGTCACATTAGTGGTATCAGAGCTGGTCGATGTCTTTTGGGATCTAGGTTATGGATTCATGATGTTTTTGCTGTGTTTACTCTGTATTTTGTTTTGGTAAAGGTCAGTCAGAGTAAGAATACTCTGCTACGACTTGTTTCTTGTGGAACAGATTGGATTGGTCAGATCCGATGATCCAGATACGTTGAGACTCTTATAAAAGAGTTATCTGAATTACTAAGTAAGGTATGCTTTGAGGCAGTTCCTTAGCCAGTTCTAGCAAATAGGCTTGAATATGACCTTTACGTTATGAGTCGAGGATGGTAGACTCTTAACTAGCAAGGGAAGACTCCCTTATATGTGAAGAAAGTTCGATTGTTGGGAAAGTTGCCAAGGAAACGAGTGTGCCTTGGGCAAGTAGGAGAAGTAGGAGAATACCAAAAAGTTTTGGAGTAGATGCATAGGTGGCTAGTAAGCGACCAATGGAATGGCAAGATAATGGTAAGTTTGCTAAGAGCGTTGAGAGACTGGAAAGGAATCCAGGTGGAGTAATGGAAGGGTAGTAAGGCCTAAGGCTTGATGATTTGAATAAGATGGAAATTTGTATAACTATGTTATGATGATTCGATGTAGGTTTAATCATAATATTTTAAGTTAGCTTATGCCTTTGATGAGAGTCCTTGTTTGAAAGGATGGACAACCCTATAATGTTGAAAAAGAGGAAAGTTAGGAGCCTGATAATATTTCAGCAATGATGTCCCTCGAAGGGTGGTAATAGTGTGAAGTTTCTTCTGGTGTTATTTTTAAGAAGTGATTGGAGCCTCCGCTGTATATGGATTTAATGGACAAGATTTTTGTCTCCATTAGGACAGATAAAAGGTTACACCTAATGGGTATATTTGTGGTCCATGCTGATGATGGGGAAGAATTCGTATAATACCCAGGGATAATTTCCGAGGGTTACGAATGATCAGAGACTGAGTGAATAAGAATGGAAGAACGGATTTTGGCCATAGAATGAGTACCTTAGGACTGGTATACGTAAGGGAAAGAATTATAATGAATCCTATATGGATAGGAATATTATCTCGTTAATATAACGTAAGATGGATTAGGTTAGACTCGTTTGCGACCATTATCTGAGGATATTGTTGTCTCTTTGTTTCGATGCTTTCGAATTTTGAGGACTTGGACTAAGTTTGATATTAAGTTTGGATATTCGCTTAGATAATAGGATTCTTAAGTGAGCCTAGTAAGATTTAAAGTGCATGAGAGCTTGTTGATGAGATTAAGACGAGTAGTAACGAGGTGGGAACTGGTTTAAGCGTTTGACATGATAATAGAAGTTGATTTAAGTAATCGATCCTTAAGGTAAGTCTTTGCGAAGGTTGGTAGTAAGGAATGACTTTCCCGATCATTGATGGATAAGCAAAAGACGGATGATAAGTTTCAAGAGTTAGTTTTGTTTCTCCATAAGTGTAGGACCCTGTTGAAATGGTTTCCTTAACGAAACAATGTGTGTTGACACACAAGGATGTGTATTTGGTTGAGTTCTAATCACGTTGAGACCTTGTGAGAACTCATGTTTAGTAAAGGATGCTCATGTTCATGTTGAAGCATCATTTACCCTTTGGGGATTGTGTTAGATATTGGAATGAGATGCCTGTCATGGAGGATTTCTCTGGAGAGTTTTCCCGAGAATTTTCCAATTTGCGTTTACTAAGGATGTTGAGTTTTCGATTGATCTTAGTCCCTAGATTCAGTCAAATCTTCATCGCTTTGGGTAGAATCTCACCTACAAAGCTAACCAGGTTAGGATATGTGAAATGGAATTTTCGTCCGTTTCTTCATCCATTCGTCGTCATCGGCAATGTTCTCATTTACTCGGAGAGTCACGAGGAACGTGAAGAGACTTTGTGGCAAGTGTTGCAGACCTCACGGGAGAAAGGCGGTCGTGAAGTTCTTTAAGTGTGAGTTTGGGCTCGAGGGAAGTGGAATTCTTAGGGCATGCGATCCCAACGAGTATTTGTGCTCACATTCCTACATAATCCTCAGTGTATTCGACATCTGAGTAGATTATTTGGACAACATCCAATTGTCTGGACATCTTCACATTTCTTGATTGAAAGTTTCTTGATGAAAACTAGTCTAATCACTTTTACCTTTCGTAAATGTGATCTAGTCTGATTTTTGGCCAAACTGTTATCTTTTGATTTCCTGATCTGTTGGAAGGTTCTTATGGAAAAGAGGGCTTTATTAGAGTCATGGTTGTAAACATGTATTAGGTATGCATTTTTACACTCACGAACCTACTAAAGAATCTTTTTACATATTGGATGTTCCTACATGCTGTGAAGAAACAATTAAACTCTTCTATAAACTTTCTTGCGTCATTGAGACCAAGAATATTTCTTCTTTTGTAAATTTATTATGTGAAAAATTTCTTTCCTTAGCCTTCAAGGACCGAGTAGTGACTGAGTTCAACGGATCACCCGCAACTCAAGTGGACGACCAAGAAAGATGAATGGATCTTGTGAAGGTTGGTTAGGATTAAGTGTGATACCTAACTACGAGAATTATTTTAGCAGGATAGACTAGAAGTGGCTGGAATTTATTGAGGTATAGATTACGACTGATACGATGTGAATCTGTAACTTTAATCTCAGTGAGTTCTCAGTGAGTGAGGCAATTATTGTCAGTCAAGTATTGTTAGAGGCAGAATAGTCGTCGGAGAATCTAGGATGCTGATCAACATCTGTAGTTCAGGAACCTAAGCTTTGATACCAAATGATATGATCCAGATCCGGACCGCCTTGAAGTTTCAGGAAAAGGAATGGATATTGACGCCACACTCAAGATGTAGGTGAGAAGGTGAGTGATAAGTCATGTGTTTGATCGCCACAAGTTGCCTTGATAAGATCGGATTTAGTTTTTTTACCCAAGAACCCAAGGGAAGCTCTCACAATGGAGAAAACTCTTCAAATTTCATTATCCAAAACTGATTTGAGTAGTACATGAGTTCCCTATTTATAGGCTAAGCTTAAACTCTTGAGATACTAGGAATAAATTCCCACTTCCATGCATTTACCTAGAAAGTAAGCATAAACATGATGATAAATCCCCACTGGCCACTATAATGACTTAGAGCACTACTAGGAAGCATTTAGAGAGGCTAGGAGGATGCAAAAGGTCATCATAAAATTCAGCCTAAAAAATAGTACAAAAATTAAAAATAAAATGATAAAAATTGGACTTAATTATTATCTAATAAACCCACTAATAATTCATAGTCCACTAATCAACCCATGAATGCTTCTTGTCATGTGAATTGGGCTTTCCATTGTGTTGTCTTCAAGATGGACTCAAAGCATCTTCATCAAATTGAAGAAAAGTAACCCATTGGTTATCCTTCAACCGAGCTTATCAAAGGAAACTTGAACCGGATCCAAATATGCTTCTTTCCACATGCTTAATGAATTCATGACCACATCAATTTGTTTAAGATAAATGAAGATTTAAAAGGTAACTAAAAATGACTCACCAACTGACTTCCAGTAGCTTGGTAAGCTGATAATGTGATAGTAAATGTTCTTGCAAATTGGTTGTTGTAGTTATTTGCATGCTAAGAAATTGGTAAATTGGTCTTTTGATTCTTTTTATCATATGATTTGATGTGTGCACGATTATCATAAATAGACATATTGAATGACTAATCACCAATATACTCTAAGGTAATCTAGTTTGTATATTTCAAACCATAAAAGTTTCGAAGCTCAAACCATCCATCCACTAAGGCTGGGGGGATCAAATGTTCTGTCATATCTGACATGATGAACGTTGCCAAGTGGATCAATCAATTTCCAGATTTCTCCAAGTTCATGTTAATATTTATGAGCAAATTCTTCTCGACCTCTCCGTGCCTCTGTTGTTTAAGAAAAAAAAGAATTTTAATTTATTATAAATGAAATTTAAATAGGGTCGATCTGACTAATGAATTTGCATGTTATAAGCATTGAGCATACCTTATGAGGAAAATTAGCAAGTCCAAATCGTGAAATCCACCCCAGGGTTTGCAATTTTGTCTTTGCATCCATAGGCAAGTATAGGTTGTTCTTTGCATCCATGATGATGTCTTTTTGTTTGCCTTCATTCTCGATAGTGTCTCTCTGGGTCCTTTCGTTTTTTATAATGTGTCATTGTAATTAGGAGTCCTCTTTATTGGCTTTTAATATAGAGGGATTTTGTTATTTAGCGGAGGGTTATGGAGAATATGAGAAGTTGAAACCTTTTTGTTTTTGTTTAATGTTTCAGAATGTATTTAAATCCAGGATTTATGACTGTTAAGTCATTTACTCGAGAAATGAAAAATAGACTTTATTTATTAATGATAAGTTGAAAAGTTGATTTTTGTATGTTATTCGATTACATGATTAATGGAATTGAATGACATTGATTATAGTGACTTGATTAATCTTGGAAATTATGAATAAAATCGTTTTGTGATTCATCTTGGAAATCAACAAAAAAATTGTTTTTGTAAATCATAATTGTATTTTTATTTGGTGCATAAATGATAATTGTATAATTATCTAGTTGTATATTATTATAATTGAGATATCTGAAATGTTGAATATTATGATTTAATCTTACAACATTGAATTTTGATTACCATATAAATTAATTAAAAAGATATTTTTAATCATATAAAATCATCTAATTGGATTTATATTGAACAGGTAAAGTGTGTAATAATGATGATCGAAGTCTGTAAGGTATGTTTTCATTATCTATTTCTGACTATGAATTATTATAGATATCTGAAAATTTGATTAAAATCTTATAATTTTGATAGCCAAGATATTTGGTATAAGTAAAAAATAATAACATTAGTTTAGTTTTTCTAATGATGTTTCGTTTTTAATTGACAATCAAAGTATATATGGACAATATTCATGCCAGATTATGTGGAATGCACACAGATTCTACTTATTTTCTACTAGGGTATGATACATTATTTACATATTTTGTTGCTAATTAATTTATTAATTTATATTTAACATACATGACAGTAGGCAGTATCAATTTGTTATTAGAGTTTTAAATTCAGCATGATTCTGTTAATCAATGCAGTATGAAAACGAAATAATGTTTGCATTCCAATTAGGAAAAGTAAATAATAGATTTTTCTATGACTACCAAAACAAAATAGCTTCATTCCAAAATTAAGGTCACGGGGAGAAAACTTAAAATTCAAAATAAACTTAACAATGCAAATCTTAAAAATCAAAATAAACTCCATGAAAACAATTAAAAATTCTAACAATGAAACACCTAACAAAATACTATTTTAATTCCAGATAGCCTTATTTTCATCCTTCTCTTGCTTAATTCCTTTCATCAGTTTCTTACTGGTGCTGCTTGCAGACAGTTCTTCAACGTCAATTTCTGACAGCCTCTTTGATGGTTTACTTTCAACATAATTTGAACCGATTTGACCAATGCCAATTTCTTCTTTCTCCAACAACTCTTCCACACCTATAAATTGCATGATTTTTGAAGGCGTAAGGTCTACACTTTCTCCCTGACCGGAACTTCCAATTACATTTTCTGATTTATCCTTTTGAACACCAATATCAGCAAATTGATTCATAAGATCAACACCACCGATGGAAGCAGTAGAACCCTGCACATTATCAAACATATTAGGTTTTAGATCTTTGAATGAAAAAATGCAAATTTGAGCTTTGAATGAAAAATAAATATACACTACTTTATTAGGTTTGAGATCTTTGAATTTTTGAATCAGGATAGGATGTTCTGTGACCCTTCTCACTAGATAAGATGTCTCAAACCTTGAGCTTACAACGTTCTTGACTTCAACTTTGAAAAGGTAAGTCTTTTTGACTAAATTCTCAATTTCATTAGGAAGCAAGTATCCATTAGATGTCTGCAACGTAATCAGCAATAACACATCAATTGTACAGAATCTTAAATCATATCATCATATCATATATAAGTAAATAAAATAACTAATACATTCTAAATCTCCACCTTTAGTTCATTTTTAAGCATGTCGTCACAATTTTTTTCAGCAGAATGGTAGCTTCGCGATAAAAAATTGTGAAGGTGGCATTATCAGTTTCATCAATAACCCTGACTTTGATTCGAAACCTTCGTCCAATGATAAAATAAACCAACATTTGATGAATAATCGGTATACTTGCTTTAGTATTGAACAACTTTGTAAGACAATTACTTACCTTTGGAAAACATCAACTACGTGATGAGTGTAGTTTTCACAGTAGTACATCTTACGATTGTTTATGTGGTCATCTATGACAGATTTGTTACATTTGCATGCTAGGTAATGCCAATCTTCACCTTCAAAAACATGTTGAATTGTTGCCAATACAACACAGAAACAATTCTACATTGCAGAGTGAAAAAAAAAATCAAATCAAATAATTTTAAACCAAGATAGAATAAGACTGAAAAATCTTCCAGTAAAAAAAAAAGACTGAAAAATCTAGGAAGCATACTTCAGTGCAATCTTTGATCTCTTCAATAGTCTTCATTGGTCCAGGGTTTAGAAATTCTTCCTCAACAAAAAATTTTGGAGAATCGTTTATTTGGCTTAAAACCTGCGAACCAAAGTCACTATTCTCGAACATCCTTAATTTTAAGGTTTCGGCCTCTGCAATAGATGGATTAAAAATTAGCCTGGTGGTGTGGTGGATATTTTGCATACCAACTTTCCATGCAATATGGTTTAAAATGTTAATTTTTAAAAAACCAATCAAAATTAAAAAAAATTAAAATCCAAAATAAAAATAGTGTGTAAAGATAATGCAAACCTTGGAAAATCTTCACTTTAGCAAATTGAATAATAACCACTGAATTCAGAGCAAGTCCCAAACCCAAAAAACCATTGAGGTCATCCACATAAGAACCAAATAGAGCACATTCAATCTTTACACTGTATAGAAAATTTTGAACAAACATAACGACAAATGAGCTACAAATATAATAATGAATACAATGACTGTCATGGGTTGCTATACGTACCCATCGTTGCCCAACTCAATAACGCTCATTTTTGTTTTTTTCCCATTTATATGTAAATCTCTTTCAGTCCCAACACTAGTAAGTATACCAATAACATCTGCAAAAAAATATTAGACACTAAATAAGTGGCAAACGAATAGCATTTCATTGAGATTAGAATAAGATTGTATTTACTGACCCACTAAATATGATGTGTTGAAACTTTTGTCCATTATATCTGAAAACGGGTAAAAGGTATATGGATGTGCACTTAAGGTTGCTTGCTTAATGGGCTTAACATCGGTGTCAAATTGAAAATTCAGTTTGTAATCATGTTTAGTTGTTCTGCAATCACCACCATTTGAAACTATCTCAAAATTTTTCATAGTATAAAATTTCCCTTCCCTCAACATATGTTGAAACTTATATATCAACGTCTTCTTTACTGAAGCATGTAATTTTGAAGCCTGCGATATGCATAGATATAACATAAGTTAGTATCGTAATGTTTTGAATGTTTAACATATTTAATGACATATTGAAGCAACTTACCTTTTCATCCATCAGTACCATCTCCAACATAAATGGTACCTTTGAACCATTCAAACTTGGGACTTCCCAAAGTCTTATGATCTCCACCTTTATGTTCCAATTCTCCCTTTCAGGTGTCATGTCAGAAACAACATCAAATTTTTCGGCCATGAAAATAAACAATAGAGAAAGTGTAATGTGATGATTCGGTAGGAGTTTTGGGAGAGTGAAAGAGCATTAGAACCAATTTATAGATATTTCCAAAATAGGGATGTTCTGCATTCAAGTAATAGTCGGGAAGCTCAAACATTTAGCATGCTGAACAATACCATTTAGTTTTGGCAACTATGTGACGGAAAAATTTAAGTAAAGTGTTGGGAAGTGTTGCTAGGCAGATTTAATATTTTTTCGCAATTATTAATATTTTTTTTGTTTTTTTTTTATTTCCATTCACATTACACATTTAAAGTCTTGAATATCACATTTTCAATTTAATGGATTAGCTGTAAACGAAAATATTCAATTATTAATTTTTATTTGTTCTTTTTTTTCATTCCCAGTACAAATTTAAATTCTTGATACTCCCACTTTCAATTAAATGGATTAGCTATAAACGAAATTATGAAATTATTCATATTTTTTTCTTTTTATTTTTTTAATTCCCATTATTTCCACTTATAGAAGGTATATCAGAGGCTTGTTTAGGAAGCCATTGCACCAATGAATGACATGTGTACAAACTTTCCTCCAGATGGGGTTGGATTTATATATATTATAGATTTGTTTACAGATGGACCCAGTACCCGAGACCCTAGCCCATTCGGGGGTACATTCACTCGTGTTTGATTAGCGGGAGGACCCAGCTGCATGGGTTATTCACCCAGGTGCCAGTAGTGCAGCATATACTGGACCTATCTGCACTTTGAGAGGGACCGTTGCAGTGGCACCCCAGGAGAGGACCCACACAGTGGAGACCATCCAGATACCTCTACCACCCATCTAGATGATTTTACAGTTTTTGGTGGATCAGGGGCAGCTATAGCATTACATTCCAGCTGCACAGCCCTTACAACAGCAGTCACCCTCGACTCCTCCCCCGCCGTTTGTTTTGGTAGCGGAGGGGCAGGGAGAGGACCTAGAGGAGGACCCTCAGGAGACCCCGGAGTATCATCCTCTGGAGGCTTCCGAGCCTCAACCTCAGGAGAATGGGAATGCAGATTCCCTTGATCCTTCCCTTGACGTAGATGTTGGACCCTCCCTCGAGGGACTGTCCAACGAGTTTCACTAGGCGAGGACCAGCTTAGAGTGTTAAATTTTTGAGGCAGCGGTTTTTGGGTAGTCTGTTAGCGGCTACTGATGGCCCATGAGTTTTAGATGTGGTTTCCAGACTGTCGCTGCCTAGTTTTTAGAGTTGTTAGTATTTTTATTTTCTGTTAGTATCTTTTGAAATGGACATGTTGTCCCCAGTTCCTTTATGTATATAACTTACTGATGATGTATATATATATATGTATACGAGTTATATGGATATACTCTTGAGTAATTTCATTTACTGCTATAAGAAGAAAAAAAATTTATCACGATTTTCGTCTTTAGTAAGATTCTAACTAAAGAAATTCTGTTTTCCGAAAGTAACCAGCAAAATTTTATTTCGTATTTTATATTGTTTTTGGGTAACCATGTGATGCCGGTTTAGGATGTCATAATATAGTAAAAATAAAAGATGATATGATAAAAATATATGAATTCCATTTTTGTTTGTATATTTCTCTGTGTCTCGAATTGGTCCATTTTTAATATTCTTCTTTTTAAAAAAAATTGGTTACGAATTTGACCAATAATTAAGAAACGAGATCATGAAGGATTCAAATGGAAATGCAAGCACCATTGACACATTTGTCGGTTTTATATTGAATATTTTTGCTTCATAAATAATTAACATTAAAAGAAATAATTATAAGAACTCAAAAATTGTGGGAAAATAAATTTTTAGCGATTATTGTAATATTAAATTATATTTACAGTAGTTATTAAAATATTAAAAATTTAAGAGTCTTGACATAAAAAATATTAAGAGGCTTATTATTTGAATATTATTACAAATAATGACAGTAAATAAAGTTATTAGGGTTATTTATAATAATAAAAAGGTATTTAGCTTCCAAAAATACAAATGCACCAATTAAAGATGATAAGAGTGTGGTGATAAGCCATCTACACTAGTAAAAAGATGACCAAAATTTAAAAACACTAGATTAGATAATTGTTGAAATGATATCTCAATAATGACTTGGTTAAACACAACAAATAAATAATCGTTAATTATTATCCAGGTACAAAGAAACTTTTTAATTGAGTGCTTTTAAGATAAAAATAAAAGAATTAAAAGAATTTAATAGAGAGAAGTTGATAGAGAATAATACTTGCTCATTAATCTTTAGCAAAACCCATGTAAAAATGTCACAAAAAAGTTATTTCGTAATTGCAAAAACTGGCTGGTGAAGCAAATTGATTTTTAGTGCTTCAAACTTGATCATCTCAATGTAAAGAGAAACCATCTATAAATAAAATGTATTGTTGTAGTAAAATTAATTGGTTAGTCAAGCGGGATCTGAAAGTAATAAAGCCCCACACCTAGCAATTGCTATTTATATGTTACTTTTAACACATGACAATATGTGGAATTGGAGAAATTCTTCTACATTCCTTGCATAACAGAATTTGCTTATGCTATATTATTAAATGTTCATCACTTTCACAAATAATTTAAAATGTTATTAATATAAAAAGCAACAATAACCTACAGAGTTAAATTAGTACACTTTGAATAATATTGCATAAACTGCATATATAGTTTCCATGTTGAAAGTGAAACAGGAAAACACAAGAAGAGGGGTTGAATTGTGTTTCTTAAACCTTTTTGAAAAACCTTTTCTAAAAGGCGTTTTAAGCAAGCAGGATGTATAAATCAAAGAGAAAACAAGTTTTTTTTTTACAAACGTTAAGAAACCTTGTTTTCAATCCCCAAGTTAGTAAATAAATAAACTTGACAAGATAGAGATAGAGAGATTCATACAGAGATGTATCCTGGTTCACTCTTTCAAATCGAAGAGCTACGTCCAGTCCCTTTCTTCAGAAGGTTTTTCCACTAGAACACTTAGCACTTTTCTCAAGTTGTTTCCTAGTCACTCCAGACTTTACAACTCCAAGTATTCTACACCTCTCCAGGCACCAAGTATTCTTTTACAGACAAGCCTCTTCAGGCTTAACCAAGCCTAAGATTTTGAGAAGGGTTTTGAGCTTTTTACAAACTCACTAAGTGTGAGAGTATTACAAGATATATAGCTCTTTGAATCTGTTTGTAACTTTACAAAGAAAGAATATGAAAGTTTATAGATCTTTTGACAAGAGAGTAGTGTTTGCTTGAAGCTTTTGTTGCGAATGAATTTTCTCTTGTATGTATCACTCTCTGTTTCTTCAAATGATTGTATTTTTAAATAGCCTTGACTATCTTCCGGATTTCAAACGGTAGGAATATTTTCCGTTTAGACACAGTGAAATATCTGTTAGACATATGTCCATTTGCTAGCTATTTTCTGTTCATAGTTGTCCTTTCTTTGTGAGAGCAGGGAGGCAACTTTGCTTTTGATAGAATAGCAGTGATAGCAGCTTGCAGCGGGTTGAATCAGAGCAAACTGTCCTTTGCTTTTTGGTCGTCATGCTTTCTGGTTTACGAGGCTCGACGTGTACAACGTTGTACCTTGTTTTGTCTTTATGGAAAGATATTTTTTCTTTTGTAATCCAATAAAGACTTTTTGAAATATGTGCCACGTCATCTGCAAAACAAAGTTAGTGGACGCACAAGTAATATAAAAGATTGGCAACATAGTATACTTGTGACATCTGGACTCAAGACACTTATCCTTTAAGAATTAAGCCCAAGGATCAGTTGGACGAATCACAATCTTCTTTGGACGTAGACAGCTTTGACAGCTATTACACCGTTGGGTGCAGAGAATGCTTTTGAGCTTATCGTCCAATATGAGCTAGATGTAACTTTGGACGTTGAAGCTTAGTGCTCTTTTAAGAATATATCTGAAGTCAGAGACAAAGAAAAGGTCTTTTTGACCTTATGAAATTAGTAGCAACTGATCTTCAATTATTTTCATAAGCAGATAATAATTTTGTTAATCATTAAAACTTTGAGGGGTCATAAACCATTCCTGTTTTGGTTCTATCAATCTCCCCCTTTTTATGATGACAAACATTATTATAAAGTGTGTTTGAAAAAGATTCTCTGGTGGGCAAAAGCTCCCCCTAAGATTATGCATCACTTAGAGATATGTTTTCATCATTTAGATTAAGCATAGATGACATAACTTAGAACATAATATGATCAAAGCATTATTATAAAGAGTCTAACACATAATAGAGAGATTCAGTTATGCATATATTTCCATATAAAAGCTTTAATTACACATTTTCCATATTCTCCCCCTATTTGTCATCAGACAAAAAGGAATTGGGAATGAGAACATCCACTACGCCAATTTATGCCTTTGGAAGCGCACCTTCAATAGCGTTTTCTAGTGAAACGCTGTGTTTAATGATGCGGAGAATGTGCAATAGCTCTTCTCCTAGGAAGCGCTGTTAGATGAATGAGAATAGACAGCGCTTGATCAAGGAAGCGCTGTTAAAAGGTTGATAAGAGAATAGACAGCGCTTCCTTGAGGAAGCGCTGTCTAAGGTATGGGAATAGACAGCGCTTTTTCAAGGAAGCGCTGTCTAAGGTCACACTAAGACAGCGCTTCCTTTAGTAAGCGCTGTCTATTCTCCTTTTCCCTCGCATTAAATTTTCATAACGTATACTTCCTCCCCCTCGCACGCTCACACAAAACACTCACGTATTGTTCATTCCCTCCTCCACGACCTAAGTTTAGACACCACTCATCCTCATCATTGCCACCATTCTCAAACCTTAACCTCCGATAGAACCACCGCAAACACCATTCTCAAACCACCGCGAGAACTACCTCTCATCAAGTGCATTGCTCGTGCGGCCTGCTCTCTGCCCAACGCGAGAACCACCGTGAGAACCACCTCTTCACCCAACGTGACAACCACCTTCTCTCTGAAAGCCCTCCTCTTCACTGCAAGCTCCCAGGTAAACCAGCATTCCCTGCAACCCCCTCTTCACTGCAAACCCTCCTCTTCCCTGTAACCCCTTCTTTCCCTGTATACTGTAAATTTTGAATTTTTAAAATAGTAATGTAGATTATCTTATTAGGCTGTTGAATTCTTGTATTTTACATTTTCAGCTTATATATTTTAATTAAATGATGAGAATGAGGACAACACCCCTGCTCTGATTTGGTTTTGTTAGCAAATGACATTGGTACAGAACAGAGAATTGGTAATGCAGTGAAAAAAAATGCAATGTGTAGAAAGATTTTTTGTTATGGAATGTCTAATCCATCATAGCTCACTCGTGACACATTTTCAATACTGTCATAGGGATAGTTCTTGAGTTTTTTTAATCCATCATCTCTTATATTTGCCAAGAAGCAGACACTGTCATTTCCCTGGAGTTGATAATCATGAATTTGGCCCTTGTGGTGTTGGTTGTACTGTTGAGTAATGTGCATACACAATGACTTTTGTTTCATGTTCGAATTCAACTTTTTTTTTTCTTCCTAACCATAATGTGTATAAAATGGTTAGTATTTTTATGCTTTACAAGAGCATTGAACCTAAGACCTATGTCTCAACTTATCTCAGGTTGGATTTATGTTTTTGATGTAGTTGTATGTTATTTCCAATGCAAGATTTGAAATCTTGGGCCAGTTGGGTTGCATTCCGAACTACTTGCTTGCACCTCCTAAAAAGCATCTTGTTGAAAAGCTAAGTATGGTTTGATTTGGTCTACTTTGTTATACATTGGTTCTTAGTTGATAGGTTAGTGATCAATTATGAGTTCTGATATGTGCATGTGTGTGTGCTCGTGTTTGCTTGATTTCAGTTTTAGTTTCATTATTGGTGTTTGCTCGATTGGAGCAAACTTGTTGGTGTGCTCGGTTGCCTCCTCTCTCAGGTAGCTTACTTGACTAGCTCTTGGTACTTCCTTTAAAATTTGGTATTTGATTTCGAAAGAAATAAAGAAACTAATAAAACATTGCTTCTCTCAGGCATCTCTGTTAATCAACTCTCTACTGTTCAAGCTACTCGGCTTCACTACGGTACTTGCTATTCCCCTGACTTTTTTTAATCATTTAGTTGTAACATTAGACATGTTTATTTTACCATCGGTATACACATGCATTAACCTTAGTTTCCTGTTCAAGAACGATTTGTATATTGTTTTGGGCACAATATACAAGTTGTTCTTGAATTGTCCAAAGTGGACAGTTTGAGATTTTAACTTCGCATTCAATCCATATTATTGTATGTCTTATTTCCTTCTTGATCTAAGAATGTCATTGGTTTGTATTTTCTCTTTGTTCTCTGGGTATATACCTAATTTGGGTCATAATAGCACCTGAATTAAGTTGTGTGCTTGGAGAACCAAGGGGAAATGCTGCCAAATTTTCTTAGAACAAGAAGTATCTAAGATATACAATAATATAATGCGAAATTTACAATCTTGGATAGGATAGGAACCCCACCCTATAGTATCAAGTAGACATATGCACCATGCATGCATGTCGTACTCATTGAATGTAGACATCAATCTCTCTAAACTTGTGGTAGATTGTGAAAATATGGATCGGAAGTGGATGTCTGCCAATCGTTTGTCGAAGGAATATAAGAATGGAGTGCAAGATTTTATTAGGTTTGCAGTTGGGCATGCAGAAAACCCTAGTAGAATCGTATGTCCTTGTTTAAGTTGTTGTTATACAAGACGAGTTAGTGTAGCTGAGTTGGAAGGACATTTAGTGTGCTATGGAATTGATCAAAGTTATACCTGTTGGACAAAACATGGTGAGAGGAGAGGTGAATCTAGTGATATGGGTAATAGTGGGAGATATATGTCAGATGATGCGGGTACAAATACATTTGAGGGCAACCGTTTTGAGGAGATGACACACGCGGTTGAAGAAGATATCCGTGATTGTCCTCAGATGTTTGAGAAGTTGATAAGTGATGCTGAGAAACTATTGTATGAGGGTTGTACTAACTTCAAAATATTGTCAGCGATGCTAAAGTTGTATAACTTGAAATCGGGCAATGGATGGACTGACAAGAGCTTTACGGACTTACTCACACTATTGAAAGATATGTTGCCGGAGGATAATGTGCTTCCTAATCGGACATATAAGGCTAAACAAATGTTACAATCTATTGGCATGAGCTATGAGGGGATACACGCTTGTCCTAACGATTGCATATTATTTCGGAATGACTATGCAAAGTTAAAGACGTGTCCTAAGTGTAATGCCTCAAGGTATAAGAAGAAAGAATCGGCTCCAGAGAAGGTCTTGTGGTATTTTCCCATAATTCCCAGATTTAGGCGCATGTATCGTAGTTCAGAAGATGCAAAAAACTTGACATGGCATGAGGATGAAAGGATTAAAAATGGCAAGCTGCGTCACCCGACAGATTCTCCTCAATGGAAAAGAATTGATCATGATTATCCTGATTTCGGGCAAGCACCAAGAAACTTACGACTTGCATTGTCTACTGACGGATTTAACCCGCATGGTGTTCAAAGTAGCTCTCACAGTACATGGCCTGTGATTTTGGTGATTTATAACCTACCTCCATGGCTATGCATGAAGCGCAAATATATGATGTTGTCTTTGTTAATTTCTGGGCCCAAACAGCCAGGAAATGATATCGACATATACTTGGCTCCTTTAATTGAAGACTTGAAGCAAATGTGGGAGACAGGTGTAGATGTGTATGATGGGTAGAGAGAAGAAAGTTTCACCTTGAAATTTATGATCTTTGGCACAATTAATGATTTTCCGGCATACGGTAATCTGTCAGGATATAGTACCAAAGGTCAGTGTGCATGCCTTCTATGTAAAGATAGTACAGTTGGATGCGGTTGGAACATGGTAAGAAGAATGTCTTCCTTGGGCATCGTAGATTTTTGCATTCAAGTCATCATTATAGATTTTGGAGAAAAGCATTCAATGGGAATACAGAAGAACGTAGAGCTCCTTTGCCATTGACGGGTGTGCAACTATTTGAAAAGGTAGAAGATTTGAATATTGAATTCGGGAAACCTTTTGCGGGAGAGCTTGTTACACGAGGGTGGAAGAAAAAGTCTATTTTCTTTGAGCTCCCTTATTGGAAGTCATTATACGTAAGACATTTCATTGATGTGATGCATGTTGAAAAAAAATATATTTGACAGTGTCATTGGTACCTTACTCAATGTGCCAGGGAAGACTAAAGATGGCATCAATGCAAGGCCGAACTTGGTTAGTATGGGATTGAGACGAGAATTGGGACCGGTAAAGAAGAGGAAACGTACATATTTACCTCCGGCCGCTTATACTCTATCTAGAAAAGAGAAAATTGTTTTGTGTAAGTTTCTTCATGGAGTTAAGGTTCCAGAGGGGTACTCTTCAAACATTAGGAATCTCGTATCAATGAAAGATCTCAAGTTAAAGGGTCTAAAGTCCCATGATTGCCATGTTATCATGGAGAATTTGCTACCCATCGGTATGCGATCCATTTTGCCCAAGAAAGTGCGGGAGACCTTAACTAAACTTTGTTTCTTCTTCAAGGCAATTTACAGCAGAGTGATTGACCCTAGAAAGTTGCCAGCATTACAAAAAGAAATTGTTGTGACTCTGTGTGAGCTTGAGATGTATTTCCCACCTTCATTCTTTGACATAATGGTTCATCTAACTGTTCATTTGGTTAGAGAGACACAATTGTATGGGCCCGCTTATATGAGATGGATGTACTCGTTTGAGCGTTACATGAAAACATTAAAAGGGTATGTGAAAAACCGATCTCAACCAGAGGGTTGTATTGTTGAACGGTACATAGTCGAAGAAGTGATTGTATTCTGTACCGAATACCTATCCAATATTGAATATTCCGTAGGGTTGCCAATGTCTCGTCACAGAGAAAGAACCATAGGGCAAGGGATTACTGGAACTGAAATATTGATGATACCAAGGACAGAATGGGAGCAAGCACATTTATATGTTCTTCACAATGCCGACGAGGTTGAGCCATTTGTTGTAAAACACAAGGACCTACTTAAGAGTTCTTACCCAAATAAGACTCAAACTTGGTTAACAAGAGAACACAATTGTTGTTTTATAACATGGCTTAAAGATCATATTTCTGCAAAGTTGACTATAAATCCTACTTCAGTTTGGGAGAGATTAAGATGGTTAGCGAAGGGTCCAATTGTGCATGTTTTCTCTTACACCGGTTATCTGATGAATGGATACACATTCTATACAAAAGAACAAGATGATCGGAGTACAATGCAAAATAGTGGGGTGACTCTTGTAGCTCAATCTATGCATTTCTCAAGTGCCAAAGACAGAAACCCTATATACGCAAACATGTCATACTTCGGGGTCATTGAACGCATATGGGAGTAGGATTACACTATGTTTCGGGTGCCTGTGTTCCATTGTAAGTGGGTTGACAATAATAACGGTGTACAAATGGATGAATTGGGGTTCATGCGGGTGGATTTCAATAAAGTGGGGTATAAAGATGAATCTTTTATTTTAGCATCGCAAGCTCATCAAGTGTTCTATGTCACCGATCCAGCTAATACAAATTGGTCCATTGTTCTATTGTCTAACAAAATGATTCTTAATGAGATTAATGATCAAACACATGAAGATGCTAATATTGAGGATGATCCTTTCTCCGGGACATCACAGTCACTCGAGGCTAATCCAACTAGAGAGGATGATATGTATATTAGAAATGATCATGATGAGGGGCTTTGGGTCAATCCATTATTTCGTACCAAAAAGAGAGACGCAAATCTCAATCCAACAAGGAAAAGAAAAAGATAGACTTAAACATGTATATGTAGTCATTATGTTTTTTTTTTTTTAATTTCTTGATCAATTAAATTTTCATTCATCGATTTCTGTAAATAAACTTATATGATTGTGAATTGACGTTTTTGCTTGTGTGTCTAATTTTGTTACAAGTAAATGGCATCTCCCAGTCATGATAGTGGGGTCGAGCCGAAGAAAAATATGAGGCGTCGTGGACCGACTTTTAAGAAGAATATCGTCCGTCATAGGAGTAGAGGAGTGAGACTTGAGGTAATATATTAGTAACTCAACAGCAGTTAATGGTTTGATTCTATAGATTGTTATCTTTAATTTATACATTTCATCAAATATTTTTAGGTTACTTGGAATGTAAAGGGTCAGCTAATTGGTACAAATAATAAGCAGTTGGTTAATTACATTGGGTTCATAGTGCGGCAGATGGTCCCAATTACCTACGACAATTGGAAGTCAAGAGATTTGGATGGTCTGAAAGATGACATTTGGCGTGATATACAGGTAAATTAATTAGCATTAGTTAATTATGTAAACATATTTATATTGTGACATTTTTTTTATTGTCTTTGCAGGCCTGTTTTAATGTTGATGAGACCCGGCGAGACATGATACTTAAGGAAGCCGGAAAATTACACCGCAACTTCAGAAATAAGTTAACGACAAAGTGGCTGAGAGATGATGGTGGGAATGTCAGACAAGAGCCTCCACCCAAATATGCTGAGATTATACGACCGGAGGATTGGAGAGCCTTTGTCATAAAACGGACTGAAGATGAGGATTTTTTGGTATGTACTTACTTTTGTGTATACTATGCATTGCTAATTATTTAGGTCAGTGTGCATTAATACTTACTTCTGTGTCTATGTAGAAAATAAGCAGTGAAAATCGGGAGAGAGCATCATCTCCTCCCTACCCTTACCATAAAGGGAATGTAGGGTATGCCGGCATTGAGGAAAAAAAATATACAATAAGTCATTTTATTTAACGCATTTTTTGGTTTATTTCTTAGCATTGATGGATTTCAATTTGTTTGTTCAAATGTACAGTTGTGGGAGGCAGGATGAGATCCAGAAACTGAAAGCATTGAATGGCATATTTTGTGGCCAGAAGCCCGAATGAATGAGCAGGGTGTGATTGTAAATCCCAACTCTAAGCAAGTGGCTGAAAGAATTGTAAGTATATGTTCTCATATTAACATTTACATTTGTAATCCTCTTTTGATATTTGTGAATAATGTGAAACATCTTTGTGAATAATATTTGTGTCTCAGGATACCATATCATAGTCTGTATCACAGGTGGAGATAACAGATTGTGTTGGTCGCCATGACATCCTTGCCAGAGCCATACCTGCTAAAGAGTATCCTGGTCGCTATAGGGGCGTGGGATTTGGTCCCTCACAGAAAACTATCGTAGGAGCACAACAACGCGCCAAACAAGCAGATGTTGCTGAAGTGGTGGAGTTGAGGAGGGAAGTAGCTGATCTGGTGCAACAAGTTCGAGCGTTGCAAAGCTGCATACAGAACAAGACAACGGTGGAGGGATGTGAGCATGAGCCTGAGCCTGATTTACCTACTCCACGTATTGTCAGAGATAGTTGCACTCGTATGCCTCCTGAGGTAATAATTGTTATGTTGTTTTCTTTACTTGTACGTATTGCATTGACAGTTCACATATTAATATTTTGTTTATCACTGGTTTAGGGCAACAACCCATGCAACCTATATTTGTCAAGCCCAACTCATCGCATTGTAGCTAGGGGGATGGTCTATAACGAACCGGGTGTGACACTGCATAACTAACCATTGCCTCCTAGTCATGTGAAAGTTGCAGTTGAGTTTGGTGTTGAGGGTGATTCACCATTGCCTGTACCACTTGAGGAGGCAGATGTCATGACAGTGGACCAGGCAATAGGTACCTATGTGGCATGGCCAATCAGCCTCATAGGTATATGTGACAAGGTATATGTCAATAAATAGGATTCATTATCATATATATGTTTGTTAAATTAGGTGTTCACTAACTCATTAATGTATTGCAATGTTTTTTATATAGGCACCCCAAAAATCCAAATCTAAATCCAAGGGCAAGGGCAAAGGGTTGGAGAACACAGCTGGCATGAAAGTGACAAAACCTCAGCCTTCCCTTACTGTAGTTGGCAAGGAGCACACAAAGGGGTCAGTTACATCCCCAGTAAAAAATGGGAACAAATCTCAACCCTCTCGGGCTCTTGTAGCACATGGTACAGATTTCATAGTCTACCTTAGAGTCCATGTGCTAACAATATTGGGGAATGATCAAGTCAATATTCATATGGAGGAAGACATTTTGGGTTATAAGCACACATTAATGCTCGGTGGTGATACGGAACTCGAAGAAATCCTTAATCATGAATGGCTAGGGTTCTCTGTTATTAGTATATATCTCACGTATTACATCAAACTTTAAAGGTTATATCTCGTCTAAAATTTTGATTTATTATTAATCTACTAATTTATATACATGTTTTAATTTTAGATACTTGTACCATATGTTCCTGGTACCTGAACAAAGGACTCAGAGGTTCAGATTTCTATGCCCTTTACGAACAGCTATGCAAGTAGGATCAGGGCATCAGCAATATATAGCTAATCGCTTGTCATTAGCAAATCCAGATTATGAGACCTTGTTTTTGTCACTGTGCAACGTAGGGTGAGTCATTAAATCATATAGTATATCACATAGTTAGCGATATTGTTTTCTTTTGTGAAATGAGATGGTTGCTAACTATAATAAACCTTTTTGTAGGCATCATTGGGTATTGTTAGCGATCAATCCCAAAGAAGACATAGTGTACTATTTAGACCCCTTGCATACTGACTATAACATTCGCCAAAAAATGAAGGATATCTACAATCAGTAAGTATATATGCATTTATTTTTATCTTCATATATATATAAATAGTGATCATGATTATGTAACTTAATGAAGTTGTTTGATTTTAAAATCAGGGCTTTGCTAATTCATCGTGCCTGTAGTGGAGGAGCCAAGTCGAGATATTCTAAGTCGTCCAAGACTAAATGGATATCTATAGAGGTATTTACAAAAACTCTTATGCAATTATTTAGGTTAAAAATTAACTTGAAACTTTTAATTTATTATTTTCGGTTTTATAGTGCCCCCGCCAACCGAATAGCGATGATTGCGGCTACTATGTCCTGAAGTTTATCATGGATATTGTCGTTCAAAACCAAACGCAAATCCCAACGACGGTATGTAATTTTAGCTCTAGTTTAATAATTAAATTACATACATTTTATCATTAATTGAATGTACTTTAATTCTAATTGATTTAATTTTCATTTTGTAGTACTTTCCTGAGTGTAAATGTGACAGATATTATGATGACCAACTTATTGAACTCAGGGAAGAGTGGTGTCGCTATGTTGTTACGAATTTTATCCAAAAATAAAGGTAGAGTACACATATACTATGATGTTATAAGTTAGAGTAGTGCCTCTCCTATTAGGTTTGTGTGCATTGTGCAAGTGATTGTGTGTATGTATATGTAATTTCTTGATGTATTGTAAATTTAAGTTGTGTCTATCTTGTGTGCAGGGGCAGCAACAAGCTTGGATATATATGAAATGCACCTATAGCTAGCTAGTATTAAGTAGTGAAGCTATAGTATGTAGTGTAAAGTGTTGTTATAGTGTACATAGTGCATAAGTGTTGTTAGTGAACCTCTGTTAGTACTGTTAGTGTAGTAGAAATTTTAAGAGCAGACTTCTTTTTGTATATGTAACTAAGTTAACCTTACTTTTGTATACTGTGTTAGTAAGGTATAGAGATTATACTTGAATGGTTATTTTGGTATATATGTACTAGTTTTGATGAGAAATTGCAGCTATGTATTGGTTTTGCTGAGTGCAAGGGGATAATTGAAAAAAGAATGTAAAATTTTCAAAAAAAAAAAAAATATGGGTATAGACAGCGCTGTCTAAAATATACAAAACAAAGCGCTTTAAAGAAAGCGCTGTCTATACCATAATTAGACAACGCTTCCTCTAGAAAGCGCTGTGTTTGTGTATGGTATAAATAGATAGCGCTTCCTTAGTCACAACAAAGACAGCGCTTCAGGAAGCGCTGTCTAATTATCAACGCGCTGTCTAATTATCTTTTAGACAGCGCTTCAAAATCGCTACCTTTTCCTTCCAACCTACCACAACAGTTACATGAACAGCGCTTGTAAGCGCTGTTGTAGGCAAAAAATAAACGCTGTCTAATCCCTTTTCTGTTGTAGTGATCATAGTCAGCGAAGAAAAGAAAAGAAGGAATTTATAAAAGACTCAAGGGGATGGTGGAGACAGAGGAGGAATTTAAGGAAAGATTTGGTGAAGATAGTGCAGCAGTTGATCCATCCTTCGATTCACCTCGTGAGTTACCTTGCAGAAACTCGTTCTACCAAGTAGTCAGCAATGTCATGAGAAAGTCCAGGAGGTAGAGGAGGTGCTGAAGATTGAGCAGGATGAGCTTCTTCAGCAGCAGAAGTGTTGACTTTGTCATCTTCATCATCAAGATGCAGTTCCACAGTGTGATCTTACCAAGTGGAGTCATGATCAAGACGATCAGTGCGTTGGACGGAACTTGCTTTTGCTTGAGTTTCAGGAAAGACATAGTCTTCACATCTTGCATCAAATTGAGGACCAGTAGACTCGGCACAACAATCTTCAGCAGACTGAGAGAAGTGAAAAGATGCTTGACTAAAGGCTTGGGTCACAGCTGCAAGAACTTCTTCATTTTCTCTAGCCACTGGAATCTCTAAGTTATTAGCTTCCTCATGTGAGTACCATGGTAACAGGAGAACAGGAGGAAGAGAAGATGATGATTTCGGGACCTGTGTATGAGAGGTAGAAGATAGGTCTTCACTAAATCCTTTGTGTTCAGTAGAGGATAAGGAGACGGGCGAGAAGGGTAGTGGAGGTGTAGGGTCGGAAGAATGAGTCTGTGTAGGTGTTGGTGGTAAGGGCGGTGATATGGGTTGTAGGTTGTAGTGAAGGAGTGGTGGAGGAGGAGGTGGTTTGAGTTAGGTTTGTGATTTTAGGTTTGGGTGGCTTTCTAGCTACAGTTTTAAATCTCATCCTTCTAAGTGTTGGAGGTAAGGTTGGAGAAGGGATAGGGTTGGTGGTTGGAGCATTCGATGGGGCTTTAGGTGTCATAGAGGGTATAGAAGAGGTAGGAGGGTTAGGTAGGTTGGAGGAGGATGATGTTACCTTAATTTTCTTAGCAAGAAGAAGGGCAATTGGAACATCATCCTCATCGTCTTCCTCATCTTCTTCCTCTACGAGAAGCTTCCTTTTTCCATATCTGGGCTTAGATGGACCAATTTCCTGAGCCATTGGTTGCTGTTGAGCTTGAGAGGACGCACTGGCGTAAGCTTGCTATTTAGCTATGGAGCCAAAGTTTGCTTTGAGCATGGGTCCACCAACCTCTTCCACATAAGGTCTAACAACACCATTCAGCTTGATGAAAGTTTCTCCATTAATGGTGTATGCAATACCTTCGATCATTGAAGCAAACTCCAGGTTTGGCTTTACCTCATATTCTTCAAAAACATCATGAGTCTTGGCCTGAGATTGTTCAAACAGTCCTTCCAACGAGGATGCATCAGAAGAGACCTGAGGTTGAGTGGTAACATTTGGAATCTATTTCTTCCTTCGTTGTCTGCTTTGAAGAGCTTCCATACGTTGAGATTGTGCAATGTTGGACTGAGCTTCTTCAAAAGCAATGACTGATTTAAGTTGCATCTTAGAGAGGTTTGCTCTTCCAAACTGTGGCCAGCCTATGGTATGGTAGATATGCCTTATTCTCGAATGAACCTTACTCAGGATCCGATAAATTCCTTGATTCTTAAAGACTCGAGAAAGAAGAATTGCATAAGTGATTGTCTTAATAGAGGCAATGTCTATGCAATTTTATTTGACATAATCAAAGAGAAGGGAGGGAAGATTTATCTTCATGCTATAAAGGAGATGAGTAAGAAGAAAAGCATGCACCTCAGAGACAGAGTCCTTAGACCCAGCTTTATGCAGAATAGCTTTGTTCAAAATTTGATTTAGAATCCTTGCTTCGTCCTTCATAATAGCAGCACGAAAGAGAGCATTAGGGTGAGCATTGGGATGTTTCAGAAAGTTGAAAATGTTGTCTTTTCCACCAAACTTGTTGTGCCATGATTTGGAGAAGGTTGCTCCAAAAGACATACACCCAATTGCAGACGCAATGCTTACTTTGGAGACGATGACCTTTTGTGTCCCCAATACGTAACCAGAGATGTGACCTTCTTTTTCCTAGTGAGCAGTCCTCCAGAATTCAATGAGGAGTTTTGGATAGACTTCTGGATAGTTTGTGAAGATGTGATCTCACCCTGCTCCAACAATGTAGATTCTGATATCTGCTCCTAGTCTAGCCAACAGATTCAAATCTATCTGATGTTCAATGTTGATCTTACAGTTATCTGGAACATCACGAGTTGGATGACCCAAAGGTGATAAGCCTTCTTGAGGGATGTTGATGCTACCTTCATCGGCTGAACGGAGATTTTTTCCCATTTTCAGAAGAGAGAGCTTTGAAGAAGATGAACAGTTGAAGGAGAGAGAAAAGGATTTCAGAGAAGGAGACGTTTGATGTGATTTTCAACTCATAGGTTAGGCTTATAAAGAGAGTAGTGAGGGTAACCAAACGTCAGAAAAAAACCATGGTTAAAGAGTCATGATGACTTGCAGTTACCGAGGGTGGCTATTTAAGAGGGAAGTAACAGACGCACGACGTTTGAATGACTAACGAGTGCTGACTCAGCATAAGAACGTGTGGATGTCAGAGAGATATTTTCAAAATATATATTAAATAATTCATGATATTCAATTTATTCAACATTTATTGCGATTAATGACGTAAGCACATGCTGAGTGAAGTGAAGTAATTGGACGCAAACATACTGGACGCAAGCTTTTTTCGGATGCTAGGTCATTCAACATAGTGCATGTTGAGTTGTTTTCTTATGAAAGAAAACCTATCCGCTGCAAGAGGTTTTGTAAAGATATCTGCCCACTGATGGTCAGTATCAACAAATTTTATATCAAACACACCTTTTTGAATGTAATCTCTAATCAAGTGATGTTTGATTTCTATATGTTTAGCCCTTGAATGCAATATAGGACTTTTTGATAGATTAATTGCTACAGTATTATCACAATAGATTGGAATCTTACTTTCATGAATGTTGTAGCCTTCCAGCTGATGTTTAATCCACAAGAGTTGTGAACAGCAACTTGCGGCAGAGATATATTCAGCTTCAGCAGTTGATAGAGCTATGGTGCTTTGTCTCTTGCTTGACCATGATATAAGATTTGTTCCAAGATAGTGACAACCACCACTTGTGCTTTTTCGTGTAATTCTATCTCTATCATAGTCAGCATCACAGTATCCTAATAATCTGTACTCATTTGATTTCTCATAGAATAAACCGAGATTAGAAGAACCTTTTAAATATCAAAAGATTCTTTTGACAGCTGTTAGATGATTTTCATAGGTATCAGCTTGAAAACGTGCACAAAGACATACACTAAACATTATGTCAGGTCTGGACGCAGTAAGATATAAGAGAGATCCAATCATACCTCTGTATACCTTTTGATCTACCTTTTTGTCTTTGGTTAGAATGGACGTTGGATGCATAGGTGTGCTCATTGGCTTACTATCGTCCATTTGAAATTTCTTTAGAAGATCCTTGGTGTACTTAGTCTGATGAATGTACACACCCTTCGAGGTTGGTCTCACTTGTAGACCCAAAAAGAATTTGAGTTCTCCCATCATGCTCATTTCGAATTCTTTTGTTATAGGTTTAGAAAATTCCTTGCATAGGGAATCATTAATAGACCCAAAAATAATATCATCAACGTAAATTTGGATTATTATGAAATTGTCTTTATTTGTTTTCTTAAACAAGGTGGTGTCTACCTTTCCCATACAGAAACCTTTTTCCATAACGAAGGAGCTGAGTTTCTCATACCAAGCTCTAGGAGCTTGTTTGAGTCCATATAAAGCTTTTTGTTATGATCCAAAGTGGATCTATTGAATGTAGGATCGTTCTAGGAGAATTGATCCGAAATTGAAATGAAAAATTCAAACTAAAATTTGGAGGGAAATCCAAACTTGTTCATTTTTTATGATCTTGAGGAAAATTGAGAGAACTAGCTCCACCTCAAGCCAAAGCTTGATCATCAAATCACAAGAATCATGGACCCACAATTCCCAAGCAACATAAAGATAAAATGCGTAAATCCTAAGATAAGCCTAAGGCTTTAGGCATGAGGCAACAAGAATTCAAAAAGAAAAAGGAAAAGATGAAGGGGAAGGGAAATGGAAGAAAGCGCCACAACTCTATGGATTAGATGGAGTGATAAGCTCAAGGAAGATCCGCCACAAGAGTAAGAGGCTCTTGATGAGAATCACAAGGTTCTACTCTAGAACCTTCAAGAGGAGACTCTCTCTCTCTCTCAACTCTCTCTAAATTCTCAATGTGAGAAAAATTCTAAACTTTCAATTATGATTCAAATGGCTTACATTTGGGTATTTATATGTTCCCCAACAAATGAAGGAGGAACTAGCGCATGCTTCCCTAAGGCTTCAAGCCCATGCGCGCCTCTTCCTCTATGGATGGGCCTTGATGACTCCATCTTGGCCCATTTACAAGTCCAAGACCAAAAAGTCAAACTATAAAATGTCAAAGTATAAAAAAAAAATCCTACTTTTATTACATATTTTCCTATGCTTTTACAAAGTACTAAAACTAGTGGAGAAAACCTCTTGATAGCTTTCCAGGATCATATCATCCCCTCCTTCTTGAAGGAATTCGTCCACGAATTTGAAGACTTTGAGTCCTACATCACAATACAAGTAATGAGTTTTATTTTAATGGAAGTTAAAAACAAACAATTATTATTGGAATTTGATACTCCCTTTGTCTCAACTTATCCACCGGGGTCAAAGATCACTTGTAAGAAAATGGCCCAAGTTGCCCAAGCAAAATGGGTTATGACCTCTTCAAAAGCCCCGTGAATGTTTTGCCATAAACCCTTCAAATGATTTTGAAAGCCATTGAAGCTTTTGGGTTTTCCTTTCGGTTTCATGTCATCAGAGTTGGGAACCTTTGGAATGATACTTAAGATGAGTTTTAATTTTTCCCTTTGGATGAGACCTTGAGGATTTGGCCTTGGTTCCACATTCTTAATGTGCACAAGAGGGTCTACACAAATATGCAAGGGAGAAGTATTAGTAGACAAACAATTATTTGTAAGTTTTTGGGTTTGGTCGACTAATAACTCTTCCTCAACCTTTTCTTTCACTATGAGTAAACTCTCTTTCTTTCTCTCTTCTTTTACCTCAACCTCATTCTTTATTTCTTTTTCCTTGGAGGCTTTTCTCTCTTGCTCTCTTTTGATTTTCATTTTCTTTCTATCCTCACACACTTCTTTTGTAGAAAGTGGCACAAGTTTAATGGTGTGGTTTTTATGTACAAAAGAGAACATGTTAATTTGGCCATCATGAATTACTTTACGATCAAATTGCCATGGCCTTCCAAGTATAACATGACTCACCTCCATAGGAGCCACATCACAAAGAACCTCATCATTGTAATGACCAATGGAAAAATTTAACAAGACTTGTTGATCCACTACTAATTCACCATCATTATTTAGCCATTGTAGTTTATATGGTTGCAGATGAGGAATTGTTTTAAGACCAAGTTTGGTCACCAAGATGGTGCTAGCTACATTGGTGCAACTACCACCATCAATGATCAATGCACAAATTTTACCTTCTATCATGCATCTTGTTTGGAAAATGCTCTCCCTTTGGCTATCATCATTTTCATTAATATGCATTCCTAGTAATCTTCTTACCATGAGTAAATCGCCCTCAATAGGTTTTATCTCACAATCTTTTTCACTCTCACTTGTAGAAGATGCACTAGTGTAAGATGATGATGATGCACTATTTTCAAGTTCTTTACCCCTAGAGATCATGGTTCTCTTGTTGGGGCATTGGGATGCAATGTGTCCTCTTACAAGGCACTTAAAGCACTTTATATCCCTAGATCTAGGTGCATTAGAATGAGTAAGAGATGAAGGAGATTTAGAGTTAGAAGAATTGGGCCTTGTCCCATTTTTACCCATGTTGGTCGCGGCTCAAATTGCATTGGAGGAGTCTCCCTCCTTCTTAGAATCTTTCCAACTTGTTGAGGAAATGTTAGAAAATGGCTTCTTGTAGGATCTCCTTCTCTTCAATTGTTGCTCAACTTTGATTGCTTGATGCACCAAATCTTCCAATTCAACATAATGATGCAATTCAACTATGTCCAAGATTTCTTGATTCAAACCATTTAGGAACCTTGCCATAGTTGCTTCTCTTTCATCATTAATGTTTGCCCTAATCAATGCAACCTCCATTTTCTTAAAATATTCATCCACGCTTTTGTTGCCTTGATTAAGCCTTTGAAGCTTGTTATGGAGCTCCCTATGATAGTGTGAAGAAACAAATCTCTTCCTCATGATGGCCTTCATTTATCTCCAAGTAGAAATTGGATCATCTCCATTCCTCCTTTTCTCCTTGATTAGTTGATCCCACCATATTAATGCATAGTCTACAAATTCTATGGATGCCACCTTAACCTTCTTCTCTTCACTATAATGTTGGCACGCAACAATTTGCTCTATTTTTGTTTCCCACTCTAAGTACAATTCGGGATCATTTTTACCTTGAAATGTTGGCACTTTTATTTTTACACCTTCAAGCCTATCATTTTGTCTCCTCACTCTATCCTCCCCATACTCTCCATGTCTCCTTCTATGCCTCCTTCTTCTTCGGTCATCCTCTTCATATTCATTGCCTTCATGTGATGAATTTGCATGAGAAGAACTTTCTTGCCTTGAACTTCTAGTTCTTGTGCCTCTTGAAGCTCTTTCAAGGCTTTCAAGTCTATCTTTAACCTCATCATTTTGCCTTTGAAGAAGCCTTTCCAAATGTCTTGTCATCCTTTGAAGTTTCATATCATATGCCGCGGTTCTAGGTGAAGGTGGTGTACTACCTCCACTATCACCTCTTGTTTGTGACATGATTACAATTTTCAACAATAAAACAAAGAAATAAAATGGACCTCACCACTCAACTAAGTGTTTCACTCTTGTAATGTTCACTCGTGTTTCACACAATTAGGCTTTTGAGAAAATATACACTCTTGCCTTTTTCCACTCTCAAGTCTCACTTAAAGGCTCTTGAAGTAGAAACAAGCAATTCCAAGATATAAAGCAAAATACACTTGCAAACAAATCAAAAGGAGTAATTCACTCACAAGAATTTCAAGGAAAGAAAACTACAAGACAAAACTAAGAAGTTTAAAAGAAAACTAAAAATGCTCAACAAGAAATAGCACACTCAAATAGCATTGAAAGAAGACAAGTAGAACAAGAAGAAAGAAGTTGAAAATGAACTTTTCTTAAGGTGTTCTTGATTTTCGAAATTTTCTTGCTCAAGTAGGCTCATACACAAAGTTTCAAGGCTGAATAGTGGCAAGTCTTTTTCTGCAAATAAAATTTTTTTTTGAACTTTGGATATTTGCACTTTTGCCCCAATTTTTTTTAAATTGCTTTTTGGTCCTTTGGATTTTTCAGATTTGGACTCTTTTTCCTTTTCTATAATTTCTGAACTATTTTTTTTTAAGAACAGCCACTGAATTTTCGAAATTACACAAACTGCCCAAACTAAACAATTAATACAAATGTAAGATCAAAGAGCCTTTCAAAAGTGCTTTTGTAATAAGCAAGTTGAATTTCAACAATCAAATTTAGATTTCACTATTTGGATGCTTAGATCTTTCATTCAAGTGGTTGATCAACAAGTTAACCAACACTTTTGAAATTCATCAAGATCTATCAAGCAATTATCCCAAGGATCTAAAGAAATATGAAGAACACTTATGAACATTAAGAAAATTCAAATTCAAAAGAATAGATCAAATCTAACACAATTATATGTAGAATTTGAAAATTCAAACCATAAGAACAACAAACAACACAACTAGAACATAAAATCAAGATCAAAAGGATCTAGATCTAGATTTTCAAATTTTTTGAAAATTGGCGCGAAGAACAAATTTCAAATTTCAAATTTAAGCCAAATTTTTTTTTTTTTTTGAAATTTTCAAGCTTCTAACTCTCTTAGAGGCTAGCTCTGATACCAAATGTTATGATCCAAAGTGGATCTATTGAATGTAGGATCGTTCTAGGAGAATTGATTCGAAATTGAAATGAAAAATTCAAACTAAAAATTGGAGGGAAATCCAAACTTGTTCATCTTTGATGATCTTGAGGAAAATTGAGAGAACTAGCTCCACCTCAAGCCAAAGCTTGATCATCAAATCACAAGAATCATGGATCCACAATTCCCAAGCAACATAAAGATAAAATGCATAAATCCTAAGATAAGCCTAAGGCTTTAGGCGTGAGGCAACAAGAATTCAAAAAGAAAGGGAAAAGATGAAGGGGAAGGGAAATGGAAGAAAGCGCCACAACTCCATGGATTAGATGGAGTGATAAGCTCAAGGAAAATCCGCCACAAGAGTAAGAAGCTCTTGATGAGAATCACAAGGTTCTACTCTAGAACCTTCAAGAGGAGACTCTCTCTCTCAACTCTCTCTAAATTCTCAATGTGAGAAAAATTCTAAACTTTCAATTATGATTCAAATGGCTTACATTTGGGTATTTATATGTTCCCCAACAAATGAAGGAGGAACTATCGCATGCTTCCCTAAGGCTTCAAGCCCATGCGCGCCTCTTCCTCTATGGATGGGCCTTGATGACTCCATCTTGGCCCATTTACAAGTCCAAGACCAAAAAGTCAAACTATAAAAAGTCAAAGTACAAAAAAATCCTACTTTTATTACATATTTTCCTATGCTTTTACAAAGTCCTAAAACTAGTGGAGAAAACCTCTTGATAGCTTTCCAGGATCATATCACTTTCTAAAGCTTATATACATACTCAGGATGGGAATAATCTTCAAACCCTGGAGGTTGCATTACATAGACTTCTTCGTTAATTATTCCATTTAGAAAAGCACTTTTAACATCCATTTGATATAGTGTTATGTTATGGTGAGCAGCAAAAGATAGTAAAATACGTATTGCTTCTAATCTAGCAACAGGAGCAAAAGTTTCAGTATAATCAATACCTTCTTCTTGAGAATGACCTTGTGCTACTAATATTGCTTTGTTTCTCACAACTTTTCCATCTTCATCCATTTTATTTCTAAATACCCATTTCGTTCCAATTATGGATTTTTCTCTGGTTCTTAAACTAAGGTCCTAACTTTGTTTCTTTTGAATTGATTGAGTTCCTCTTGCATGGCTAAATCCATCCATCGCCCAAAAGAGCTTCATCCACTGTTTTTGGTTCTAATTTAGAGATGAAAGCTGAATCAGCTTGATTTCTGAAGGTTGACCTTGTTCTTACTTTGTCACTGGGTTCATCAAGAATTTGTTCTTCAGGATGGTAGGTTTTGAATTGCCAAGCTTTCTGACTATCATTTGATGATTGAGGAGTGAACTCATCAGCTTTGACTTCCTCCTTGATTTCCTTCCCTTCGTTGGTTGGACGATGATCATTTAGATCAAGATCTGCAAGAGATTCATCCAGCTCTGGTAGTACTTTATCAGGCTTCTTGTTATCAAATTTAACATGAATAGATTCTTCAACAATTAAAGATCTACAATTATAAATTCTGAAAGTTTTAGATGTTTTGGAGTATCCTAAGGAAATACCATTATCAACTTTGGCATCAAATTTACCTAGATTTTCTTTAATATTTAATATAAAACAAGCACATCCAAAAGGATGAAAATATGATATGTTGGGTTTTCGTCCTTTCCACAATTCATATGGATTCTTTTTCAATATTGGTCTTATATATACTCTATTTTGAATATAGCATGTTGTGTTAACACCCTCAACCCAAAATTTCTTAGAGACAGAGTTATCATTGAGTAATGTTCTTGCCATCTCTTGAAGAGACCTATTCTTTCTCTCAACGATCCCATTTTGTTGAGGTGTTCTGGGGGCAGAGAAATTGTGAAGAATACCATTTTCGTCACAGAATAGTTGGAAGTTTACATTCTCAAACTCTCCTCCATGATCACTTCGGATTGAGTTTATACATATACCTTTCTCATTTTGAATTCTTTAACAGAATATTGAGAATACTTCAAAAGACCCATCTTTGTGAGCTAGGAACATTACCCATGTCCATCTAGAATAGTCATCAATAACGACAAGCCCATATTTCTTTCCACTTAGGCAAGTAGTCCTTGTTGGACCAAACAAATCTAAATGTAGCAATTCTAAAGGTCTGGATGTAGAAACAATATTCTTAGAATTAAAAGAATTTTTAACTTGCTTCCCCTTTTGACAGGCATCACAGAGAACATTTGATTTATAGGCAAGCTTTGGTAATCCTCTTACGAGTTTATGCTTTTGTAGCTTTGAGATTAATCTCAAGCTTGCATGACCGAGTCTCTTGTGCCAAATCCATTGTTCATCATTTACAGACATCAGACATGATACATTTTGATTAGAGAGGTCCTCCAAGTCAATTTTATATACATTGTTTTGCCTCTGACTAGTGAATAGAGTGGACCCATCACCATACTTGACTACACATTTATCTTTGTTGAAAGAAACCACAAATCCGTTGTCACATAATTGGCTTATGCTAAGCAGATTGTGTTTTAACCCTTCAACTAACAATACATTATTTATAAAAGGAGAATTGTTCTTACTAATCTTACCAATACCTACAATCTTTCCCTTTTGATTGCCTCCGAAGACAACTGACCCTTCAGATTTTGGCTTTAGGTCTAGGAACATAGACTTTTCTCCCGTCATGTGATGTGAGCAACCACTGTCCAGGTACCATGATTGGTGTCTTCTGTCTGTTGTCAAGCAAGTCTGTAACAGAGATTATCATGCTCTTAGGTACCCAGATAGACTTGGGTCCTTTTTGGTTAGTTGCAGGCAGTTCAATAGTTCTAGCATATTTCTTGAGTATGCATTTGGACGCAGAGTGTCCATTTTTGCCAAAAACAGAGCAGTACATTACTCTATTTGTCTCAATTTTCTTGTAAGAGATTTTAGATTCTCCTTTTCATAGCCTATACCAGATTTATCATGAGAAGATCTATGTCTAAGAATTAAATTGAGTTTCTTTGATCCATCAGTAAATTTTGATAAACTATCAGTTAAATATGTAACTTGATGCTCAAGTTTCTCAACTTCACAAGATGCATTAGACTCAGAACTTGAGATTTCAGTTAGATTGATTATCTCTTCTTTTAGTTTTCCATTCTCAGTTTTGACTTTGTCAAAGTCTTTATTTAGTTTAGTGAATTTTCTTTTAAGTGCTTTATATTCTGAATAAATAATGCATGATTCATTTAATAATTCATCATATGCTTCTTTCGAATAGTTAGATATATTTACCTCATCCTCTTCTGTTTCTACCTCAAAAGAAACACTTACCATGAGACATATTTCTGCTGCTGATGGGAATGCAGGTGGAGATCTTTCAAGGATATCCATTAAGTTCATCATTCCCCAAGTAGTTGTTTCTTTAGCCAGGGCTTCTCTTCTTGCTCCATGTATACTTCGAAACAGAAAAGCTCTTGCCGCACAGTCTAGAGTAACTCTTCTTCTTTCTTCTGTGGTGCAATTCTCAAGAGGTTTCAAAGTGTATTCTCCATTGGTGACGACGATAGGACAAAAGGTTTCATCAGTGAGAGTCTTCCAGTGTTCCTCTGATCCTTGTGTTGTGACAAAAGGCTTGAAACTTTCTCTCCATTCTTCATATTCTGAAGATTGATAGATTGGCGGTCCTTCAGAATGAGTAGGTCGCCTTCTTATGTAGAGGGTGTCAAGCATATCAAGTATTCTTTTTGCAATATCACAATACATTACAATATTGACAATTCTATCGTCCAAAGCACAAGTAAGAGTGTAGACAGCTTTTGCATTAATTCTTGCTCTTCTTTCTTCTTCTTCAGAACACTCAGCCCTTGGTTTAACCATACGTTCACCATTGATAATGATAGTAGGACAAAAGTTATCATCAGTGTATGCTCTCCATAGATCATCAACATTTTGTGCTAAGTTGAATCTCATGAAGAGTTCGCTCCACATGGCATAGTCACCTATTCCATAGAAAATAGGTGGTCTGTTTATAGAGAGACCACTAAATTCCCTTAAAGGACCAGCTTCAGGATATAGTGTTGAAGAGGTAGATTGTTCCTCTTCCTCAGATGATTCTTCATAAGGATAGTTTTCAGACTAGAGACATAGGGTTGCCTTTTCTTCATTTTCTTCTTCTTCAGAAGAGTCAAGGTCTTCCCATGTTGCCATGAGATTCTTGCTTTTCTTTTTGAAGAACTTTTTCTTATCTTTCAACTGAGGGCACTCAGCTTTGAAGTAACTAGGTTTTTTGCACTCATAGCAAACCTTTGGAATTTTGTCCTTGGTTTCACCATGATCTTTGAAATTTTTCTTTGAAAAGGGCCTTTTTCTCATGTGTTTCTCTCTCATAATGTGTTCAAGTTTCTTTGATATGAGAGATAGTTCATCATCATCAGATTCTGCTTCTTCATCTTGGTCATTTTCATCGCTGGACTCATTTGCCTTTAAAACTTTTGAGTTGTTGGCTTTCTGAGCTTTTAAGGCGATGGACTTGCCTTTCTTAGCGGGGTTGTCCTTATTAAGCTCCTGCTCATGGACTTGAAGAGTTCCCACAAGATCATCCAAGGTCAAGGTTGAAAGATCCTTGGCTTGAGTGATTGCAGTGATTAGAGGTCCCCATTCTGATATGATCTAGATCCGGACCGCCTTGAAGTTTCAGGAAAACGAATGGATATGGACGCCACACTCAAGATGTAGGTGAAAAGGTGAGTGATAAGTCATGTGTTTGATCGCCACAAGTTGCCTTGATAAGATCGGATTTAGTTCTTTTACCCAAGAACCCAAGGGAAGCTTTCACAATAGAGAAAACTCTTCAAATTTCATTATCCAAAACTGATTTGAGTAGTGCATGAGTTCCCTATTTATAGGCTAAGCTTAAACTCTTGAGATACTAGGAATAAATTCCCACTACCATGCATTTACCTAGAAAGTAAGCATAAACATGATAACAAATCCCCACTAGCCACTATAATGACTTAGAACACTACTAGGAAGTATTTAATGAGGCTAGGAGGATGCAAAAGGTCATCATAAAAATCAGCCTAAAAAATAGTATGAAAATTAAAAATAAATGATAAAAATTGGACTTAATTATTATCTAATAAACCCACTACTAATTAAGAGTCCACTAATCAACCCATGAATGCTTCTTGTCATGTGAATTGGGCTTTCCATTGTGTTGTCTTCAAGATGGACTCAAAGCATCTTCATCAAATTATTGAACCGGATCGAAGGAAAGTTGAACCGGATCTGAATATGCTTCTTTCCACATGCTTAATGAATTCATGATCACATCACATTCCTTAGGTAAACTCCTGAGGATCTTTGTAACATTTTCTTTTGCTGTGTAAAACTTCCCAACAGACTTGAGATTGTTTATAATAGTTTGGAAACGACCCATCATATCAACGATGGTTTCTCCATTCTCCATTGTAAACATTTCGTATTGACTCATGAGTATAATGATCTTTGAGTCTTTCACTTTAGATGTTCCTTCATGAACGTTGGATAGAGTATCCCAGACTTGTTTTGCTGAGTCACACACATGAATCTTTTGGAACTCATCTAGACTAAGAGAGCACATCGGAGTGTATCTTGCTTTATAGTTTTGCTCCATCTTACTTCGTTCATCATCTGTCCATTGAGTTTGATCTTTCTCAGATCCATTAGGATTGTTGACGATGTGAGGACCATTCATGATTAATGGCCAAAGAGCAGAGCTGGTGCTCATGATGAATCCTTCGAGTCTTTTTTTCCAGTAGAGGTAGTGAGTACCATTACAGAATGGTGGTCTAGTAAATGAGGTACCTTCAAGAACAGGTTGACTCCCGCTGGGCATTCCTTGTCCTACCATCGAGCTTTGAGTGGATCTTTCCTCAAGCACAGCTAAATGCTCAACCCAGAGGCTGAGCTCTGATACCAACTGAAAATGAAACAAGGAAACACGAGAAGGGGGTTGAATTGTGTTTCTTAAACCTTTTTGAAAAACCTTTTCTAAAAGGCGTTTTAAGCAAGCAGGATGTATAAATCAAAGAGAAAACAAGTTTTTTTTTTTTTTACAAACGTTAAGAAACCTAGTTTTCAATCCCCCAAGTTAGTAAATAAATAAACTTGACAAGATAGAGATAGAGAGATTCACACAGAGATGTATCCTGGTTCACTCTTTCAAATCGAAGAGCTACGTCCAGTCCCTTCCTTCAGAAGGTTTTTCCACTAAAGCACTTAGCAATTTTCACAAGTTGTTTCCTAGTCACTCCAGACTTTACAACTCCAAGTATTCTACACCTCTCCAGGCACCAAGTATTCTTTTACAGACAGGCCTCTTTAGGCTCAACCAATCCTAAGATTTTGAGAAGGGTTTTGAGCTTTTTACAAACTCACAAAGTGTGAGAGTATTACAAGATGTATAGCTCCTTGAATCTGTTTGTAACTTTACAAAGAAAGAATATGAAAGTTTACAGATCTTTTGACAAGAGAGTAGTGTTTGCCTGAAGGCTTTTGTTGCGAATTAATTTTCTCTTGTATGTATCACTCTCTGTTTCTTCAAATGATGGTCTTTTTAAATAGCCTTGACTATCTTCCGGATTTCAAACGGTAGGAAACTTTTACGTTTAGACACAGTGAAATATCCATTAGACACATGTCCATTTGCTAGCTGTTTTCTGTTCATAGTTGTCCTTTCTTTGTGAGTGCAGGGAGGCAACTTTGCTTTTGATAGAATAGCAGTGATAGCAGCTTGCAGCAGGTGAATCAGAGCAGACTGTCCTTTGCTTTTTGGTCGTGATGCTTTATGCTTTACGAGGCTTGACGTGTACAACGTTGTACCTTGTTTTGTCTTTACGGAAAGATATTTTTTCTTTTGTAATCTAATAAAGACTTTTTGAAATATGTGCCACGTCATCTGCAAAACAAAGTTAGTGGACGCACAAGTAATATAAAAGATTGGACGCATAGTATACTTGTGACATCTGGATTCAAGACACTTATCCTTTAAGAATTAAGCCCAAGGACCAGTTGGACGAATCACAATCTTCTTTGGATGCAGAGAATGCTTTTGAGCTTATCGTCCAGTATGAGCTAGATGTAACTTTGGACGTTGAAGCTTAGTGCTCTTTTGAGAATATATCTGAAGTCAGAGACAAAGAAAAGGTCTTTTTGACCTTATGAAATTAGTAGTAACTGATCTTCAATTATTTTCATAAGCATATAATAATTTTGTTAATCATTAAAACTTTGAGGTGTCATAAACCATTCCTATTTTGGTTCGAACACATGTTTTGTCCTTTAAAAGAAAGAAGTGTCACATAACTTTCTATCTTAGGATTGGTTAATTTCACTCTTTTTCCTTTAGTTTGTTTTCTCCATGAATTGCTATACTCTCATTCATTCATTCATTCATTCATTAACATTTGCATTAATTATGGTTTGCATCCTGCTGCATTTTTTTTGTGAAGTAAAAAATAAAATTCCCTATCATATTCTTTATATGAGTAACGGTATTTTCATACTTTTCTCCGACAATTTTATATTTCTATCTATTTTATAATTATTGATCATTTATTTATCCCATTTTTCGGTCTTATAGTTTTATAAAATGTCCTTAAATGTGATTCCCTCGGAAAGGGGGTTACACCTATAATGGTTTTAGAAACCCTAAAGATTAATAAGGGAAAGGGAAGGGAGCTCCTATTTGAGGGGAGTGACCTCCTAAACATAAAAATAACTAGCTTTCTTCATTTTTCTTGTATTCCATTCATTCCATCAGGCTACATATATAGCAATCTAGTAACCAACTAGCTAACAACTTCTATGACTTATCATAACCGAATTATTCTTCCAAAGCTTCTAGACTACTTTTATTTTAATTATATTTTATTAAAACTCCTTAAGCTACTTGGGTTTAAGCTTGTTTCACTTTCTCTTGACCTTGGGCCATTTTGAGCCATAACATCCCTCCATTCTTGCAGTACCACCTTGTCCTCATGGTGAATTGAAGTCCAAAAAGCCATTATGTTGCAACCCAAAACTTAATCCAGAGAAAGAAAGAAAAAAGTTGCTACCTAAAAATATAGAAGCCCATAACAACATAATGCAGCAAGGCCCAAAAAAAAAAAAAAAAAGGAAGCAGCCAAGTAAAACTTGTTGTGAAACCCAGTAGCAAACCCTAAGGTCTCTGTTTTCAAATGCCATGGTACCCATGGCCATCCCGAAGCAGGTCCGGCGATGGCGCCGTCGTGGGAAGGGGAACAAGCGAAACAGCCAAACTTCCCATTGGGAGAAGGTAACGCGGTGGCAGGGTGAAAGACAGGTGTGAGAAATACGCTGGGATCGAAAACGAAGTCAGGGCGTGGTGGCGGTGTAATGCCTTATATTAGCGTCTAGAATCCAACACAAGACATCCACAATTGATATTCAAACCAACAGTTTTAACATAACGGTCCTACATGACCTTACAAATCTCAAAACATTACATAAGTAATTTTCGAAATCTTAAAGAGAATAAGATCTTGAGACTTCATTAAAATAGTTTATGAAGTCAAGAGGTACATAATAAAGGTTCCCAAAAATACACATTGAGTCAAAGGGTAATTCCTTCGAATCTTCAAACATCCTCTGAGGGACCTAAATCTGCTTATCTGAAAACAATAGGGAGCCTAGTGAAAAAAAATAATTCTCAGCGAGCTTTTGCTTCAAGCAAGAATATATGAATAATCAATACCTTTTATGCAATTGAAAATGAATTTGAGCATGGGCATTTTAAAACATAAAACATTCACTAGGTAACTTCAAGTGTGAGGGACTTTAAGTACTCTAGTTTAAAAAGATTTTGATATGGCAGTCAAAGCTCTATGACAACAATCAGGCGTCCCTTAATTGCTCGTACCATATCCTAGCCTTCAAGAAGATGAAGGACTTACGAAAAACATGCCTCACCCACAATTGCTATTGTGGCCATAGTGGCTAAATTTAGTTTCGAAACTTTATGTTTCACCAAATATAGACCACTTTAAATTCTTAATGCCATGCTATAATTCATTTTCTCAAAGTTCATATCCATTCACAAGGGGGACAGCAAGTGGCCATGGCAGTAAGTACCAAACCATCATTTATAATTAGCAAAACTATCACAATTTGCAAAGAAATGTCTATGGTTACCATTTCCACCATTTAATACACAGCTCAAAACATCCATTCAATAACAATTAGGAGCTATCACAGACTCAACCAAAACTGAACATGTCAATAAAATACTGATAACAAGTTTGAAAATATCCATAAACCAAATTCACACAACTTAGGGGATTATCCTCTTCAAAATCTGTCAGCAGGAGTTTTCAGCAACTTACAACAGAGTTTTCAACATCTAAACTGAGTCAAATTTCGAAATTTCAAAGCCTATACTGTCACAAATTTTGTTTATTTTCTAACGGCATAGGATTTAACTCAACCCAATATCATTACAATTTATTACAAATTTAACATCACAACAGTATCAATACAAAGTTTACTACATTAACAGCAACTTGCATGTCATTTTTCTTCCTCAATACTTAACGAAATTTATCCATTCCAGAGTCTATTTCGAAGGGAATCAAGTCTCATTTTCAATGGTACAAGAATTAACTCAATCCAACATCAGTAAAATTTATTACAAATTAAACATCGTAAAAGTATCGGTACAGAGTTTACTACATTAACAGCAACTTGCATGTCGTTTTTCTTCCTCAATACTTGATGAAATTTGTCCATTACAGAGTCTATTTCAAAGGCAATTAAGTATAGTTTGCAATGGTACAAGAATCACTTCGAAACAAGCTCTGTGGGGGAAGTTATCGATGAAATACTGACAGGGGTGCATACGGGTTTAAGAGATTTTTACAGCACCCTTATCAATTTTTCATCAAAATCAACCTCTATACAACATGCAACCAAAAATCAGTTGTTCAACATCAATTATGAGTTCAATCATGCATTTTACAGAATTAATTGAAACATTTAACAAGAAATTGGGATTTATGGTTACCCAATGTTACAAACAACAACCGTTCTAGCCCTTTTGAAATTTCGTACTTAGAGCTTGTTAGAGGAAGGATTTTTCCTAGCAAAGCTAACTCTATTGGGCTGAATTCTTTGAGGGGTTTAGAGGTCTTGCATTGCTACCCTTTTTGCATGGTTTGGGTGTTTATGAGTGGGTATGTGTATGGAGTAGGATGTTAGAATAAGATTGATGTAGGTTTTATGATGGTGTTAGAAGAAATGGACAAAGGAAAGTGATGGTGGTGGTGAAGGTTGGCCGAAATTTGGAGGGGATGAGAGGAAGGGGAAAGGGTTTTTCTTGACTCCAAAATGAATGAATGAAAAATAGGTGTCCAACCCTTTCTCCCTATGGCTGGCCGAAATCGTCATCTTGACGGGGAAGAAGTGATTGGTTCACCAATTTGGCAAGATTTGCTTAAAAGGTATTGGTCCTTTCATGGATTTTCTAAGGATAGAGATGGATAAGGAGGATTAAAATAAGTTGGTGTGTGTATGTGTGTGATTAAAAAGGATAAAATTCTAGATTAATAATAGTTAACCCAACTCAATTGTATATAAAAATTCTATTCCCTCCTTAATCAACAAATAATCACTTCATAATTCAATCAATCATTTAATTGCACAGTTATGAAATATAAAAGGATCCAATCACACCCATGGTAATAAAATAAAAAATTTAAAATGAAAAGACTAGAATACCCTTGGGGAAGGATATTACATTTCTCTCCCCCTTAAAGAAATTTTGTCCTCAAAATTTAGGCAACTTACCTACTCAAATAAGTAAGGATACTCTTGGCGTAAGTCATCCTCAAGCTCCCAAGTTGCCTCCTCCGGAGTTGACCCTTCCCAAGTAACTTTCCCCAAAGGAATTGTTTTGTTTCTCAGGGTTTTCAAGCTACGGTCAATCACTTGAACCGGCATAGGTTGAAAAGTTAAATCTGGTCTTAACTGGACAAGTTCATGATTGATGGGTTGACATGGATCAGGAATATACTTTTTGAGTTGAGATATATGAAAGACATTGTGTATTCCTGACAGAGAAGGAGCTAAGACAAGCTGGTACGCTACTGGACCAATTCGGTGAATAATCTGGAAAGGTCATATGAAACGAGGACAAAGTTTCTTGGCCCGAAAGGCTCCTCCAATGCCTATTGTGGGGGTTACTCTTAGAAATACATGATCACCTTCTTCAAATTCTAAGGGTTTCCTTCTATTGTCGGCATAACTTTTTTGTCGACTTTGCACAACTTTTAATTTATCCCCGATGATTCGGATTTTCTCCGTAGTCTCCTAAATGAACTCTGGCCCAAAGATCCCCTTGTCACCTACTTCAACCCAGCAAAGTGAAGTTCTACACTTACAACCATAGAGTGCTTCATATGGTACCATACCAATGCTGAAGTGATGACTGCTAGTGTAGGAAAACTCCACTAAGGGTAGGTGCTTATCCCAATTCCCTCCATCCCCCAAAATACAGGCTCTAAGCATATCCTCTAAGGTTTGGATGGTTCTCTCTGTCTGACCATCTGACTAGGGGTGGTAGGCAGTACTAAGGTTCAACCGAGTACCCAAAGCTTTGTGAAACGCCTTCCAGAACCTAGAAGTGAACTTAGGATCCCTATCTGACTTAATACTAACTGGTACACCATGCAACCTCATTATTTTTCTTATGAATATCTTTGCTAGTTTAGCCGTATTGTAGGAGGTCTTAACAGGTAAGAAGTGGGCGGACTTAGTCAATCGGTCCTCTATCACCCAAATGGAATCATACCCCGACTGTGTGCGAGGCAAACCTATAACAAAGTCCATGGATATTCTCTCCCATTTCCACTCAGGTATCTCTAAAGGTTGTAGCATGCCTGAGGGTCGTTGGTGTTCGATCTTGACCTTTTGGCACACTAAACATTTGGAGACGAACTCATCAACATCTTTCCTCATTCCTGGCCACCAGTACATACTTATAAGGTCTTGATACATCTTAGAAAAACCAGGATGTACTGAGAAACCACTCTTGTGGGCTTCCTCTAACACTTGTCTTTTAATCTCTTCATCATTTGGGACGCAAACTCTCTCATGGAAGAGGGGGGTTCCATCCCTGGCTTCAGAGAAACCAGGTTGATATTTCCTAGCTTGTAGACCCTCGTCCCTAAGTTGGGCTTGTCTAATTTGAGTTCTAAAATCACATGTGATCTCAAAGTGATTCAAATAGATGCTACAGGGACCCATAACAACATTCAAGTTTAAGTTGCGAAAATCCTCCAATAGTTTCATTCCATGTAACATCATGGATGAAACATGAAGAGACTTCCGGCTTAGAGCATCCGCTACAACATTTGCCTTGCCAAGGTGATAACTCAGCTTAAACTCATAGTCCTTGAGGAACTCCATCCATCTTCTCTGCCTCATGTTGAGTTCCCTCTAGTCAAAAGGATACTTCAAACTCTTATAGTCACTAAACACTTCGAATTTTGCTCCATAAAGATAATGTCTCCATATCTTGAGAGACAAAACGATGGCTGCTAATTCCAAATCGTGGGTAGGATAGTTTTCTTCATGGGGTCTCAACTGACAAAAGGCATAGGCCACTACCTACCTATTTTGCATCAAAACATACCCTAAGCCTTTTAATGATGCATCGCTATAAACTTCAAATCCTAAGGCTGGGTCAGGAATAGTCAACATAGGAGTAGAGGTCAAACGGGTTTTGAGTTCGAGAAAACTCCTTTCACACTTCGTATCCCACTCAAAAGGATTACCCTGGCGGGTTAGGCGGGTTAAGGGTAGAGCTAACTGTGAAAATCCCCTTATAAACCTCCGGTAATATCCTGCCAAACCCAGAAAACTCCTAACTTCAGTGATGTCCTTAGATCTTTCCCAATTAAGGACATCATCAATCTTACTGGGGCCTACTACTACTCCTTCTTGTGAAATTACATGTCCTAAAAACTTCACCTCAGTCAACCAAAATTCACATTTTTCTGGTTTAGCGAACATCCTCTTTTCCCAGAGTATCTGCAGAACAATCCTAAGGTGTTCTTCATGCTCTTGAGGACTCTTCGAATAGATAAGGATATCATCAATGAAAACTACAACAAACTTATCCAAGAAGGGCCGAAAGATGCGGTTCATGTAGTCCATGAATACCGCTGGAGCATTCGTTAAGCCAAAGGGCATAACTAAATACTCGTAATGCCCATAGCGTGTTCTAAACATCGTCTTGGGTACGTCTTCAGACTTAATCCTTATTCGATGATACCCTGACCTCAAATCAATCTTTAAGAAAACTGAGGCTCCTCCAAGCTGATCTAACAAGTCATCTATTCGGGGTAGTGGATATTTATTCTTAATGTTTATCTTATTAAGCTGTCTATAATCCACACAGAGCCTCATACTCCCATCCTTTTTCTTAACCAATAAGACAAGTGCACCCCAGGGAGATGCACTGGGTCGGATGAATTGCTTAGCTATCAATTCCTCTAATTGAGCTTTAAGTTCTTTCAATTCCAAAGAGAACATTCTATAGGGTGCTATGGATATTGGTCCCACGCTAGGAATTAATTCTACGAAGAATTCAATCTCCCTGCTAGGAGGTAGGGATATTATGTCTTCAGGAAAAACATCCATAAATTCACCCACTACAGGAATAGTTGCTATATCCACATGATCCTTAGAACTTGAAGAAAGTAAACATATGAACATGGGTTCCCCACTATTTAGGCATTGGTTAAACTGTGACACGTTAGCAAACAAGGAAGGACTTACCTCTTTAGGATTTTCTCCCGGAAATAGGAAAATTATGGAATTTTCTAGACAATTTACCACAACTTGATTGGCCGATAGCCAATCCATGCCTAAAATGACATCTAGACCTTGTAGGGGCAAACAATCAAATCAACTAGAAACACCCTATCGGATATTTCTAGTGTACAACTTTCGCAAACAAGGGAAGTCTCAATACTGCCCTTTGCAGGAGTAGACACAACTAAAGGGTATGGCAATGAGGTCAAAGTCAACTGTAGGTGTAAAGCACATTCATAAGAGACAAAAGAATAGGTCGCACCCGAATCAAAAAGAATAATAACAGATTCTTGGTTTAGAAGACCGGTACCTTTTATCTGACCATCTTTCCCCTTAGCTTTCTTACCACTGAGGGTAAAAACTCTTCCTATGGATTGGTTACCAGGAATGGCAACTCCTTTCCTCTTTAATAGAGGACAAGATGGAGAAGAGTGTCCCGACTGCTTGCATGAATAGCACACGTTCTGACCCACTAAGCACTCTCCACCATGTTTCTTCCCACATTTTGGGCATCCAATAGCTTTAGGAAAGTTATAGGTCTGCACCTATTTACCCTTGTCCAAATTCCCTTTTGCTTTAAGTTGTTGATGATGTTTACCTTCACTCCTTGTCTTGAGCCATTTTTTCTGATTCTCCACTTCCAGTTCTTAAAAACTTTCTTCAGCCACATAAGCCTGTTGGACGATGGTGGGGTATTCAGTAAATCTTGTTTGAGCCAAACTGTTCTTGATATCAGCTCTCAAGCCCCATCGAAACTGATCTATCTTCCATTCTTCATTTGGAGCATAACTAGCCTGCGAAGCATGCCTTGCCAAATCTTCAAATTTTGCTACATACTGGGAAACTGACATGCTTCCTTGCTTTAGTTCCATGAATTCCCTTTCTTTCTGCTTTCTGATGTTGAAGGGAATAAACTTCTCAAGAAAGACCACTTGGAAATGCTCCCAATCCAAAGGTGTCCCCACAGCTACCATGTGAGCCTTCATACCCTTCCACTTGTTAGCAGCTTCCTTCTTTTGCATATGGGTTGCAAAAGTAACCTTTTGCTCCTCAATACACTGTACAACCTCAAAAATCTGCTCCCTGGCTTCTATCCAATGTTGAGCATCTAGAGCATGTTTCACCTCAGAGAAGGCAGGATGGTCAAGCATGCGGAAACGAAAGAAAACACGGTTGGCATCGTCCTGGGGTTGGGCTGGTCCTCTGGTCTGAGCCTGGTGGTTGAGAAGATTATTGGTAGCTATGGTCTGATCCCTCACAACCTGCATGAACTCGTCCAACCACTCAAACCCGTGCCCAGGAGGTCTTGGAGCCTCTCTTCTAGGTCTCCCACGACCTCTAGTTCGCCCATTCATAATTTTGCATACCACATACAAATATCAAGCTGATCAGACTTAATACTTAGTAAGTTAGTATTTAGAAAAATAAATGGTGAAATTAAGCAATAAAGATTCTATGTAAAACTACCCACAGTTCAATTAGATCGAATTGCTCTGATACCATAAGTGCAATGCCTTATATTAGCGTCTAGAAACACAAGACATCCTTAATTGATATTCAAACCAATAGTTTTAACATAAAGGTGCTACATGACCTTGCAAATCTCAAAACATTACATAAGTAATTTCTGAAATCTTAAAGAGAATAAGATCTTGAGACTTCATTAAAACAGTTTATGAAGTCAAGAGGTACATAATAAAGGTTCCCAAAAATACACATTGAGTCAAAAGGTAATTCCTTCGAATCTTCAAACATCCTCCGAGGGACCTAAACCTGCTTATCTGAAAACAATAGGGAGCCTAGTGAGAAAAAATAATTCTCAGCGAGCTTTTGATTCAAGCAAGAATATATGAATAATCAATACCTTTTATGCAATTGAAAATGAATTTGAGCATGAGCATTTTAAAACATAAAACATTCACTAGGTAACTTAAGTGTGAGGGACTTTAAGTACTCTAGTTTAAAAAGATTTTGATATGGCAGTCAGAGCTCTATGACAACAATCAGGCGTCCCTTAATTGCTAGTACCATATCCTAGCCTTCAAGAAGATGAAGGACTTACGAAAAACATGTCTCACCCACAATTGCTATTGTGGCCATAGTGGCTAAATTTAGTTTCAAAACTTTATGCTTCACCAAATATAGACCACTTTAAATTCTTAATGCCATGGTATAATTCATTCACAAAGGGGACAACAAGTGTCCATGGCAGTAAGTACCAAACCATCATTTATAATTAGCAAAACTATCACAATTTAAAAAGAAATATCTATGGCTACTATTCCCACCATTTAATTCACAGATCAAAACATCCATTCAATAAAAATTAGGCGCTATCAAAGACTCAACCAAAACTGAAAATGTCAATAAAATACTAATAACAAGTTTGAAAATATCCAGAAACCAAATTCACACAACTTAGGGAAATATCCTCTTCAAAATCTGTGAGCAAGAGTTTTCAGCAACTTACAACAGAGTTTTCAACATTCACACTGAGTCAAATTTCGAAATTTCAAAGCCTATACTGTCACAAATTTTGTCCATTTTCTAATGGCATAGGAATTAACTCAACCCAATATCAGCACAATTTATTACAAATTTAACATCACAACAGTATCAGTACAAAGTTTACTACATTAACAGCAACTTGAATGTCGTTTTTCTTCCCCAATACTTAATGCAATTTATCCATTCCAGAGTCTATTTCGAAAGGAATTAAGTCTATTTTTCAATGGTTCAAGAACCACTTCGAAACAACCTCTGTGGAGGAAGTTATGGATGAAATACGGACGGGGGTGCATCCTGTTGAAGAGATTTTTACAGCACCCTTATCAATATTTCATCAAAATCAACCTCTATACAACATGCAACCAAAAATCAGTTGTTCAATATCAATTCTGAGTTCAATCATGAATTTTACAGAATTAATTGAAACATTTAATAAGAAATTGGGATTTATAATTACCCAATGTTACAAATAACAAAACTCACATGACTATGTAGTAGAATCAAGGTTGTTAATGTTGGTCTCTCTTGAGTTCCTTCCTAAGCTGACCTTTACTCCCCTTTTTGTCACCAATTGCAGTGGTTCCTAGCTCTCAATGAAGGAAAATGATAGCCCTTCTAGCCCTTTCGAAGTTTCATACTTGGAGCTTGTTAGAGGAAGGATTTTTCCTAGCAAAGCTAACTCTATTGGGCTGAATACTTTGAGGGGTTTAGAGGTCTTGCATTGCTGCCCTTTTGCTTGGTTTGGGTGTTTATGAGTGGGTATGTGTATGGAGTAGGATGTTAGAAGAAGATTGATGTAGGTTTTATGATGGTGTTAGAAGAAATGGAGAAAGGAAAGTGGTGGTGTTGGTGAAGGTTGGCCGAAATTTGGAGGGCATGAGAGGAAGGGGAAAGGGTTTTTCTTGACTCCAAAATGAATGAATGAAAAATAGGTGTCCAGCCCTTTCTCCCTATGGCTGGCCGAAATCCTCATCTTGAGGGGGAAGAGGTGATTGGTGCACCAATTGGGCAAGATTTGCTTAAAAGGTATTGGTCCTTTCATGGATTTTCTATGGATAGAGATGGATAAGGAGGATTAAAATAAGTGGGTGTGTATGTGTGTGTGATTAAAAAGGATGAAATTCAAGATTAATAATAGTTAACCCAACTCAATTGTATATAAAAATTATATTCCCTCTTTAATTAACAAATAACCACTTCATAATTCAATCAATGATTTAATTGCATAGTTATGAAATATAAAAGGAACCAATCACACCCATGGAAATAAAAAAAAAAAAAGAAATTAAAATGAAAAGACTAGAATACCCTTGGGGAAGGATATTACAGGCGGCATGGTAGAGGTTATGTTCACAGCCGTCTTCTCCGAGGATTGCATGAAGGTTGTCGAGGTAATCGCCTTAAGCTCAAAGCGAGAAGAACGAACTAGTGCTGGTTCAAGGAAGGAGAATGCGAAATGGAGCCTTGAACCGGATGAACGGGCGATAGGGATGGCGTCTAAAGGCAGTGGTGTGAAGGAGGAGTTATGGCTGCAAAACCATGCTTTGCCAAAGCCAAAATCAAAGGAACCCCTCTCAGAGCCAAACCCGAAGTTATAGTTTCAAAATCGCAAGGGAATTGAACGTGGACGAAGGCGATGCGATCACAATTGTAGGAAGCAAAGTGGGGGATCATCTGAGGAATTGATGGAGCTCTGGATGAAGTTCTGGATCGTGACCATTCTCTTCATCGACGAACTTCTTCGATCTCTCATCATTTTCAAAAATGGCAAAATCGGTGGTGGTGCTGCCTTCACCTTATGATTTCTCTGCCGTGTCCTTGTCACCGATCACCGTTGGGTCGACGAATAAGGACTTCGAATCAGTTGGTTTTTGGCCGGAGCTGGGTTTTGAATAGGGTTGGTGGTGGCAGAGAAGTTGAGGGGGAGCTGTGGGACAGTAAAATTGGCGATGGTCGGTGAAATTGGTGATGGGGGAGGAAGGGAATGAGCAGATGTGAGGGTGCTAGCAGATGGTTGAGAGAAAAAGGGGAAATGGGTGGGTGGGCAATCCATAATCGGTGCTGATGTTTTGGGGAAATTGAAGGTGGCTAAAGTGTTGATGGTGGGTGGATCTGAAGGTGTGAGTATGGTCTTGAGGGAGGAAAGTTCAGTAGCAAAAGTTGAGAGGGACTATTGGCAAAGCTAATGGCTATGTAAAATTTGGTGGAGAATAAACATGGTGTCAGAGAAATGGGGAGGAGAGGCCATGGCAATGAAAGCACCAATGTAATGGTTTTAGAAACCCTAAAGATTAAGGGAAAGGGAAGAGAGCTTCTATTTGAGGGGCGTGACCTCCTAAACATAAAAATAACTAGCTTTCTTCATTTTTCTTCTTGTATTCCATTCATTCCATCAGGTTACATATATAGCAATCTAGTAACCAACTAGCTAACAACCTCTATGACTCATGATAACAGAATTATTCTTCCAAAGCTTCTAGACTACTTTAATTTTAATTATATTTTATGAAAATTGCTTAAGCTACTTGGGCTTAAGCTTGTTTCTCTTTCTCTTGACCTTGGGCCATAACATACCCCACACCAAGCAATTATTATTTATATGTTACTTTTAACACATGACAATATGTGGAATTGGAGAAATTCATCTACATTCGTTGCATAAGAGAATTTGCTTATGATATATTATTAAATGTATACTGTAACACCCCCTTGAGGTGTCACAGTTCATAACCCAAATTCTCTTTTTCGGTTAATTAGAACCTTTTCAAAAATATTAATTAAACTTGTTGCGGAAATTCTGATACCAATCCAATACTTTAACAATAAGAAAGGAATAAATTCAATGACATCATTTACAAGACTCATTCAACTTCGCCTTAAGGCATACATCATTTCCAATATCTTAATACATATCGTACTGAGTCACGGTCAAAGGAATCGACTTTAAATATGAAAATCCTAAAAGCTGGTCTAACAAAACTCTAAGAATAATCAAGTATACTACCTAGCCTGCATCATCTCGATGAGACTGGGCCTCGTCATCAACTGTCCATCCGTCTTCATCGTCAACACCAAGGAACTTAGCTACAGGGTCTCGCAGTGACCCAGAGGACCGTTGAAAAAATATTTGTACATGTGTTCAAAAAACACAACAGGGTGTCTAACATGTGCAGGCAAGGGTGAGATACTCTTACACAAGTTTATCGTAATAGCCACACAAGTAAAGCAGCATACAAATAATGCATCAACACAGTCATGCGATAAAATATCAATATGCAATATAATATTACTTTCAAAATATCATACTCATTCATCAAGATAAGTCAAATAAATGCATAAGACTTCAATTTGACTCTCTAGTTCATGTACTCTGGAGATTCCTAACTTCCCTTCCTCAAGCAATAGGCCGCGAATACTCCTATAACACAATTGTTCTTGTGAGTCAGCCTCTCAATTTAGGTCCGAATTCCAATTGTTCCGGGGTACCAAGTCATAACCATATCCTGAACAGTCCAGTCTCTGACTGAGTTCATTCGTGTTGGGTAGCCGATTTACCACAGCATGGGGTCGCGAGGCCTCCGGCCACTTGTGGAGTTTCGAACACAAAATGTCCCTATAGACCTAGTGGTCTTAATAGGCTCAATTCTCAACCACTTGGGTTGTAGCTCGGTTCGTATGGCACGTCGGCCGACTCATGCATGTATGCAGGAGGTTCTCTATTCTTTCTTTTCGTTCATTCTTTCTTTCCTTTCATTCTTTCTTTTTTTGTTGAGGCACACGGCCCATGACTCATTTTAAAGGACATATAGCCCGTTCAATTCAAGTTTCAGGACACGAGGTCGAAGTTCTTGGTTCGCGAAGTACTAGGCCGATGTCGCGGACACTAGACTTGCATGGGACACTAAGTCCGTTCTTTCTCTTTTTCAAAACCCAGGACACGTAATCCGAGTGCTCAATCCACGATGTACTAGGCCGACGTCACGAACACTAGACTCGCATATAGGACACAAAGTTCGTTCGTGTCACAGAACTCTAGCTCGACGTCTCGGTCACTAGGTTCATGTGCTTCACATGCGTGAAGGGGTAATCACCAGTTTCATCAAATTCATTTTCGTAGTTCAAATCTCAAAAACAAAACTCAGGTTCTTCTTGGTATAAACCGAACTCGTTTTCGCTCTAAATCTTATTTTCCACAAAACCTTTCTTTACAAAAACATTCTCAAAGGCTCAAGTTCTAAAGATACATTTTCAAAGGATTTTGGCTTAAAAAGTGTTTTCTGAAGGTTCCATCGTTTTAAAACATTTTTCTAAAGATTATTATCGGAACTGCTTTCATGAAGAAACTTTTGTTTTCGGAACATCAAATACTTTCATAAGATACTTTCTTTAACAAACTAAATAATTTTAAAGGTTTCCTTTCTTTGTATAACATGTTTCGAAAATAATGATAAAGCAACTTTTCACTATTTTCCTCACCAACTCTCGACTTCCTAAGTCTTATTCAAAATCATCTTGGGTTCTTAACTTGGTGGCTTTTTAGTAAAATTGGCCATTATAACCTTTAGCTTAGAAGCTTTTCTTTCCTCAAATCAAAACATTTCAAAATTTGCCGATTAAGACTTTTAGTTAACTTAATCTTCATTATTGCGCTATAGCCAGTACAATGCTCTTAACCAGTCCAGGATATATATATATATATATATATATACACACACACACACACACACACACACACACACACACACACACACACATCAAATCTCAATCAAGGCATCAATGCTGCAATTCATATTCCAATCATCCAGGCATATACTTCATCAAGTTCATACACAACATATATTCATTCAAACTCAAATCAACATCATACATGTGTTCAATCCAAGGCAAAAATGCCACAATTCACATCACAACCAACCTCATGTGACTATCAAACTCATTGGAGCTAATCTCCCCTTACCTTTTAGAAGTCATCCTCCGAAGGTAAAGTCGCTCGATCGGTCCACGAATTCTCCCACTTCCTCGTTCGAGTATCCGACAACAACTACAAACACACAACCACACCAATCATCAACAAATCACAACATAATTAACAACATCAAAACATAGATTCTCTTTCCCCAAAAATGGTCTAAGGTTCGGCCAAAAATGGTGAAAAGGGCTAGGGATCTCATTTGGTTCCAATCTTTTGGAAGGTTGGTTCTTAAGCTTGATGAACACTAGTGTAAGTCCTAATACTCAAAAATTTGAAACAAAACTCAAGGTTTCTCATACTCATAGGTTTCGGCCATGAAGAGAAAATTGGGCTAGGAATTGATTTGGTTTTCCATCACTTGGATTCAAAGACAATAGGAAAGGTAAGGATGGAATCAAGAGTTAGAAATCAAAAATTGAACAAAAACACTATTCATTCATCTTCCCTAGGGTTCGGCCATCTTTATAAGAATAGGCTAGGATGAGAATTTGATCATATGCTCTTGGGTTTAGGTAGAGGATGATGAAGCTAGTTCAAAGAAATTGGTTTCCCATCAAGATTTCAAACTTGAAATAGAAAGAGATTCATGAAGATTAGAGATCATAGAAGTGATCTTACCTAAAGAATGATGAAGATTGATCAAGGATTCAAGCTTTTCCTTCAAGGATTCAAGCTTTTCTCTAAGGAAAAATGGAAGCTTTTCTCAAGGAAGAAGATGAACTAGTTGGAGCTCTTTCTTGTTCAGGTTTGGTGAGTGAAAATGGGGGCTGAACTACCTTAAATTAAGTCACTTAAGGGCATTTTGGTCTTTTCCTTCAAGGACCAAAATGTCATTAAAGAAAAGGTTAGGGGTATTTTGGTCATTTCGCATCCAGATATTTCCGAACATCGTGATGACTCCGGCATGCTTTCCCAAGTGATATGACAAGATGTGATATCAAGATTATCCGTTGGCGATTCCCGGTAAGTCCATACGCAGCTCCGTTCGTCACCCGATTGAGGAGTTCCGCTCGAACGAAGGTCAGGAAGTGATTTTTTTGAAGTTTAACAAAAACGTAGGAAATTAAATTCTAAGACTTACTGTCTCGTTCACGGGTCCATCTGAGGTCTCCTGAGCAGTAAAACCATATTGTCAGTGTAAAAACTGCAACACCCTTTCCCGAGTGTCACATTCCCGAACGTTTATAAGACCGAAAATATTTATTAATGCAGAAAAATACGATTTTTCTTTTTCTTTTCTTTTCATAAAGATGTAATGGGATTAGTAAAGGTAATAAATAATACTAATAAGTGAACTTAGGTTCACCATGCATTACTAGGACATACATACAGTATTATAAATACAGAAACAGAAAACAAAAACAGAAACATCAACATTACTGTATACAGACATAAGTCTAATGTATGACTGACATAAGAAAATACAATAAGTACTAGGAGTCATAGCTCCCAAAAGGTACTACAAAAAATGACATAGTCTGGCCGACAACAAAACTAAAATAGCAAAAAGAGTCCGCCTCCGGGCTCAAGGAGACTACTGAACTGAACCATCGTCACGTCCATCTGTTCAAGCATCAATAGCAAGTACCAGCAGAAAATATACAGATATGGGTGAGATTCCCGTTCATCAACACAACAAAACAGCAGTAGCAAAAACGGGACGACTCACCGGGTAACAGCATACCCAACATGCTTACAAGGTTCTCAATATAAATCATGTTAAGCAGTTAACAACATAATAGCATGCTAAACATTTAACAGCATAATATAAGGCATCCTTAAACAATACAGCGATGTATAACAGTAAATGTAAACATCAATAGCCATAAACATCAATAGCCATGCAATGCAATGCAATGTATATGACTCAATGTCAATGTCACTGGGTACTACTCTGACCCCTACTCCATGGAGCTAACAAAACATTCGGAGAGAGTGAATGGGAGGACATGTTCCGGTTTCTGCCAGCCATGAGCAAGATGCTACAACATTCGTAACGTGCACGTATCTGGCTTTACGGTAACACTCTCGACCAAACATGAAAAGTACGGCATCTAGTAGAGGATATCAGTGTATTTCACGGATTCGCCACGACACAGAAGAATCACCAACTGGTCACATGTCAGCCCTTCCAACCCTGATACCTCCAAAAAGACCATTGAAGATCGTCACCGTAAGATTCGCACCCGCATCAAGGTGTAAGCTCAACTCCTAGGCTCAAGGCCTTACAACTATGCACATGAAATGCCAATGCTTACACAAAGCAGATGCGATAAAGCAATGTCTATCCATTGGATAAACCTCGAAGTCTACTAAGGTTCTCTTCCTTAGGAACTACACACATCTTTGTTTTATAAAACATTTATCCATCGGATAAATATCTCGTGATTCCTTTGGAATGATCCAGACTGCTTTCAGAATCGCCGACTGTCCCCACAGACCAACACAAGTCTTTTCAGCGTGTTTTGTCTTCACTCACACGCTTTCTAGGAAACTTCCCAGAAGGTCACCCATCCCATAATTACTCTAAGTCAAGCACGCTTAACTATAAAGTACTTATGTTCTAAGCTCCCGAAAAGAAGATAAATCTTGTTGGTATGGGTAGTACCAATCAATTCTTATATGCCTTCCCTTAACTATACAGTCCCATACCTGCATAGCCTCAGGATTCCTTCCACTGTACAGTCCCATACCTGCACAGCCTCAGGATCTCTCTCATTCCAGTTATCACAAGACAGAAACAATTGAACGATTAACCTGGATCCGAATCATCGGTCCGTCATCGAACTACTGTTTCGAAAACCAAAACGTTTCGTGTTTGTGTTTACGTCTTATGAATTATGTCTCAAGTCCTAAGCATTATGAGTAAGGATTGAGAATCCTCTTAGATAAGTTTTTGAGCCTTTCTAAGATATTAATCCCTTGTTTTTCAATTAAGAAAATAAGTGTGGATTCACTTAAGTCTTATGAAGTCATTGATGTACTAAGTCATCAATGGTATAGTACATGGTCTTGTTCCACCACATACCATACTTAATTAACCCTTGTCTTCAACTCTAAGTTAATTATTTAACTTAGGTTTTTCACGCGTAAAACTTTACGATTGAGTTAGAAAACTCCTTTTGTAAACCAAACAACTTTTACGATTGAAAACTCATTTGATTTGAAACAACATTTGAACTACTTACTTCACTTCTAGCATTATCTAAAAGGGTGAAATCCGTTTAGCGAGAGTACATTCGCTTAGCTAAAATAAGGCAGTGATTCCTTTCTCGCGGGGCAAACAGAAGTTTCGCGTCGCGAGGCTGAGAGTTATATTTGCTCCTTATACAAATCCTCTGTATCGCGAGGCGAATATTGTCTCGCGTCGCGAGGCAGAGAACTGTATTTCAAACCGACCTTCTGCATCGCGAGGCGATAATTGTCTCGCGTCGCGAGGCAGAGCTGCAATTCTTCACTGCTTAGGCGGTTCGCGGGGCGAGAACTACTTCGCTACGGGAGGCAGAGAACTGCTTGGAAAGTCCTTCTGCTTCGCGAGGCGAGGATTATGTCGCGACGCGAGGCAGAGAAGCTGCATCTTTGCTGCTCGGGCTAGTCCACTGTCTCGCGAGGCGAGGCAATGTTAGCCTGGCGAATGCCTTATCTTCCCTCTGTCTCGCGAGGCGAGACGGGGTTCGCTGGGCGAGTGCCCTGTTTTTCATTTTCCCTAACTCCTTCATTATTTCTTCTTTTGAAACACTTAGTTTGATTAACAAACCTATGGCTAAAGAAAAGACATTTTCCACTTTGGTGACACACTTTAAAGGTTAAAACTTCATTTGATCTTTGGATCAAAATCACTTTTGTTTCTCTTTGAAAACATAGGTTATGAAATCATGTTTTGTTACATCAAAACCTTGCTAGATCAAGAACAACACATGTTCTTATATTTTCCTCTTACTAAGGCCACAAGCCTACTCCAATGAAAAATGGAGACTTTGCTTCACCAACTAAGCAAATATAGCTCAAAAGCTCACACCAATTATGACAAACCACAATTACACCTTATTAGATCATAACCAAAACATACAAGTCCATCACACATCATAGTCTCATGACCAAGCATAAAAGTCCATACTTGATCTAGTGATCAAAGTAGGTTTTCCAACATACAAGAAAATGATTTTCATTCAATCATATCATCATCAACTTATGCTAAAGCACACTACAACATACTCAAGCATAAACTCATCAAAACAACCTTGTTCTTGAAGAGAACTTAACAAAACATAACAATTAAAAGTGAACCCAAACTAAAGGGTTTCACCCACACATAAAGTAAACAACCATCTTCACCACCACCATCTTGGTGTGATGAGGTTCTTCTCCCCATACCTGTTGAAGAGCAGATTCCCGGATCAAAGTCGGTTGATCGGTTTGTGAACCTCCTGATAGTTGTCACCAACTACAAACAACCAAACAATCAATAATTAAACAACAATCAAACCAAACTCAACAATTCTCACAAAGAGGGTTTCGGCCACCCTAAAGAGAATAAAGCTAGGAATTGATCTTGGTTTTCCATTTCATGGATTCAAAGGCATTAGGAAAGCTAAGGATGAAATCAAGTGTTAGAAATCAAAAATTGATGAAAACACTATTCATCATCATCAAGAAGGGTTCGGCCCTAATGTGCTTTTTGAGCTATGATGAGAGTTGAATCATAAGCTCTTGGGTTTAGGTAGAGATTAATGATGTGAGTTCAAAGAACTTGGTCTTACCTCAAAAGGATTTTTCTACAATTTCCTATGGATTTTCAAAGTTTTGGATCTAAGAAATAATTTTCATGAAAATGGATCTTGATCTTGAAATAAAGAGATATTCAAGAAGCTAAGAGATCATAGAAGTGATCTTACCTTGAAATGATGGAAGATTGCTCAAGGAATCAAGTGATTCCAACAAGAACTCAAGCTTTTCTCAAGACAACAATGGTGTTTTCTCTCTAAAGTTGAAGATGATGTTCTTGGCTCTTCAAGAAGGGCTGGGCTGCGTGAATGAGAGGGTGTGAGGGCTGAGTTCAGCCTTAAAACAAGTCACTTAAGGGCAAAATGGTCATTTGCCAAAAGGGTAAAATGGTAAAAGTGCAAAAGACTAAGGTTAGGGGCATTTTGGTCATTTCGCGTCTAGATTTTCCTGATCGTCATGACGACTCTGACATACTCTCCCAAATGTCCTGGGATGTTGTGATATCAAGATTATCTGTTGGCAAGTCTCGGTAAGTCCATATGTGGCTCCGTTCGTCACCTGATTGAGAATTCCGACCGAACGAAGGTCAGGAAGTGATTTTTCTGAAATTTTTACGAAATTTAACCAAAACGTAGATAATCGAATTCTAAGACTTACTGTCTCGTTCACGGGTCCATCTGAGGTCTTCTGAGCACTAAAATCGTACTGTCAGTGTAAAAACGCAGACCGAACTCCGTTTGAGTTTTTGACTCAAAACTTAATCGTAGCTTCCTACGATATCGTCGAGCATGACTATGGTCTCGGAATATTTTATTTCCATTCCTAAGACCTCGAATAAAATAAAGACATTAAAATACTGAAGAATTAGAAAACGTGAAAATCGGGGCGTTACATTCCTACCCCTCTTAAAAGAATTTCGTCCTCGAAATTCCGTGACTTAAAACTAAACCCACTCGATCGCTGAAGATTAAGGAAAGAAATTTTCAACAAAGGAAATTTTTCTTGGTCTTGGTCTCAAAAGAAAGTAAGAACGTATACAAAAGAATTTTACCAATCTGGAATGAATATAGAAATATCCAGTATGCAAAAAGACTCTTCAGTAGGTTCGTGAGTGTAAAAATGCATAGCTAATACATGTTTACATCCATGACTCTAATAAAGTTCCTTCTTTCATAAGAACCTTCCAATAAACTTTGGAATCAAAAGATAAACAGCCTGGCAAAAATTAGACTGGATCACCTTCACGAAAAGTAAAAGTGATTAGACTAAGTTTCATCAAGAAACTTCCAGTATCAAGAAGTTGTTTATGTTATAACTCAAGAAATAGTCATAACGAAACTTTCTGTGAAATAATACGAAAATGTCCAGACCAATGGACACCATATTATCAATTCACTCAATTGTCTAATACACTGAGGAATATGTAGGAGTGTGAATACAAATGTTCCCTTGAGATCAGGCAGCACTAACACAGGTGAAGTAGTCAACCTTCTCTCTAATCCTTGCAAACTTTTCTCACAGGCTTCAGTCCATTCAAATGCTTTATCCTTCCTTTGAAATCACATGACCCAAAAACTTTACTTCGTCGAGCCAAAACTCACACTTGGACAACTTTGCATACAGCTGTTTCTCCTTCAGAACCTGAAGAATCACACTAAGGTATTCAGCATGTTCTTTCTGGTTTCGCGAATAGATGAGTATGTCGTCTATGAAACAACCACAAACTTATCTAGGTATGGACGAAAGATCCTAGTCATATAATCCATGAATATAGAGGAGTATTCGTCATACAAAACGGCATCACAAGATACTCGTAGTGCCCATCGCGTGTTTGAAACGCTGTCTTCGGTATATCTTCTGCCTTCACAGGAATCTGATGATAACCCGATCGCAAATCAATCTCGGAGAAAACTGTCGCTCTCCTCTACTGATCCATCAAGTCATTTATGCTCGGAAGATGATACTTGTTCTTAATGGTAACTTTGTTCAACTAGCGCTAATCCACACATAAGCGAGATGTTTCGTCTTTCTTTCTCACCAATAGCACAAGCATTCCCTACGGCGACACACTGGGTCTAACGAACTATTTTTCCCAATAAGTCCACCAACTGGTCCTTCAAGGTTTCCAACTCAACAGGTGCCATATGATAAGGTGCCATAGACGTTGGTCCTGTTCCTGGCACAAGATCGATCACAACTCGATGTCTCGAACTGGCGGTACACCTGGTACTTCAGGAAAGACTTCCGGAACCTCGTTAGTAACATGTATTTATTTTGCTCCTCCTCCTCTCAAAGAAACATTTCCTTGGCTGGCAATCCAAATCCAGAATTATCCGAATCAGGGAAAACTAAGGTTTTGTTTGCACTGTCGAATGGGATATGGTTACAAGATAACCAATCCATCCCTATGATCACATCCATTTGCGGAAGAGGCAAACAGATTAAATCAATCAAAAACGTTCTATCTTTAACAGAAATAGAACAGTTCAAACAGACTTTCGCAGTTATAACAGGCTTTGCAGAAAGTGCAAGAATTACCAAATCTAAGGGTAAGGAAAGATACAAATAAGGTTCTACCTTCCACGACGATCTGACTATGAATCAAATCTTCCTTTTGAGAAGTCTCAGCATCATCCCCGATATAAACTCTACTCATTGCCTTAGGCTTCACTGTTTGCACATCGTTGACAGAATGTCTAGCTTTTGATTGCACACAGTCGCGTGAAGTATGCCCTGGTTTTCCACACTTGAAGCATATGATTCCCTTGATCAAGCATCCTCTGGTGACATGATTGTTCTTGCCACACTTCATGCACTTCTTTGGGGCGCTTCCAGATTGACTAATACTCCCACTGCTTCCCCCTACATAACGTTGTTGTTGACCTTGCTATTTTGAATATGTTTCGATCGAGATCTATCATCACGACCATTGGTGCCTTTATGGAACCTAGTCGGTCCAGAGTTACGTTGCCTTCCTCCACGAGTCTTCATCAGATCTTCGATTATGAAGCATTCATCTACCAACACCGAGAACTCTTTGACCTCAAGAGGTAGCACCTTTCCTCGAATCTCGTCCCTTAAACCTTCTTCGAACTTTGTACACTTCCACTCCTCATCGGGATGAAGATGGAAATACCTCGAAGACTTCAGCAGGGACTCAAAACGATCAGCATATTCTTTGACAGACATTCCTCCTTGACGTAGCTGCAGGAACTCCATGTCTTTCAATTCGTCTTGTACCCGTCGGAAAACACTTGTTCTGAAGAACTCTGCTAGCGACAACTTACAAGAAATTAAAAACATTACTCTCCTACCCAATACCATTCCCTTTCAGAAACAATAATGCAGAGAGTAACAAACAATCGTTGTCTTCTTCACAGAAACACAACACAGAGAACAAACAATACAAAAGGATAGACCGAAGTCATCATCCTCTCCAACATTGTTTTCTCTCGGAAACAATAACATAGAAGGACAATCAGAGAAAACACAACACAAACAAGACAGACCATAACCTACAAACCCCAAAAAGACTCGGCCAGCTCTGATACCAAATAATGCAACACCCTTTCCCGAGTGTCACATTCCCGAACGTTTATAAGGCCGAAAATATTTATTAATGCAGAAAAATACGATTTTTCTTTTTCTTTTCTTTTCATAAAGATGTAATGGGATTAGTAAAGGTAATAAATAATACTAATAAGTGAACTTAGGTTCACCATGCATTACTAGGACATACATACAGTATTATAAATACAGAAACAGAAAACAAAAACAGAAACATCAACATTACTGTATACAGACATAAGTCTAATGTATGACTGACATAAGAAAATACAATAAGTACTAGGAGTCATAGCTCCCAAAAGGTACTACAAAAACTGACATAGTCTGGCCGACAACAAAACTAAAATAGCAAAAAGAGTCCGCCTCCGGGCTCAAGGAGACCACTGAACTGAACCATCGTCATGTCCATCTGTTCAAGCATCAACAGCAAGTACCAGCAGAAAATATACAGATATGGGTGAGATTCCCGTTTATCAACACAACAAAACAGCAGTAGCAAAAACGGGACGACTCACCGGGTAACAGCGTACCCAACATGCTTACAAGGTTCTCAATATAAATCATGTTAAGCAGTTAACAACATAATAGCATGCTAAACATTTAACAGCATAATATAAGGCATCCTTAAACAATACAGCGATGTATAACAGTAAATGTAAACATCAATAGCCATAAACATCAATAGCCATAAACATCAATAGCCATGCAATGCAATGTAATGTATATGACTCAATGTCAATGTCACTGGGTACTACTCTGACCCTACTCCATGGAGCTAACAAAACATTCGGAGAGAGTGAATGGGAGGACATGTTCCGGTTTCTGCCAGCCATGAGCAAGATGCTACAACATTCGTAACGTGCACGTATCTGGCTTTACGGTAACACTCTCGACCAAACATGAAAAGTACGGCATCTAGTAGAGGATATCAGTGTATTTCACGGATTCGCCACGACACAGAAGAATCACCAACTGGTCACATGTCAGCCCTTCCAACCCTGATACCTCCAAAAAGACCATTGAAGATCGTCACCGTAAGATTCGCACCCGCATCAAGGTGTAAGCTCAACTCTTAGGCTCAAGGCCTTACAACTATGCACATGAAATGCCAATGCTTACACAAAGCAGATGCGATAAAGCAATGTCTATCCATTGGATAAACCTCGAAGTCTACTAAGGTTCTCTTCCTTAGGAACTACACACATCTTTGTTTTATAAAACATTTATCCATCGATAAATATCTCGTGATTCCTTTGGAATGATCCAGACTGCTTTCAGAATCGCCGACTGTCCCCACAGACCAACACAAGTCTTTTCAGCGTGTTTTGTCTTCACTCACACGCTTTCTAGGAAACTTCCCAGAAGGTCACCCATCCCATAATTACTCTAAGTCAAGCACGCTTAACTATAAAGTACTTATGTTCTAAGCTCCCGAAAAGAAGATAAATCTTGTTGGTATGGGTAGTACCAATCAATTCTTATATGCCTTCCCTTAACTATACAGTCCCATACCTGCATAGCCTCAGGATTCCTTCCACTGTACAGTCCCATACCTGCACAGCCTCAGGATCTCTCTCATTCCAGTTATCACAAGACAGAAACAATTGAACGATTAACCTGGATCCGAATCATCGGTCCGTCATCGAACTACTGTTTCGAAAACCAAAACGTTTCGTGTTTGTGTTTACGTCTTATGAATTATGTCTCAAGTCCTAAGCATTATGAGTAAGGATTGAGAATCCTCTTAGATAAGTCTTTGAGCCTTTCTAAGATATTAATCCCTTGTTTTTCAATTAAGAAAATAAGTGTGGATTCACTTAAGTCTTATGAAGTCATTGATGTACTAAGTCATCAATGGTATAGTACATGGTCTTGTTCCACCACATACCATACTTAATTAACCCTTGTCTTCAACTCTAAGTTAATTATTTAACTTAGGTTTTTCACGCGTAAAACTTTACGATTGAGTTAGAAAACTCCTTTTGTAAACCAAACAACTTTTACGATTGAAAACTCATTTGATTTGAAACAACATTTGAACTACTTACTTCACTTCTAGCATTATCTAAAAGGGTGAAATCCGTTTAGCGAGAGTACATTCGCTTAGCTAAAATAAGGCAGTGATTCCTTTCTCGCGGGGCAAACAGAAGTTTCGCGTCGCGAGGCTGAGAGTTATATTTGCTCCTTATACAAATCCTCTGTATCGCGAGGCGAATATTGTCTCGCGTCGCGAGGCAGAGAACTGTATTTCAAACCGACCTTCTGCATCGCGAGGCGATAATTGTCTCGCGTCGCGAGGCAGAGCTGCAATTCTTCACTGCTTAGGCGGTTCGCGGGGCGAGAACTACTTCGCTACGGGAGGCAGAGAACTGCTTGGAAAGTCCTTCTGCTTCGCGAGGCGAGGATTATGTCGCGACGCGAGGCAGAGAAGCTGCATCTTTGCTGCTCGGGCTAGTCCACTGTCTCGCGAGGCGAGGCAATGTTAGCCTGGCGAATGCCTTATCTTCCCTCTGTCTCGCGAGGCGAGACGGGGTTCGCTGGGCGAGTGCCCTGTTTTTCATTTTCCCTAACTCCTTCATTATTTCTTCTTTTGAAACACTTAGTTTGATTAACAAACCTATGGCTAAAGAAAAGACATTTTCCACTTTGGTGACACACTTTAAAGGTTAAAACTTCATTTGATCTTTGGATCAAAATCACTTTTGTTTCTCTTTGAAAACATAGGTTATGAAATCATGTTTTGTTACATCAAAACCTTGCTAGATCAAGAACAACACATGTTCTTATATTTTCCTCTTACTAAGGCCACAAGCCTACTCCAATGAAAAATGGAGACTTTGCTTCACCAACTAAGCAAATATAGCTCAAAAGCTCACACCAATTATGACAAACCACAATTACACCTTATTAGATCATAACCAAAACATACAAGTCCATCACACATCATAGTCTCATGACCAAGCATAAAAGTCCATACTTGATCTAGTGATCAAAGTAGGTTTTCCAACATACATGAAAATGATTTTCATTCAATCATATCATCATCAACTTATGCTAAAGCACACTACAACATACTCAAGCATAAACTCATCAAAACAACCTTGTTCTTGAAGAGAACTTAACAAAACATAACAATTAAAAGTGAACCCAAACTAAAGGGTTTCACCCACACATAAAGTAAACAACCATCTTCACCACCACCATCTTGGTGTGATGAGGTTCTTCTCCCCATACCTGTTGAAGAGCAGATTCCCGGATCAAAGTCGGTTGATCGGTTTGTGAACCTCCTGATAGTTGTCACCAACTACAAACAACCAAACAATCAATAATTAAACAACAATCAAACCAAACTCAACAATTCTCACAAAGAGGGTTTCGGCCACCCTAAAGAGAATAAAGCTAGGAATTGATCTTGGTTTTCCATTTCATGGATTCAAAGGCATTAGGAAAGCTAAGGATGAAATCAAGTGTTAGAAATCAAAAATTGATGAAAACACTATTCATCATCATCAAGAAGGGTTCGGCCCTAATGTGCTTTTTGAGCTATGATGAGAGTTGAATCATAAGCTCTTGGGTTTAGGTAGAGATTAATGATGTGAGTTCAAAGAACTTGGTCTTACCTCAAAAGGATTTTTCTACAATTTCCTATGGATTTTCAAAGTTTTGGATCTAAGAAATAATTTTCATGAAAATGGATCTTGATCTTGAAATAAAGAGATATTCAAGAAGCTAAGAGATCATAGAAGTGATCTTACCTTGAAATGATGGAAGATTGCTCAAGGAATCAAGTGATTCCAACAAGAACTCAAGCTTTTCTCAAGACAACAATGGTGTTTTCTCTCTAAAGTTGAAGATGGTGTTCTTGGCTCTTCAAGAAGGGCTGGGCTGCGTGAATGAGAGGGTGTGAGGGCTGAGTTCAGCCTTAAAACAAGTCACTTAAGGGCAAAATGGTCATTTGCCAAAAGGGTAAAATGGTAAAAGTGCAAAAGACTAAGGTTAGGGGCATTTTGGTCATTTCGCGTCTAGATTTTCCTGATCGTCATGACGACTCTGACATACTCTCCCAAATGTCCTGGGATGTTGTGATATCAAGATTATCTGTTGGCAAGTCTCGGTAAGTCCATATGTGGCTCCGTTCGTCACCTGATTGAGAATTCCGACCGAACGAAGGTCAGGAAGTGATTTTTCTGAAATTTTTACGAAATTTAACCAAAACGTAGATAATCGAATTCTAAGACTTACTGTCTCGTTCACGGGTCCATCTGAGGTCTTCTGAGCACTAAAATCATACTGTCAGTGTAAAAACGCAGACCGAACTCCGTTTGAGTTTTTGACTCAAAACTTAATCGTAGCTTCCTACGATATCGTCGAGCAGGACTATGGTCTCGGAATATTTTATTTCCATTCCTAAGACCTCGAATAAAATAAAGACATTAAAATACTGAAGAATTAGAAAACGTGAAAATCGGGGCGTTACAAAAACGCGGACCGGGATCCGTTTGAGATTTTAGCTCAAAATTTAATCGTAGCTTCGTACTATAGCGTTGAGCATGAATATGGTCTCGGTTTATTTTATTTCCCTCTCTATGTCCTTCAATAAAATACAAACTCATAAATACTGTTTAATTAGCATTAGAGAGTTTGAAAAATCGGGATGTTACATATACTACTTTCACAAATAATTTAAAATGTTATTAATATAAAAAGCAACAATAACCTACACAGTTAAATTAGTACACATTGAATAATATTGCATAAACTGCATATATAGTTTCCATGTTTTGTCCTTTAAAAGAAAGAAGTGTTTCATAACTTTCTATCTTAGGATTGGTAAATTTCACTCCTTTTCCTTTAGTTTGTTTTCTCCATGAATTTCTCTACACTCATTCATTAACATATGTATTAACTATGGTTTGCACCCTGCTATGTTTTTTTTTTTTTTTTTTTTTTGTGAAGTAAAAAAAAATTCTCTGTCGTATTTTGTATATGAGTAATGATATTTTCATACTTTTCTGTATATTTTTTTTTATTTATATCTATTTTATAATTATAGATCATTTATTTAACTCGTTTTTTGGCCTTATAATTTTATAAAATGTCCTTAAATATGATGTCCCCGGAAAGGGTATTACACCCCACACCAAGCAATTGCTATTTATATGTTACTTTTAACTCATGACAATATGTGGAATTGGAGAAATTCTTATTTATATCTATTTATATCTATTTTATAATCATTGATCATTTATTTATTATTTTTCATAAACAAATTATTAGATAATTAATGGTTATATAGTAAAAATAAAAGATGATATAATAAAAATATATGAATTCCATTTTTGTTTGTATATTTCTCTGTCTTGAATTGATCCACTTTTAATATTCTTCTTTTTAAAAAAAATTGGATACGAATTTGACCAATAATTAAAAGGATTCAAACGGAAATGCAAGTACTGTTGACACATTTTTCGGTTTTATATTGAATATTCTTGCATCATAAATAATTACCATTAAAATAAATAATTATAAGAACTCAAAATTTGTGGGAAAATAATTTTTTAGCGATTATTGTAATATTAAATTATATTTACAGTAGTTATTAAAATATTAAAAATTTAAGAGTCTTGACATAAAAAATATTAAGAGGCTTATTATTTGAATATTATTACAAATAATGATAGTAAATAAAGTTATTAGGGTTATTTATAACAATAAAAAGGTATTTAGCTTCCAAAAATACGAATGCACCAATTAAAGATGATAAGAGTGTGGTGATAAGCCATCTACACTACTAAAAAGATGACCAAAATTTAAAAACACTAGAATAGATAATTGTTGAAATGATATCTCAATAATGTCTTGGTTAAACAAAACAAATAAATAATCTTTAATTATTATCCAGGTACAAAGAAACTTTTTAATTGAGTGCTTTTAAGATAAAGATAAAAGAATTATAAGCATTTAATAGAGAGTAGTTGATAGAGAATAATACTTGCTCATTAATCTTTAGCAAAACCCATGTAAAAATGTCAAAAAAAAAAAGTTATTTCGTAATTGCAAAAGCTGGCTGGTGAAGCAAATTGATTTTTAGTGGTTCGAACTTGATCATGTCAATGTAAAGAGAAACTGTAACATCTCTGTTTTCTGAAACCCTAATTAAGGTGGATAACCTTGACCGGGTGTTCGTATGATTGTGTGATTGTTTGTGTGTTAGTTTGACGCCTAGTGGAAGTTTAGGAATAGGCTTGAACAAGGTTGGAAGTGCTTAAGTTGTAACACGAGAAACTGGGAAAGTCAGAAGGCTGGAAGTCCTTTCCCTGCTGAGTTGGACGCTCAAGCGTGTGAGGACTCCACGCTCAAGCGTTTCAATGCTTAGACGTGGGAGAGCGTGCACGTTTTGGCGTGCTGAGTGCGTTGTGCCGGTTGTTCTGAGTTTGGACGCGTGTGATGTGACACCCTAAACCCGGCATCACATGGTGACCCAAAAGATGCACATCACGTACTAAAGCTTTGCTGGTTTACTTTCGGAAAACAGGTTACTTTTAATTATATCTTATTAAATCCCGAAAATTGTGATAAATTTTTTTTTTCTTTTTACAACTACAAATAATAACAACTCCAAGTGTAATAGTGTAGCTCGTATATATATATATATATATATATATATATGCATCATCAGTTAAAGATATACAAAAGAATAGTGGACAACATGTCCCTTCAAAAGAAACTAGCAGAAAGTAAACTACTAACGACTCTAAAAGAAACTAGGTAGCAATAGTCTGGAAACCATATCACTAAAACTCATGGCCATCAGTAGCCAATAGCAGACTACTCAAAAATCGCTACCTCAAAAAGAAAGTCTACATCCTACGCTGGTCAGAGACTAGTGGAATCTGTTGGACAGTCCCCTAAAGGAGGGCCCAACGTTCTCATCAGAAGAGTGATCAGGGGAAACTACATCCCCATCGATCATCCCTGCACCTCCGGCTTCTCCAATCGCAGCATGCCCATTCTCTAGAGGATGATACTCAAGCGTCTCATGAGGCTCCTCCTCCTCGGGATCCTCCTCCTGCTCCTCCCCCGGCCCCACTGGCACTAAGACGAACGGAGGGGAAGGTGTCAGTGGCGGCTGCTGCTGAAGGGGAAAAGCTGCCGGAATCTCGTCTGTAGAGACCCCTGATCAACTAAGTACTGCAGCAACATCCAGACCGGTGGCAGCGGGATCTGGATGGTCTCCACGTTGTGCACTCTCTCCTGAGGTCCCACCTCCGTGTTCCCTCGTAGGGTGCAAACAGGTCCAGTGTACGCCACACTGCTGGCGCCCAAATGGATGACCCACGCCCACGGGTCCTCTCTGTGCTCAAAGGTGAGGGAGTGGGCTCCTGAATGAGCTAGTCCTTCACTCCCCAAGTCCATCTGTACATAATGTGTGTATATATGTATATATATCCAACAGGAAACAGAACAGTCCAGGAAAATAGCAAGGGAGAGAAGCCAATATATGAATCCAAAAATGACAACTATATACCCAGACGCAGATAGTAGAATCATATAAGCATGCCTCACATAATCATCATCATGCATAACGTAGTACAACACATCATAGTACTAAAGCAAATCACAAGGGCTTCGTGCCCAACAGTCAACGTTGTTTTCAAAAACGTATGCATGAACATTTCCACATATATAAACTAACGTTCAGTTCTTAATTTCCGGAAATCTCATCATCTTTCAACAAGCTGATCAGGCTCAAAAATTCATTGGCCCTCAGGCAGCAATGACTAGCACAAACTTGCTAAAACGTAAGTACATGAATCCCCTGAGATCTCAGATGAGCGCACAAATCAGAGGTACTTACAATTAATGTAATTTTGTCATACTATATTGTCCAACTCAAGGCACAATACGAACACACAGCACGAATGACACCATTGTCCATCAAGGCACAATGTTACACGATGACATAAGTCATCCCCAGGTTTCCTTGCCATCAAGGTCCCCTCATTTCACGACACGTCTGCCAAAAACATGTATGCATGGGAAAACATTTATTTTCGTCTATTTATCTTTGTCGTATCATTGTTTCCCTGTTGAAGCATCAACGCTATCAACCACCATAATGTCTTAGACTCTTTAAGCCTTCACAACATTTTCTCAAAAAAAAACTAGACACTTAGTCCAAAACTCAAAAAGGACACGCAGTCCACACAGCTCAAACCCAAAAATACCTAACCGATGCACCAGTTTCGGATTTTGGATTTTACAGCTCAAAAACGTCCGCAAAGCCCCTAGGACCACAAAGAATGTCCACTAGCTTATAGGACCAACACACTAACACGGATCCTTGATCCACGTGTTCTTCAGAACCCTAGAACCCCGACGTCTTGATTTCTAGGTTCCAAACCAAAAACTACATTTCTCTTTTGAAAACTCAAAACCAAAACCCAAATCTCCGAAGCTTATACACAAAGCCTTCGGGATCGGTTTTTCCAAAACAAAACGTCACATGGCTGAAAACCACCTTTTTCCTTATCGAAGGATTTCGGTAAAACACAAAACCTTATAATACGATTCGTAAAACTCTTTTTCTTGGATAAAACAAATTGTTTTAAAACAACATTTCCAAAAACACTTTTGTTTGAATTGGCTCACTTTATTACTTTAAAAAAAAATAGTTAATGTCCCCAAAACGTACTTTTTACTGCGAAAAATTACTTTTCTCAATTAAAACATTTCTTTCTCTTTTTCCCTTTATGCCGACTCAACCTTTAATAAAGTAGAACTTATTCTTCTTTATTTCTAAAAAGGCATTTGTTTCCTTTTGATTTCCAAAAACCATTGAAACTTCAAATTTCCTTATCCAATGTTCCAAGCTTTTTGGAACTTTTAACTTTACACGATTTTGGATCCCAACCGATGTTAGGTCCTTTAACATAATAATTATCACGACAGGCATATTATAGATCAATACATCACAATCAATGCCAAACAATAAAATCAGGCATAAACAGGTAATTTAAGGTATAGGCAATTATCAGCAGGTAATTTAAAACACTCCACAAACAATCAAGCACATATAATTAATTACACTCCAGATACACAACTACAGCATATAGCTGTCGGAATTTGGAATTCCTCAAGTTATATCCCCTTACCTCTCGGAGTTCCTAGTGTAGTTACGAATCTCCTGATTGACTTGAACGTCGTCCAATCTTTCGCTCGATTACCCGATAATCACTACACACATACAATTGAATCAATGTATTAACACAAAACACAAAATTTCTCCTATTCCCCTTCCTCTAGGGTTCGGCCTCATGCTATAAAAAAATAGTTAGGGAGCTTCAAAAATTCTCATCTCTTGGATTCTATACTAACTAAGTGTGATAAACCTAGATTCAAGCTTAAAATACTAAAATCAACCAAAACTCTACTCACCCAAGGAGGGGGTAGGTTCGGCCTCTATGTCCCATTGGAGCTAGAGAGATCCTTTGGTTTCCAACTCTTGGATTATGATAGATCATCATGAATCTAGTGCAATAAAATTGGTTTGACATTAAAAGGATTTTTCTACAATTTTTCATGGATTTTTGAAGTTTATGGGTCAAAACCCGAACTTCCATGAATGACTTCTGTAACACCCCGATTTCGACTACATTTATAAATCAGTAAGTTGTATAATTAAGTTTGTATTTTATTCGAGGTTTTAGAAAATGAAATAAAATAAACCGAGACCATATTCATGCTCAACGCTATCGTAGGAAGCTACGATTAAATTTTGGGCTAAAAACTCAGACGGAGCTCGGTCTGCGTTTTACACTGACAATAGTATTTTACTACTCAAAAGACCTAATTTTGACTCGCGAACGAGATAGTTAGGCTTAGAATTAAATTACCTACAATTTTGCTAAAATTGGTTCTTGACCTTTAAAAGTGAAAATAATATAAACTATTCGGACGAAAACTCGAATCGGGAGACAAACGGAGCTGTAAATGGATTTACCAAGACCCACTAACGGATAAACTCAGTGTCACATCAAGTCACATCACATGGGAAAGCATGCCAGTATCGTGATGGTTTTAGAAAATATCTGGATGCGAAATGACCAAAATGCTCCCGACCTTTTTCTTAATGACATTTTTGTCCTAAGGTGAAAAGACCATTTTGCCCTTAAGTGGACAAATCTTGGACCTTTATGGCCTTCCTCCCCCATGAAATAGACCAGAGGTAAGATCACTTCTTCGATCCTTAAACCTCATGAATCTTCTCTTAATTCATGTTTGAAGACCATGATTCAAGTAGATTTCAAGTTCTAGGTTCAAACTTCAAAAATCTCTAGAAAATTGTCGAAAAATCCTTTTAATATCAAACCAATTTCTATGAGCTAGTTGCATCATCCTCTTCCATAATACAAGAGCTTGTAACCATAGGAGCTCTCTAACCCATGTGGGTATAGATGGCCGAATCCTCCTCTTTTTGAATCAATGGAGTTTTGTTCCAATTTGTGTCTAAGAACCAGAGATTAGGTTTTATCACACTTAAAAGGCTTTGAATCCAAAAGTATGTGATCAAAAAACTTCCCTAGCCTATTTAATCATAGGATGGCCGAACCACCAAATTGGGGAAGACATGAGGTTTTGATTCAAGTTTCAAAATTGAGACTTGATTTGGTGTTAAGGTTACCTAGGGATCCTTCCTCCAAGAGATAGGAATTTTTAGACATTCCTAGCTATTTTTGGGACCCTATGGCCGAACCTAGCTTCTAAGGGATTAGGGAAATTATGTTGTTAAATGTTGATGATTGGATTTGTAACATCCCGGTTTTCTGTGAACTATAACCGAGTTGGTTAATCTCGATTGGAGCTTTGGATGATTGTGTGGATTGTTGAGTGTTAGTTTTAGACCTAGTTTGAAGCTTAGGAATAGGCTTGAACAAGGTTGGAGGTGCCTAATGTAATGGCCCGGGCTGCTTTTAAGGATTGCCGACTGTCCCCACAAACCAACACGAGTCTCTTCAGCGTACTTTGTCCTCACTCACACGCTTTCTAGGAAAACTTCCCAGAAGGTCACCCATCCCACAATTGCTCCAAGTCAAGCACGCTTAACTATGGAGTTCTTATGTTCTAGGCTCCCGAAAAGAAGATGCATCTTGTTGGTATAGGTAGTACCAATCAATTCTTATAAGCCTTCCTTCAACTGTACAGTCCCATACTTGCACAGCCTCAGGATCCCTCTCATTCTGGTGTGAATCGTTTCATTCATGTATCCCTCCGCCTAGAAGCCTGCCAGGAGCCGCTCCTTGTCCGTGCCTCATGCACCGGCGATCACTCCCCGCCCTCGTCAGCCCCGGGTGTTACATGCCCACCAGCTTCCGCTTGGTTCGTCCCCGAACCACACTGTACTGGGAGAGGTCCGTTCTGATACCATTTGTAATGGCTCGGACTGCTTTTAAGGATTGACGACTGTCCCCACAAACCAACACGAGTCTCTTCAGCGTGCTTTGTCCTCACTCACACGCTTCCTAGGAAAACTTCCCAGAAGGTCACCCATCCCACAATTGCTCTAAGTCAAGCACGCTTAACTATGGAGTTCTTATGTTCTAGGCTCCCGAAAAGAAGATGCATCTTGTTGGTATAGGTAGTACTAATCAATTCTTGTAAGCCTTCCTTCAACTGTACAATCCCAAACCTGCATAGCCTCAGGATCCCTCTCATTCCGGTGTGAATCGGTTCATTCATGTATCCCTCCGCCTAGAAGCCTGCCAGGAGCCGCTCCTTGTCCGTGCCTCATGCACCGACGATCACTCCCCGCCCTCGTCAGCCCCGGGTGTTACATGGAGATAAAAGCCTTGAAAATTTTTGAATTAAATGCCAAAGATTTATTTGGGAAACGTTGGGTATTTTCAACGACGCAAGTTTTCTAAAGAAAAAGTGGGTCCAAAAGTAATTTATGAGGTTAGTAGGAAAAGTACGTTTTTTAAACGCTAAAACGCTGTTTTAATTCCGAAAAGATTTATGAAAAACATTTTCAAAAACAGTAATGCTGTTCTTTACGACGTTTTTGGTCTCAGCTGTTTCCTTTCAAAAATTGGTTTTTGGGAAAGGGACTTTCAATAAAAGTTAAGTTTTACCATAATTTGATGGTTTACAAACAGTTTTCAAAACAGAAAAGTTTTCTGTAAAACGAGTTTTCCCAACTGTGTAAAATCCGACAACTTGGATGAGTTGCGGAGTTTTCGTTTTGGATTTGTGCTTCACAGAACGAAAAACGGTGATAAACGATGAAACGTGAACCTAGCATACGAGATGTCGGGATGCTAGTGTTCTGTAAAAATAGCACGAGAGGCCGTGCAATGATGTTATGGACTGTGTGTCCTATGGACTATGTGTCCTCCTCTTGTTATAAGGAAACGAAATTAAAGGTGAATACTGTTTTCTATTACCACGGACCTTGGGCTGGTGCATCGGTCTAAGGCTCCGCGATTGAGCACTCGGACGTTTCGTCCTGTTTTAGAAGTTTTAAAACAGTGTAAATTGTGAATAGTCGAGAGCTTTGAGCTACGACAATGAAAGAATGAACACAAAAGAAAAGTGGCAAGACTTGGAACGTTTTTCTCATGCATTTGTTTTTAGGCAGACGTGCCATCTGATTGGGGGACCTTGATGGCAGGGAACCCTGTGATGACTTTAAGTCATTGTATAACATTGTGCCTTGATGGACAATGGTGTCATACAACTGACGAATATTGTGCCTTGAGTTTGACAATATCGTATGACCATTTACAGTTTATTAAGTACCGCTGAATGTAATTCCGTGTAATCGCGTAATGTCATGGTGTTCATGTACTTCCGAATAAGCAATTAGGTGCTGGTCATTGTGCCTAGGGCCAATGTACCTTGAGCCTGATCAGCTCAGTTTTTACACAATGGTGTCCGGAGTTTAAGTAAAGAATTAGATGATGAGCATTGAAGTGTCATGCATCTCTTTTGAAAATAACAATGGCTGTTGGGTATGAGACCCTATGATACACTACTTGGTTATCAGTAGGACTTTACACATGATAATTATTTATGCTTATGTGTTATTGATGTGATATACATGTTGTTATCGTGTGTGAATCCATATATTGGTATCTCACCCTTACATCTTCAGATGAGTTCCAAGATGCCGTCGGAACATTCGGGAATCCATTTCCTGACGCTTGAGGGCACGGAAGGAATGTGACGTACGAGAAGTCACCATGTTGTAGTAGTACGACCAGCTATAGGATATGTCCTATTTTATTTTGAATAACAGTTAGTTAATTGCTTTGGCTACTGAAAGCCATGACTGTTTTGAATGGCCGTATGTTTAAGGCCTATGCAGTATATTAAGATACCTTATTATGTATACTTTGTTTGATGGTTAGTTACATGCATGCTTACGTAACGTTGAGGTATGGTAAGCTAAGTTAGAAGAAAAATTTTATCACTAATTTTCATAAGAAGTTAAATACTTAGAAAATCTTATTTTCCGAAAGTAAACCAGCACAATTAATTAAAGTTTATTTTCCGAAACGGGTAACCATGTGGTGCCCCCGAAGGGGGTGTCACACCTAAAGCGTTAAACGAGTAACTATGGAAGCTAGAAGTTTGGAGGACTCTTCCAGCGGAGCTTCACGCTCAAGCGTGGGAAGGGAGCACGCCCTAGCGTGATAACGCTCAAGCGTTGGTAAAGCGGACGCTCAAGCGTTCGGAGTGCGTTTGCCAGTTGGAGTGTTTGACGCGTGTGCTACACGTGTCAGGCCAGGGTCAAGGCGGAGCGGACAAGGTTCCACACTCAAGCGTGGAGAAGACCTCACGCTAAAGCGTGGTCACGCTAAAGCGTTCAGTAGTGTCCACGCCGAAGCGTGCACAGCAGCTCAAGTTAGTGGAGTTTTCTCTTCTTCCTCATTTGCACGAAATTTCCTTGGAGTCCCCAGAATTCTCTGCAACTAGAGAGAGAGAAAGCAATGTTCTAGAGAGAGGAAGCTCACTTTTGAGGAGATCGAAGTACCAGAACTCGATTCCGACTACACCGTTGTGATCGCGGTGAATTTATGTCCGACTTTGACAGATTGATTTCTCGATTTGTCCGAGGTAAACTCGAATCCCTAACATGCGTTCTTCGTGTTCTTGGCGTTCTTCGAGTCTTTACCTTCTCTTTGATCTTTTGGGCTTGCCCTAGGGCTAACACTATTGTGCATGTGTTGTGCTCGTGATTAGGGCAAAGTTCGTGCTCGCGGTGGTGCGAGGCTTGGAGCTGAGGCCGCTGTTGAGGGGCTGTTTGGAGCTGCCATAGGAGGGTGGCTGCGAGATTGAGGAAGGAGGAGCAGCCGATGATTGCCTAGATCTGCGTGTCGACTATTCAGGTAAGGAGAAAGATTACTGCTGCCGTAGGGACGGCAAGAGTAGTGTAGTATGTTTCTGCTATGCGTAGGGAAGCCCTAACCCTACTAGTGGTTGAGCCCTGATAAAGTACCTAAACCCTAGGTTTAGCTTACTTTGGGCTATCGTCGTTAAGTTTGGAAACCCTAGGCTGGTAAACTGTTGATTAAGGATGTTTGACTTCGTATGATTGTATGCTGCTACTTATTGTTGTTGCTATCTGTCTAAGTGCCTATATGCTGCTTGGTATGTGATATGCTGCTATATGCTATAGTTGATGTTATTGTTGTTGTTAGTATGTTGTATGCTGTATTGTTGAGCGTTGTAGCGGAATGCCGTAGAATTAAGTTTGGCTGTGTGCCGTGTTGCTGTCGGGTTGATACCGTGGATGGTGCCGTTGCTATTATGCTAACTTCTTGAGCCTGTGGCAGTGTTTGTTTGAGCTATGGCTCGTGGACGCGTGGCGTCAAGGCTGTGGCCGTGTGGAGGCAGTGGCATCGTGTTGTTTCTGGTTGAGAGCTTAGGCGTAAGATCCGGTATCAGCCCAGTTGAGGATGTTTGCTGCATATCATCATCAGCTGCCAAGTGGCGAGGCCGTATGACAGGTAGTATGGGCTGCCAGTGTCATACGAGGTTAGCGGTACTTGAGTGCGGGTACGGAAAGTAGATGGGGCAGTCAAGTGAGTGGCCTTGGGGATGCGACCAGGATACCCCGGTTCTGGTGTGGAAGGGGGATGCACTCTTATTGGTCACGGTGAGCGGTTCAGTTTCTTGGAGGAGCTAACTCCGTTCCGACACATAACCTGTTCCGGTGTGGACTTGTTCGGGTGTGGAACCGTTCCAGTTGGGAACATGCAGAAGTGCGTTTTTCGGCCGACATGCTGCATGGGATTTCCCTGTCTAGAGGATTGATCTGAGTGTGAGACTCGTGGGATGGATGTCTGTTGCATTTGTTGTCTCGAGAGATGTGTGCTGGAATGCAGTAAATATTATAAATGTGATATCTGTTATATGCTACCTGTTATGTGTTTACTGCATTACTACTATTTTCCGACTTTATGATCCGTTGTATTTCTTAACTCCCTTCTGTTTTTCCTTGTGGTCTGATATGTGATCGCTTGAAGACGACGAGCCAGCGGAGATGCAGCATGGACCCAAGGCTTCACCAGTTCCTCACAGGAGCACCGCGGATGCCGGTGCTGGGAGATATTGAGATCGTGTACCATGATGAGAGGGGATGGCGGGTAGACCCCTCTACCTTTTTGGTGGTGTACACAGGACCCGTTAGTCTGATCTTTCAGAGCGGCACGCCTCCTTATATGGATATCATCGGCCCCTACTGCGTGTCCCAGTTTCTACCTTTCCCGAGGATGTGGCGACCTCCGAGGCAAAGGGAGCGAGACTACAGTGCGTAGTACCCCAGTCTTCGGTCGTGACCAGCAAGAGTGGTTACGTCTACCGAGGCCAGCATAGGAGGACCGAGCAGTACCTGAGGACCTACCGCAGGAGGAGGATCGTGGTCTCCAGTTCTTCGTCAGAGTACGAGCCTATTGTGCGGTACAGGCGTACTCATGGCGAGGGTCAGGGTAGCTCAGGGCATCCTCACCACTGATGGTGAGAGCCTGCCAGTGCGTCCTAGTGAGTGAGCCGAGAGATTTTGATATATTTTGAGAGGGGACGGGGGTTGCTGGTGAGCTCCGAGAGTTATTTTGCTTTCGCTGTACTTTGGTTTTACTTTCAGGATGCATATGTATGTACAGTCCCTACTGATGGGGCTAAGTTATGTATGTTATCGTACTGTTATGTTATCTGACGTTTCTACTCTAATCACTTTTCTATGCTTGCCGTTTTGTTTGCTTTCTTCCGCATCGCTGTTTGTTTACCACGCTATCGCTTTCTATACGGCTAGGCATAGAAAATAATAATAATAAGAGGTTGGGACTAATGGGAAGGCTTCATACGTATGGGGTCGTCTTAGGATTGGTTGTGTGTTTGTAGTTGTTGTCTGGTATTCAGACGAGGAATCGGGATAATTCGCGGACCGATCGGACGACTTTTCCTTCGGAGGATAACTTCAAGAGGTAAAGGGAGGTATTTCATAATAGGTTTGGTAGCCTCATGATGATTGGTTGTTAGATGTGTTGTTGGTGTTTTGATTGGTGCTTTGATGAGTATTATGTGTCGTGTATGTACTTGATTTACTTGATGAAGTATATACTTGGATATTTGAATATGAATTGTGGCATTGATGCCTTGGATAAGATATATTGGTGATTTTGAGTTGAGATTGATGTGTATATATATATATATATATATATATATATATATATATATATATATATATATATATATATATATATATATATATATATATATATATATATATATATATATATCCTCAACTGGTTGAGAGCATAGCATTGGCTATCACTAGATAAAGAAGATTAAAATGTTTAAAAACCGAAATCGAAGTTTGAAGACGTATTTTGAAATCAAAGAAAGCTCTTGAGAAATGTTTTGCTCTATCAAGGAATTAAACTTCTTTTTGAAAATGTTAGATCCTCTTGAAAGAAAAAAAAATGTCGTTCAAGGAAAGTTCACTCAAAATGAAATTTCTTTTAGAAAACACTTTTAAAAGAGGCGGAATCTTTAGAAAAACAGATTTGTACAGAAAAAGAGTTTTCTTGGAAAATTATTTCTCGGAGGAAAATGTTTTAGTTCATGACAACGAAGTTGAGTTTTATTTTCCAAAACCGTTTTGTGAAAGTAAGACTCGAGAGAAAAGCGGTGATTTCCTTTTTCACCTTAAGAAGTATGCAAACCTAGTGACCGAGACGTCGGGCTAGTGTTTTGCGAGTTGAGCACTCGGACTCCATGTCTTGTGTTTTGAATGAACGGGCTAAATGTCCTTTAAAACGTGTTGTGAGCTATATGCCTCGACAAGAAAGAATGAACGAAAAAGAAAACAGAAACTTTCTTGTGTACATACATGAAACGGTAGACGTGCCATTTGAACCGAGCTACAGTCCAAGTTGAGAATATAAGCCAGTTAAGACCACTTGGTCTATAGGGGCATCCTGTGTTCAAGACTCCACGATTGGCCGGAGGCGTTGCAACCCCATGCCGTGGTAATCGGTTGCCAAACACGGATGAACTCGATCAGAGACTGGACTATTCATGATATGGTTGAGACGTGACACCCCTGAACAATTGGAGTTCGGACCTAAATTGAGAGGCCGACTCATGAGAACAATTGTGTTATGGGAGTATTCGCGGCCTATCGCTCGATGAAGGGAAGTTAGGAATCTTCGGAGAACATGAATTAGAAAGTTGAATTGAAGTCTCATGCGTTATGTAACACCCCGATTTTCTAATTAAACAGTATTTATGTGTTTGTATTTTATTGAAAGGTTTAACGAGTGAATTAAAATAATCTAAGACCATAGTCATGCCCTACGCTATCGTAGGAAACTATGATTAAATTTTGTGTTAAAAGCTCGGGCGGAGCCCGATCTGCGTTTTCACTGACAGTAAGATTTTACTGATCAGAAAACCTAATTTTGACTTTTGAACGAAACAGTTAGGTTTTATATTTTATTTCCAGCGATATTGGTTATTTTGAAAATTTTCAAAATAAATAAGTTGTTATACGTTATTCGGGCGTAAAACCTAAATCGGGTGAACAACGGAGCTGAATACGGGATTTACCGGGACCCGCTACGGATGAGGTTGAAGTCACATCACCTAGGAAGGTATGCCATGACTCACCACTGTAATGATGACGTTTAGAAATATCTAGACACGAAAAGACCAAAATGCCCCTAACCTTTATCATAATTACCATTTGCCTTAGGGTGAAAAGACCGTTTTGTCCTTGAGAATTTATGAAATGACCCTTTTGACCCTGTGACTCACCAATGTCATCAGTACGTTTCTAAAAATATCAAGATATTTGTAGGGGAAATGATAATTATGCCCCTAGTCTTTTAAGGAAATTACCAAATTGTCCTTTGGTTAATTACAAGTTTGCCATTGAGACAAAATAAATATCTCACCCACTCTCTCACTAGGCCATTCGGCCATCTCTCTCTCTCCTCTCTTCTCTCACTTGTTCTTCAAGTTCTTTAAAGTTCTACATAGTTCGTCAACCATTTCTTCACTTTGATCTTGAAAAGTTGAAGTTTTTGGTGAAACAAAGTTGTTTTCTTCTTAAGCTTCATCATCTAGGAGGTATAAACTCCATCCTAGCTCTCTTAATCTCTCTATTTCATCTCTTGAATCTCTTGATTCATGAAGACCCAAATTTTGATTCATCACTTTGAAAATTCATAGAAAAGTGTAGAAAAAACCTTTTAATGTGAAATCAATTTCTATGATCTAGTTTCATCATTCTCTTTCATTATCCAAGAGCATGAAATCAAATAAGTTTTCTAGTCAGTTATTCTTAAAGTGGCCGAAACCTATATGTTGAAAAAGCAAGAGTTTTACTTCAAATTTTTGAGTAATGTAACTTAATCTAGTGTTGTGTGTACTTGAGGATCATTGATCCAAGAGTTGGAAACCAAATGAGCTTCCTAGCTCATATGGGTTTTCTTGGCCGAAACCTCCATGTGTTGGTGGATGGGGTTTGGTTCAATTTTTGGTGTAATAGGCTTTGATCTAGCCTTACCACACTGAGTAAGGATGGAATCCAAAAGATAGGAATTTTTGGACATCCCTAGCTATTTTTATAGCTCCATGGCCGAATCCTATATAGGTAGGAATTGTAAAAATTTGTGTTGTGTAATATTGATGTTTGGATTGATTATGTGTATGTAGTTGTGGTTGAGTAATCGGACGAGGAATCGGGAGAATCCGGGGGCCGATTGGACGACTTTTGCTCGAAGGATAACTTCAATGGGTAAGGGGACTTTGCCTGAGGGATTTTCCGATAACTATATGTTATCCGTGATTGATTTGTGTAGCTCTGTTTGAGCTTCGTTGTGATTTTAATAATGGTCTATGCTTTAGTATGCTTTAGCATATGTTATGATGATGTATGCTTGGATGGAAAATGTTTTCATGTATGCTGAAAACCATAGTTTGATCTCTAGATCAAGTAAGGATTTTCATGCTTTATTATGATTGAATAATGCATGATTGTTGTTCATCATTATATTGTGAGGATTTTGAACTATGACTTGTCAAATTGGTGAAGCAAAATCTTCACATCCCATGTAAGGGAGTATTCGGCCATGACCATGAAAAGAGGAAAGAACATGAGTTGTTCTTGAGCATTCAATGTTTTGAAAGCAAGAAAGTGTTTTAATAACATATATTTCAAAGAAAAACAATAAGTGATTTTGATCCAAAGATCAAATACAGTTTCAACTTTCAAGTGTTTCACTAAGGTGATAACTATCTTTTTACTTTAGCAATAGGTTATCTAATTAATTAAGTGTTTTAAGAAAAAAAATAATGAAGTGATTTCATGAAAGTTACCTTAGATTTTAATGAGATATCACTTTTATATTAGAACTAAGATAACATCCGATTTTCAAATATGAAGAGGACCTTGTCCTTAAGTTTGAATTAAAGGAACCATAGTTAGAAAGTTGAATAAAGATCACATTTCCTTTACACTAAATTAGATCATGGTTTTACACTAAGCTAGTAAGGAAAAGCCTTTTCAAAATAGTTAAGGTATGTTACCTTAATCAAGTAGCAAGGTTCTTTCAAATCAATGAGTTTTCAAATAGAAAGGATTTGGGTTACAAAGAGAGTTTTCAACTCTAAATCGTAAACTTTTACACATGAGAAACCTAAGTTAAGTAATTAACTTAGTGCAAAAGAAAAGAGATATTTAAGTATAGTATATGGTGGAACAAGACCATGCACTATACCATTGATGACTTAGTTCATCAATGACTTCATAAGACTTAAGTGAAGCAATACTTATTTCATCATTTGAAACTCAAGGAATTAATATCTTAGAAAGGATCAAAGACTTATCTAAGAGGATTCTCAATCCTTCTTCATAATACTTAGGACTTGAGATGTGATTCATAAGACATAAAAACAAATATGAAACGTTTTGGGTTTTGAAACAGTAATTCGATAACGGACCGGTGGTCCGGATCCAAGAAAAGTCGTTCAATTGTTTCGGTTTTGTGATGACCGGAACGAGAGAGATCCTGAGGCTGTGCAGGTCTGGGACTGTACAATTGAAGGAATCCTGAGGCTGTGCTGGTATGGGACTGTACAGTTGAAGGAAGGCTTATAAGAATTGATTGGTACTACCTATACCAACAAGATTTATCTTCTTTTCGGGAGCCTAGAACATAAGAACTCCATAGTTAAGCGTGCTTGACTTGGAGCACTTGTAGGATGGGTGACCTTCTGGGAAGTCTCCCAGAAAGAGTGTGAGTGAGGACAAAGCACGCTGAAAAGATCCGTGTTGGTTTGTGGGGACAGTCGGCAATTCTGAAAGCAGTCTGGATCGTTCCAAAGGGATCACGAGATTTATCCGGTGGATAAAAGTTTTATAATACAAAGATGCGTATAGTTCCTAAGGAAGAGAACCTTAGCGAACCTTGAAGTTTATCTGGTGGATAGACATTAATTTATCGCATCCGCTTTGTATAAGCATTGGCATTTCATTGCATGAGTTTGTAAGGCCTTGAGCCAAGGAGTTGAGCTTACACCTTGTAGCATCTTGCTCAGGGCTGGCAAAAACCGAACATGTCCTCCCATTCACTCTCTCCGACTTTTTGTTAGCTCCATGGAGTAGGGGTCAGAGCTTACCCTTATGGCATATGGCATTAAGTCATGTACATCGCATTGCATTGCATGGCTGTTGATGATTACATTTACTTACTGTACATCACTATTCTGTTTTCGAGGATGTCTTATGCTACTAATTGATTAATATGACATATTGCGATTTATGGTAAGCATGTTGGACATGTTACCTAGTGTGCTGTTTTGTGTTACTTCTGCTATTGATACTACATATGTTCATATGCTGTCTTGTATGTCGTGCATGTAGTTATCGCATTTAAATCCATATATTGGTTACTCACCCTTGCCTGTACATGTTGGACACCCTGTTGTGTTTTTGGATACGTGTACAGATGCTTCTCAACTATCATTTGGGTCACTTGAGGACCTTGTAGCTTGCGTTTCTTGATGTCATATTAATTGTTTGAATGAGAGACGACTGGAAGGGATGATCATCATGAAGGGATATGGGAGAACATTACTACTTGACCATAGTGTAAGTTATGTTTAAAGTGATATTTATTAGTTAAGTTATGTTTATCTTGATAATTATAAGTTAAGTTTATTTTGTTATTTAATTTGATATTTATATGTTAAGTTATAGTGTAAGTTATGTTTAAGTGATATTTGTTATTTATCCATCTTTACTGACATATTTTATTATTTTTTGTATAAACAGGCATACATGGCAAATCCCACGGACATCCTTCCTACACGCAGCGGGTCAGATACCCCATTGACAAGTAAAAAAGGTAGACGCGCCACACGATTAAAAAAATTGGCCGTCAACCGTAGTGGTAATCAAAGGATGAGGGTTGAGTTTGATGGAGACTGCTTACCTATAGGGCCAATGCAAGATCAGTTCAAGAGTTTTGTGGTCGTCCTTGCCAAAAGCAAGGCTAGTATACTTATTGAGGATTGGGACCATGTACCGACGAACGTGAAGGATCAGATATGTGATAGTATCATGGTATTTTACTTTTACCCTCTTTGTTTGTATCTATTTTAATTCACCGTATTATTTTCATAAATCCTCCATTTTGTTGTGTAATATAGCTCACCTTTGAAGTGCCGGATACCGAGCGTATGAAGAAAAAATGGATTTTGTATGCGGGTGAGCGTTGGAGAGCATTTAAAACACAACTAAGCGGGAAATACATACATGGGCGTGCGGACAAATCTCCACTTGAGATGTACCCGCTCCTTGATCAAGAGACATGGGATAGATTTGTTCAGATCCGATTGGATCCCGCCTTTCAGATTAACTTGAGTTATATTATTTAACTTGACCAACCAAATTGATTTTATTAATATACTGAATTCAGTTGATGTTATTTATAATAGGAGAAAAGGAAAAAGGCGCAAGAGATCCAGAGTAAGAATCTCTGCCCCCATTGTTTGTCTCGTGGGGGATATAAAAAGCTGAGGAGGAAGACGATTGAAGAGAAGAAGAATCAACTTTTGGAAGAAGCACCCCAAGCTGATCCTACGGCTGATCCACCTCCAGAAGTTGTTGATCCACCTCCACCCCCACGCCACCATACATGGAAGAGAGCCCGACAAGGACTAGCGGGACAGTATACATCCGAGGAGGCACGTCTTGTTGCTGAAAAGATTGTAAGTATATATTCAATTCTAATTGTAATTGTAACATGTTTATCCATCATCTTACACAAATGTGACAATTGTATGTTGTAGGATTCCTTGGATGAACATAGCACACAAGGAACCTTTGTGTCTACAGGACGCAAAGATGTCTTTGCTGTGGCGATTGGAAAAGAGGGCCACCCAGGCCGTGTCCTTGGTGTTGGATGGGGTGTTAGCATTCGCCAATACCACGGACCATCTTCACATCATCGGAAAAAGGATGATATGGAGTCCATCAAGGCACAGCTTCGAGCAGAAATAAAACGAGATCTTCTCTCAGAGTTGGCATCTATGGGTTTTTCCCAGCAAAACACAAGTGCCCAACCGTCTGTACCTATGAGCACTAAGGGTTCATGTGATCATTCACATCAGCCTGATAAGGAGGATGATCAGTGTGAGTTGTATGTTGATGATCATCATGATCGCCTGTTAGTGGCATTTGGGAGGGTACACAACTTGGGAAATACCTTACACCACCAGACATTAGAGGATGATCATGTGAGGGTGGTGGTAGAAGATGTTCGAGATGTTGATGCTCTAGTCGCTGTGCCCACTGAGGAGGTTATTACAGTTGGCCAGGCCCCCGGTAATTTCATCCCTTAGCCGAGAAGACTTGTAAGGTTTTTTGTTTCAGCTAAGTTATTCATGTAATTGTTCAATTACTTATGTTTTTCTATATTTACAATTGAAATAACTTAATTGTGTTTACTTGTGCTTACTAATGCTTTACCTCTGTTTTTTGGATGATGGAAAAGATCATCGACCCAAAAGGCCTAGGTCGAATCAGAGAAAACTTGTGGCGTCTGGTTCATCGAAGGTATTCATATAATCATTCAATAACTTAAGTTTTTTTGTTTACAATTGAAATAACCTAACCGTGTTTACTAATGTTCTATATTTGCTGTTTAGGGTATTGACAAGGATGTTGAACTTGATGCTCTGGAACGTCTCGCATTAGCGGCTGTGAAACTTGGGAGGGAGTCCGCTTTTATAAATTTGGAACATGATGGCAGGCCCGACACTTTCGATATCCCCCAGAAGGACATTATGGAGATATGCATTGATAGTGAAATGCTTTGCATGACAGTTGTCTCATTATGGTGCACATAAGTATATTTTATTTCAACTAACTAATTTGTAAATTAACTAATCAAGTTTTTAACTATTATAATTAATATTTATTTCAATATCTTAGGTATCTGCATCACCTGTGTATTGATAGGGGTAACCTCCATCTTTATGGATTCCTTGACCCTCAACTAATTCAGGGTGAGACACTTAGGTCAGATTAGATTACCGAGTACATGCAACGTGTGCTTGATGAAGGCAAAAAATAGTTCTACCTAGCACCTTACCTCCATCTGTAAGTACAAGTTTTACTAATGATTTATAATTATCTGTGACTTGTCTCTAACTGTTTCCAAATGCAATAAACATTGCCAATTATTGATCATCTGTCGTGGTATGAGTGTTGTGGTCATCTTTTGTTCTTTGGAAGGAAGCCGACGAAAGAAATCAAGTTTATTGTTGAAACGTAAGCTTTTAATTAATTTAATTTGTACTACATTTGCTTTATTAATTACTCTGAAATCTATAACATACTTTAAATTCATATTTTCTTAATTATAATAGATCTATGAAAGCAAGTCGTCTTTTGGATGATGGTAGGCCTAGGCCTATTAGGTGGATTTACCCTAATGTAAGTAGTTTATTAGTACCCGAGATTCAATTGCAGTGTAAAATAGTTACTATTATGTTTTTACTCATTATATATTCAAATTGTGTATTCATTTGTAGTGTCATAGGCAATGTGGCGGCTAGGAGTGCGGATATTATGTCATGAAGTGGATGTTCAACATTGTCTCCGCGGGTATTACAGATCGATGGAAGGAGGTAACTAATAAAATTTATAAATAGTTATAGATTAATTATGTTTAGTTTTAGTTGATTAGTTATAATGGTTAATTTATCTTATGTTAATGGAATGTGCAGATTTTCGACAATCCGGAAGCATTCTCTGAAGAGGACATTAAGGACATCAAGGAGCGTTGGGCAAACTTCTTTCTTGAGATGACTACTGAACATTAATTTATGGATAACATTTGATTTCTTTAATTAGTTTAATTTGTTATATATATCTTTTTTGTTTCTTTGTTATGTATTTAATTAATTAGTTTGAATTTATTACATTATATAATTAGTTGAGTTTGTTGAATCAAAAGAAGCTGACTTTTGCATAATCAATAAAGTAGTTTGGCTTACTTAGTATAGTGATTTAGATTATGTTATTGTTGGGATTCTGTTTTAGCTGGGATTGTTCTGGTTGTACATATGAAATAGGGGTTAAGGATTATCACTGGTTTAAAACAGAGTATTTAAAAAAAAATTGGATTATCAACATCGGTTACAACAGAGAACCGGTGTTGAACTATCAATTTAAATCGGTTCTGAGTTATAACCGATGTGAAACGTATCACTTTCAAAATCGGTTACAAGACAAAACCGATGTTGAATTTTAAATTTCAACATCGGTTCTAGATTATAACCGATGTTAAAAGTTCTCTTTCAATAAATTATTAATCTGTTGAATGGGCACTTTCAAAATCGGTTTGGTTTATAACCGATGTGGAAATGTAAATTTCAACATCGGTTGGAAACTGATGTTAAAGGTCTTACATTCTACATCATCTGTTTCTACATCGGTTCCATAACCGATTTAGAATGATATTTTTAACTGATTTAAAACGTGTTAATTGCACTAGTGATTCTCTGCAATGGAAGACAATTGATACTTTGTTTCCAGATTTCGCCAATGAGCCAAGAAACCTTAGGTTTGGACTTGCTACGGATGGAATGAATCCATATGGTAACTTAAGCAGTATTCATAGTTCATGGCCTATTCTCCTGGTAATTTACAACGTACCTCCTTGGTTGTGCATGAAGCGCAAATACATGATGTTATCTATGATGATTTCCGGCCCAAAACAACCAGGAAATGACTTAGATCTTTATCTAAGGCCCTTGATTAAAGACTTGAAAAAGTTGTGGGTGGAAGGTGTTGATGTAGTAGATGGGTATTCTCATGAGACTTTCAAGATGTGTGCCATGTTATTTTGCACCATCAATGACTTTGCAGCATACGGGAACTTGTGCGGGTACAGTGTTAAGGGGCATAAAGCATGCCCTATATGTGAAGAAGGCACATGCTTCACTCAATTGCATCATGGAAGGAAGACAATTTACCTTGGATATCGGAGATTTCTCAGACGTGATCACCCATATCGTAAATTGAAAAAAGCTTTTAACGGATGCCAGGAGAGTGAAATTGCTCCGAAGGCCTTAACCGGAGAGCAAGTTTATCAACGGATGAAGGACATCAATGTTATCTTTAGCAAGGCCCAAAAGAAGGCTAAGGCTACTGAGAAAAACATATGGAAGAAGAGATCTATCTTCTTTGATCTTCCATACTGGTGCAAACTTGATGTCAGACACTGTATTGATGTCATGCATGTGGAGAAAAATGTGTGTGATAGTTTAATCGGAACACTTCTCAACATTCAAGGCAAGACAAAGGACGGTGTGAATGCTCGTCTAGATTTGGTTGCGATGGGTATACGAGAGAAGTTAGCTCCATAATCAAAGGATGGTAAGCGGACATATTTGCCTCCAGCATGTCATACTTTGTCAAAAAAAGAGAGAACAAGTTTCTGTGAGTGTCTACGGGGCGTCAAAGTGCCACAGGGTTACTCTTCAAATGTCAAGAGGCTTGTCTCAAATGATCTCAAATTAGTTGGTTTAAAATCTCATGATTGCCATGTCTTGATGCAGCAACTACTACCAGTGATTATTCGTGGTATTGCTCCTAAAAATGTTAGACATGCCATAACTAGGTTGTGCTCATTTTTCTATGTTATATGTAGCAAAGTCATTAACCCCCAAAAGTTGGATCAGTTGGAAGAAGAGGGTGCTACTATCTTGTGCCAATTGGAGATGTATTTTCCTCCTTCATTTTTCGACATCATGGTTCACTTAATTGTTCATCTGGTGCGGGAGATTAGATTGTGTGGCCCTATTTATTTAAGGTGGATGTACCCAGTTGAGCGATACATGAAGATCTTGAAAGGGTATGTAAAGAATCCACACCATCTTGAAGTATCTATTGTTCAAAGGTACGTTGCAGAAGAAGCTATTGAGTTTTGTTCAGACTATTTCTGAAACGGAACCTATCGGGATTCCTAAGTCTCGTCATGAGGGAAGATGTACAGGTAAGGTTACACGAGGTGTAACTCTTTTGAGCAAAGGTCGGGAAGAAGTGCTTCAAGCACATTTATATATATTGAATAACACTGATGATGTTGAACCTTTTCTACTTGCTCACAAACGAAAGGTCAAGGAAGATAACCCTCGAAGGAATGAAAAATGGTTGTTGAACCATCATAACAAGACTTTCCTAAATTGGTTTAAAGAAGAAATTTTAAAGGATGATACTGCTTCTGATACATTAACATGGCTAGCACATGGACCTAACTTTAATGTCATATGTTGCAGCGGATACGACATCAATAAGTTTTCCTTTTATACAAAGTCCCAAGAGGACAAGAGTACCGTGCAAAATAGTGGGGTTATGATCGTGGCTGAGTCCATGCACTTCTCTACCTCAAAAGATACAAACCCCATTATGGCACCCAACTCTTACTTTGGAGTTATTGAAGATATTTGGGAGGTCGATTACACTAAATCTAGAATTGCAGTTTTTAAATAGTGGGTTGACAGTAAAAGTGGCGTACAAACCGATGAATTAGGATTTACATTGGTAGATCTTAACAAGGTAGGTTATACGGAAGAGCCTTTCATCATGGCTTCCGAAGCAAAATAAGTGTTTTATATCAATGATCCTTCTAACAAAAAGTGGTCAGTGGTTCTCCAAGGAAAAAGCATGCATAATGGTAGTGATGAAAATCAAGATTCAACTCTTGATATTCCTGAGACTCCTGCTTTCTCAACACGGGTGCCTACTTTCATTGAGGAAAATGAGGTGGACGATGTACATGCCACTCATGATGATCATCATGAAGGGATATTGGTCTAAATTAATATAGTGTAAGTTATGTTTAAATTAAAGTATGCAAATATAGTGTAAGTTTTGTTTAAATTAAAGTATGCATAGTGTAAGTTTTGTTTAAATAAAGTAGGCTTATATTTTATTTATCCATGTTAAACTATCCATTTTTATTTTTCAATGTCATTAATCCTAATTTTTTTTTTTTTATCTAAACAGGCATACATATGGCTGATTCAACAGGCTCTCATTCACAGAGCGAGTCAGGTAGTCTGCCTTCCAAAAAAGGGGTAGATCAGCCACAACTTTGAAAAAGTTGACCCTATCTAGGATTAATGACCAGAGGCTTCAAATCCAGTTTGATGGACATGGGGAGCCCATGGGAGATAATGCTAAGAGTTTCACCAATTATGTGGTTGTGCAAGCTAAAAGCCATGCTAGCATTCTGATCGATGATTGGGTGTCAGTACCTCGGACCGTGAAGGATCAGATTTGGGAGTCAATCACGGTATTTTACTTTTTACCCTCTGTGTTTTTATTTACATTATTTAAGCATATTATCATCCACTAATTCCTTATTTTTATTCTGTAATTAATGTAGCTCACATGAGACTTACCGAATACTCCTGCAAGTAAGAAAAAATGGCTATCTCTTGTGGCTAAGCGTTGGACGGGGTTTAAGTCTTTTTTGGGTCAAAAGTACATATTTGGAGAGAAGGCCGACGAATCTTCTCTTGAGACTTACCCATTCCTTGATCAGGAGACATGGGATATGTTTGTTGCAAGCCGAAGCGCTCCTGACTTTTCGGTTAGTTGAAGTTAATTTTTTTTTATTAATAGGCCAACCTAATTAATTTCTTGGTTTAACTAAATTGAGTACTTGCTATTTGTAACAGACAAAAAGGGAAAAGGCTAAGGCGATTCAGAAAAAGAATGTCCACCCCCACATCATGTCTCAAGGTGGGTATAGATTGGTTCAGAAGAGGATGATGGAGGAGAAGTTGAGAAAGAGGCAAGATAAGTTAAAAGAGCAGGAAGAAGCAGGAGAGGAAACAGTTGTTGATCCTCCGTCTCCACCCCCACGCGAGGACACATGGGTGGAATGCCGAAAGACTAAATCTGGAGGTTTTAAAGTTGAAGCCACACGCGTTGTTGCTGAAAAGATTGTAAGTAACAAACTAACTGCCTTTCTACTTGTAATTGTGACAAACTTATTTACACATTGTCTTACTTACACTTTTTTTTTGAATTTCGTCCATGTAGGTTTCGTTGAAGGAACAAAGCTCATAAGGATCCTTCGTTCCACAGGGACGTTCAGATATCCTGGCCGTTGCCTTAGGCAAAGACGACCACCCTGGCCGTGTCCGTGGTGTTCCAGGGACAGTGGGAATTAAGAAATTCCATGGATCACGCGGGTCACATGGGCGAGGCGAGTAGGCGATGATCAGTAGGGAGGAGCTTAAAGAGGAGATTAAAGAGGAGCTTTTGAGTTCGCTTTTAAAGGACCTAAGTCTGATGTGATCGCTTTTGAAGGAGTTTTCATCTATGCAATCCGAAGCAACCCTAATGAACCAACCTTCACATGTGAGCACAAAGGGGAGTTGTCCAAACATAGATGTGGAGGTTGATGATGAGGTACATTCATATTCATTCAATCAATTAATTAACAAGTCATTTCTCTATTTACAATTGAAATGACTTGACAATATTTACTAATGCTTTATGTATGTAAATTGTTTAGGACATTGACAAAGTTGGTCCATCGAAGCCGTCGCAGCAAAGAAGGAAGTCTCCTTCTTTACCTCAAGTATTCATGATCATTCAATTACTTATGTTTTCTTAATTATTTACAATTGAAATAACTTAACCGTGTTTAATGGTTTATCCTTGTTGTTTAGGACAACACAGCTCCATTGAAGCCGAAGCCGAAAAGGCGTCGATCTTTGGTAGCTCGCTTGGCTGCATTTGGGGTGGATTATAGAAATGAAGACATTATTATGCTGTTGGAACACGATGGCGCTATGAACGCCCCTATTTTTGCATTCACTGGTGAGGATATGGGACACATATGCGTTGATGGTCAATGGATAGCCAATACGGTTCTAAGTATCTGGTGCACGTAAGTACATTTTTTCACCTTATATTGCATCTTAGGTATTTCAATACTATAATTTATTTCAATATATTACGTAATTAACATCAACTTATTTCATATCCTAGGTATCTGCATCGTCTAACTCTTGAAAGGGGCAACGATAATGTTTATAGATTCTTAGACCCCGACATCACTCTAGGTGATTTCTGCATTAATCCCCAGCGATTAGTGGATACATGCAGAACCTACTTGACTTCAATCGGAAACATATATGTATGGCACCATTCGTAAGGAATGGTCATTGGCAGTTGCTCCTACTTATTGTTGGATATTTATTTAAAAATAATTTCTTTTGAAAGTTTTAAAATCTGTTCCTTATTATCATTTACTATAATTAATTTTCTTTAATGTTTTGTTAATAATTTGATTTAGTTTTATTATTTTTTAATGCCTTTTAATTACTTTGTCCTTAATTTGCTTTAAAATATCTCCAACGGAAGAATTTCATTTCATTGCAATTGAATTGGTTATAAATGTTGAATTGGTTATCAATTGAATTGGTTATAATGTTCCAATGTTACTAACATTAATTTGAAATTAAAATCGTTACTTTGTTCAATATATAAAGATGAACGTGTTATTGGTTTTGGGTGTTAATGAGACAATTATTTTTGGTCCAAAAACGGAAGATCTGAAGGAATTGAGGCTTGCATTCAACTTCTATATAAAGATGGCTTCCAACCGTGAATGAGATAGAAGATGATTCTTTTGCTTCTTCTAAAGTTGTATTCTTATTTGTAACAATCACTTTTCTCTCTTTTCCTTTCTTTTTAATGTGTAAGAGTTGATATTGTTCTTGCTGTTCTGTGTTCCCAGGGTAAGATTATTACTCTGGAAGAGTCTGTTAAATCCTGGGGGATATTCGCATTATTTTATATATTGTGGCGAAATAATCCTTAAGGACAGTGTGATTTCACACGTCTCAGACTATAACTAATTTTGTGTTCTTCATCCTTCTCTCTATTTATTTTATTTATTTCATTTTATATATTATTTTTCTAACAATCTTAAGGATTATTTCCTATGAAAATCCGTTTCTTCTCTATTTTAAAGTTTTAATCTTGTCCTTTTTAGTGAGAATTTGGTATGCCCAAGCTTTATTATTTTATCTATATCTATGTTTTTTTTTTTTTTTTTGTTGTTGTTCTATGTTCCTCGACAAGTTTGATTATGAGGTGGACACAAATTTCACAACCCGATGGAAGGAAGCCTAGAATTTTTTGGTTTCATTATATATGCCACCATTACCGATGGTATTAGGGTTGTGTCATGGGAGCCTGATAAATTTTGATGAATCTTTTCAACGCATTAAACTTTCTCTGAAGCAATTTTTAAATATATATTTTTTTTAAAGGAGATTGCCTCACACCCTTTGTGAGATGTTTGAGATATAAAATAAAACATCCATTTGACGGTTGGATTTGAGTTTGATTTCTGATAAGGTCTTGGACTCTGAATTTGTTTGAAACCAGTGCTATGGTGTAATTGAATGAAGCGATACGGGTTGTATGGTTACGGTGAGCAGCTTATGGTGCTGGGAGTGGGTTTGAATGCAGCGCCGCTCTTTTGCTGCAAAACAGGGGTATGAAGGTATATATTATATATTTACCTATATTGATGCTATGGTAAGAATCAAACCCAACAAAGCTGCATGGTAAGAACCATTGTTTTGAAGCTTGCTCATGGTAATGGATATATAAAAAGGTGTGTTCTATTGTGACTTACATTTGGCCACATATATATAGTTTTTGACATTCATTATAATTTTTTATATGATATGGTATTACCATTTATTTTGTTTTTATTTATATTTTATGATATGGTGATGGAACATTATTGTACAGATATAATGTGATGGCTCAAGGGCCCTGACTGTGTTTGATATGAGATTTTGAGTTTCAAGTTATGTTGCTAAGTGGAAGAAAAATCGTGAACAGAGTTAACTATCTTGGGCGAATGTTGTTACGAAATATGATTCCAGATTCGCAGAATGAGTTCTGCTACTGGGGTTGTGGGTTAGGTGGAGTTCCTTCTGTATTTGTTGCATATTTATTGATTTAATGAAGTAAAATATAATTACACTTATTTTTTTGGAGATGAGTTTCGGTGGAGGGGTTCAAATTAACATTAACGTAGCTGTATGGTATCAAGAGGCGAATGGTGTTGGAATTGTGGGTGATATAAAACCTTGTTTTGGTGCTCTTGAAATGCTTGAAATGAAAGCTTGATAAAATGGTAAGGTGATATAAAACCTTGTTTTGGCCCTCTAATCCTATAATTGCTGCTATGGTCCTTTTTGTAGGATTGTGAGTTATACACATTTTGATTATTATATATATATTTTGAAATATTTATTGAGTTTGAAATTAAATTTGGATGAGATGAGATTTATGTATGCATTTCAATGCATATAAATATATATATGATGAGGTATGACGAACCTCCTTTTCCATGTGCAAACATGGTTTAAGGAGATGATAAAATGTTGTGGTCATTTCAAAAACTAGTCTAATGCTAAATGTGAAATGATGGATGGTAGACTTTGGGGCTACCATATTTGTGCAAAATGTTTTACCTCCTACACTTTAGTAGGGGGTGAACTTTAATAGTTGATTTCCCACTATATTAAATATAGTGATGTTAATTGAATTTAAGTTCAATGATTATGTGCTAACCCTTGGTAGTGGTGAAAAAAGTGTGATTTTGTGTGTTAAAATCATAAGGAAGGTGATAGTGTAATGCTATCACAAAAATTATGCTGAGAAACTCCTTAGAAGTTTAGACACTACAAAACTAAACATTGAGTACCCTTATGATGCTAACATTCAATCAAAGAAAAATAGAGACAATTCTATTGCTCAATCTGTGTTACCCATATTATTGGAAGTTTATTGCATTCAACCAACTTAATGAGTTTGTTACAAAAATATTTTTATTGGGCTTGTTAAGCTCATATAATATTTGAGAGGTACCATGAATTATGGTGTTATGTAACTGATTTCCCACTGTATTAGAATGATGCAATGATGTTAATTGGAGTTGATTCATATAAGAATAAATCTACATTTGGATTTATCTTTATCCTCAGTGGAGGTGTTGTCGCTTAGAGTTCATCTAAGCAGACTTGTATAGCCTGATCTATTAATGAGACCAGGTTTATTACTTTAGACTTGGTAAGATATGTGACTGAATGACTAAGAATTAATATGACTAAGAATTAATCTTCTTAGCCAAAATTCTTTGATGGAAGAAATTTTTCTATCCCTTATCTATACATTTTGATTGTCAAGCGACAATAGTGAATATATTTTAAAAGAGACATATATATGTTTACAATTTTGAAAAGTAGCTACTGAATGATGAGGCCTAATTTTTGAGAGGTTAAAAATGAATTTGACCTACGTGCTCACAAAGCAAAAAGCTAGTGAGTAAAACATCGAGGGGAATGAAACTTGAGCCAATGTGAAATTAACGGTGATGGTAACCCAACCTTTGTGATTGGAGATCCCATGAAGAAGGTTCATATGGGTAAAAACAAGTCACTTGTTAGTTCTGCTAGTACTAATAATTTTGTCTCTTCCTATGGTGAGAGAAGTGCTAAGCTGCATTATTGAGAGGATAAGCTTTAAAGCTTTTAGTGATTTTTCATATCCCGTATGGGTGGTGTATGAATTGCAGCATACACTTGATGAAATCACCTATGTGAGTGTCAAGTGGGGCCGCTTGTATGAGATTGTGACATAATCTCTAGGGCACTCATGAATTACCAGGCGCGCGCATGGCCTATTAGCGCAAAACAGCGTAATAGCAAGAATTGTGGGGGTGTAATGTCATTGGTAGACCTCTAACATATACTAAAGTGTTTTGGTTCATAGAAGTTTACTTCACCGACTCACTTGTACGGTATGTCTATTAGTCTAGGTCTGGTTCATAGTGATGGAGGCAAAGGAGGGGCAAGTCAATTTTGCAACAAAAGTAGATCAATCCATTCAAGTCCAAGAAAAACCATTCAAGTCCAAGTGATCAGTGTTCTTATTTTGGCTATACCTTGAGTTATAGATGTCCGATTGAAGTGATTCTTAATTCGTTTGAAGCTCTAAACCTGATTCGTACTCTATCATGATCAAAACCGGGATAGAAGTTAGGGACGCTGTTCTGGACGGATTTGGTCTTATTTAGAAATTTTTAGGCTTGTAATTGGGTTTTGGTTTTAATTGTATAATGGGCTTCATGGTCCACGAAAATGCTCACCTCCTTAACCTAGAATGCTCCTTAGCTTCTATAAATAGGACTTGTATTGCCTCATTTTTGATAACTTTGAATGAAATTAGAATTTATCCTATTTGGGTATTTTTGTGAGTTGAGCATTGGCTCCTCCTCTTCAAGTTCTTGGATTAGAACTTGTTTGATTCTTATCAAAGAGTTCTATCTCTTTGTGGCGAATCCTCCTTGGCTTATCAATCTTCCAAATCCATTGGAATATTGTGGCGCCTTCCCTTTCATCTTCTTCCTCTTCCATTTTCTTAATTTATTTTATGTTCTTCTTTACATTTGCGCCATTTACATTCTGTTTTTAGTTGTTGCACTTTAATTCTTTGTTTGGTTAAGTTTCTTGTTTAATTATTTCCATTCTTTAGTTGTTTCCTTTTGTTAATCATATTCGGGTGACAACCGCACCTTCTTCTTCCCTCAATTCTTTTCATCTTTTTAACATAAGAACTAAGAACAAGCTCTTGTATAGATCCTTAAAACTTGATGATTCCAAAAATAACTTTGGCCACAAAATTTTTCTGAAAATTACAGAAAAGAACGCCCCAAACTGATTTTAAGTGAATCACAAAGATCAAATAGCCTTTTGAAGCATGAACATGATGAACAAGGGGTTGTTCTTGGGAAGTGTGCCAAGAAATTAAATTCCCCCAAATTGATGTCAAGTTCATGTTTTAAACTGAAAAATTGATTGGTATACTTGATTCCACTTGTAAAGACCTTCCAATCAAGGTGTAAATTAACACTCTAACACCATTTCGTGAAATTCATTAAGATCAAAGTGGCTCATACTCCAAGAATAAGATGAAGAATTCAAAAAAATTCAAAAATCTAAAACATGGAATATGAGGAAAGGAAGCAACTTGAGCTATGAAACATCTTTTGGATGCTATGAATTACAAACCCCAATGGTCTAACAACTCATTACAACACCACAAATGATCAAAATTGATGATCAAAATGTGGGGTTGGGCATGGGTTTCAAGGTTAAAAAAATAGCTCAAAAATTGCAAAAATTTCAACACAATCCAACTAGCAAAACCCAAACTAAAAAAGAAATTAAACTCAAGGAAGCTAGCTCTGATACCACATGATATGATCCAAGTTGGAATCATCAAGTTTTAAGGATCTATCCAAGAGCTTGTTCTTAGTTCTTATGTTAAAAAGATGAAAAGAATTGGGGGAAGAAGAAGGTGCGGTTGTCACCCGAATATGATTAACAAAAGGAAACAACTAAAGAATGGAAATAACTAAACAAGAAACTTAACCAAACAAAGAATTAAAATGCAACAACTAAAAACAGAATGTAAATGGCGCAAATGTAAAGAAGAACATAAAATAAATTAAGAAAATGGAAGAGGAAGAAGATGAAAGGGAAGGCGCCACAATATTCCAATGGATTTGGAAGATTGATAAGCCAAGGAGGATTCGCCACAAAGAGATAGAACTCTTTGATAAGAATCAAGCAAGTTCTAATCCAAGAACTTGAAGAGGAGGAGCCAATGCTCAACTCACAAAAATACCCAAATAGGATAAATTCTAATTTCATTCAAAGTTATCAAAAATGAGGCAATACAAGTCCTATTTATAGAAGCTAAGGAACATTCTAGGTTAAGGAGGTGAGCATTTTCGTGGACCATGAAGCCCATTATACAATTAAAACCAAAACCCAATTACAAGCCTAAAAATTGCTAAATAAGACCAAATCTGTCCAGAACAGCGTCCCTAACTTCTATCCCGGTTTTGATCATGATAGAGTACGAATCAGGTCTAGAGCTTCGAATAAGGATTGTAGATAATTCTCTTATCTTTCCAACGAATTAACAATCACTTCAATCGGACATCTATAACTCAAGATATAGCCAAAATAAGAACACTGATCACTTGGACTTGAATGGTTTTTCTTGGACTTGAATGGATTGATCTTCTTTTGTTGCAAAATTGACTTGCCCCTCCTTTGCCTCCATCATTCCCCCCTTCTTAGAGAAAATTCGACCTCGAATTTATTATCTCCATACCTACATCAAGAGAAAGAACTAAGTTTATGGAAATTGAAAGTAAATCAAACATTGGATTTCCTTGAGTAGGAATCCTTTTATTTTTCTTATGTGCAACACCCAATCCTCCAGGGTCAAACACAAATTTAAAGAACTCACCACATGTGGCAAAGATGTTAGGAAATTTTTCATTATGCTCATACAACACCTTAAGATTGGTGAAGTCTAGAAATTGAAGTTCAAGGCGAGTAGGAAAGTTATACCTTTGAGAATTTGCATTGACGACCATATTTACCTCTCTATGCTTGGGCATGATGACATTTGAGAGTATTGCATCCTTTTTGGAATGCATCAAGTTATTCTCATAGGTGGAATACTCAAGTTTGGGCCCATTGTACTTTTCACCCAAATAAACAATCGATGATCCTTTTTGAAGTAAAACAGCCCCCATGTTCACATTAGATGCATCACATTCAATTCGAAAGGACTTTGCAAGAATAGGTAAAGCAAGAATGAATGCATTAGTGAGCCTATCAAACGAGTCTACATGCAATTTTTGAGAACTTACATTAAACCCAAGAAGGCTAACATGATTTGTGCAAGATGAATTTTTATCAAAATTAGCATAAAAATTACATACCCTCATATCATGATACCCACTTTTCAAATCAAACTTAGAAAGATGGCAATAGTCATGCAATTCATTAAGCAAGTAATTAAACCTATTTAATGTAGGAAAGTAGCAAGACCCATGCAATTTACCAGGCATGTTATCAAATATAGGGGTAGACTGTTCATGATTTTGGGGAGCCAGGCAAGTAAACAAACCGTGGGGTGTTTCCTTTGGACACACTTCTTCAAGTGCATTGGTTGTCTTGTAAGCTTCCTTTGAAGGCACATACTCAATTCTCTCACTTTCTTTTGCCTCTTTTTCTTTAGCATCACTCTCTTTTGCTTTCACCTCCCTCTCATGTTTTCTCTCAACATGGACCTCACTCTCTTGTTCTAATTTCTCTCCCTCTTTCTTTTCTTCATCTCTTTTCAATCTCAAATTTGTCTCTTGAATTTTGTCTTGAGACATTTTCTTCCAATATGCTTCAAAGTTATCAATCTTTCTTTTCAATCTCTCCTCTTTTCTCTTAATATTTTTTTCACTCTTTTCCTTCCCATTTGGGCATTGATAATCCAAATGCCCCCATCCAAAACACACTAGGCACCTCATATCTCTACTTCTAAGTTTAAGAGTTGGAGTAGAAGGAACATTGCAATATCTTTTGTGCCTCTTTCTTTTGAGTTGTTGCTCGACCATTCATGGATTGGTGTACTAAGTCATCAAGCTCCACATAGCGTTGAAGCCCAACAATGTCTTGGATGTCTTGGTTTAGGCCATGGAGAAACCGAGCCATTGTTGCCTTTCTTCCTTCATCAATATTGGCTCTAATCAAAGTCATCTCCATTTCTTTGTAATACTCATCCACACTCTTAGTGCCTTGTGTTAACCTTTGCAATTGGTTGCGAAGATCCCTTTGATAGTGGTATGAAACATGTCTCTTCCTTATCACGGCTTTCATCTCCCTCCAATTAGCAATAGGTTGCTCATCATATCTCTTCCTTTCCTTTTGGAATTGATCCCACCATATCAAGGCATAATCAACAAACCCAAGAGATGCTATCTTCATCTTCTTTTGTTCACTATAGTGGTGACAAGAGAAGATTCGTTCTATTTTCATCTCCCATTCTAAGTAGGCTTCAGGGTCATTTCTTCCTTGGAAAGTAGGTATTATCACTCCCTCAATCCTATCTAAAGGTCTCACCATTTTCCTAACTAAGTGTTTCACTCAAATTGGCTTTTTCCACACCATTGGTTTGTTTTGCACTCTTGCCTTTTCTCACTCAAAGTCCTCTTTCAATATCCTTGGAAAAGAACTATACTAATTCAAGAATGTAAACAAGTACCAAATCTTTGTGAAAAATCCAAACTAGCAATCAATCAAGAAGTTCAAGAAAAGAAAACTACTAAGACAAAACTTAGAAATTTAAAGACAAGCAAGAAAAGCTAAAAAGAAAAGAAAGCACACTCTAATGGAGAAGTAAGAAGACAAAGACTCAAGAACTAGTGTTTAGGAATAGAATTTGAGCCAAAGATATGTCCAAAACATCAAGTAATACCAATTTTAAGGCTAGAAACACTTAGAATAGGGGTTTTGTGGCCTAATTTGAATTCTGCTGATTTTTTTTTTGTACTTTTTATAATTGCAGATTGGTCCCTTTGTATTTTTCTGAATCCGAATTTTTTTTTTTACTTTTTGGGATCCTTACTTTTGCAAAAATAACTTTGGCCACAAAATTTTTCTGAAAATTACAGAAAAGAACGCCCCAAACTGATTTTAAGTGAATCACAAAGATCAAATAGCCTTTTGAAGCATGAACATGATGAACAAGGGGTTGTTCTTGGGAAGTGTGCCTAGAAATTAAATTCCCCCAAATTGATGTCTAGTTCATGCTTTAAGCTGAAAAAATGATTGGTATACTTGATTCCACTTGTAAAGACCTTTCAATCAAGGTGTAGATTAACACTCTAACACCATTTCGTGAAATTCATTAAGATCAAAGTGGCTCAAACTCCAAGAACAAGATGAAGAATTCAAAAAAATTCAAAAATCTAAAACATGGAATATGAGGAAAGGAAGCAACTTGAGCTATGAAACATCTTTTGGATGCTATGAATTACAAACCCCAATGGTCTAACAACTCATTACAACACGACAAATGATCAAAATTGATGATCAAAATGTGGGGTTGGGCATGGGTTTCAAGGTTAAAAAAATAGCTCAAAAATTGCAAAAATTTCAACACAATCCAACTAGCAAAACCCAAACTAAAAAAGAAATTAAAAACTCAAGGAAGCTAGCTCTAGATACCACATGATATGATCCAAGTTGGAATCATCAAGTTTTAAGGATCTATCCAAGAGCTTGTTCTTAGTTCTTATGTTAAAAAGATGAAAAGAATTGGGGGAAGAAGAAGGTGCGGTTGTCACCCGAATATGATTAACAAAAGGAAACAACTAAAGAATAGAAATAACTAAGCAAGAAACTTAACCAAACAAAGAATTAAAGTGCAACAACTAAAAACAGAATGTAAATGGCGCAAATGTAAAGAAGAACATAAAATAAATTAAGAAAATGGAAGAGGAAGAAGATGAAAGGGAAGGCGCCACAATATTCCAATGGATTTAGAAGATCGATAAGCCAAGGAGGATTCGCCACAAAGAGATAGAACTCTTTGATAAGAATCAAGCAAGTTCTAATCCAAGAACTTGAAGAGGAGGAGCCAATGCTCAACTCACAAAAATACCCAAATAGGATAAATTCTAATTTCATTCAAAGTTATCAAAAATGAGGCAATACAAGTCCTATTTATGGAAGCTAAGGAACATTCTAGGTTAAGGAGGTGAGCATTTTCGTGGACCATGAAGCCCATTATACAATTAAAACCAAAACCCAATTACAAGCCTAAAAATTGCTAAATAAGACCAAATCCGTCCAGAACAGTGTCCCTAACTTCTATCCCGGTTTTGATCATGATAGAGTACGAATCAGGTCTAGAGCTTCAAATAAGAATTGTAGATAATTCTCTTATCTTTCCAACGAATTAGGAATCACTTTAATCGGACATCTATAACTCAAGATATAGCCAAAATAAGAACACTGATCACTTGGACTTGAATGGTTTTTCTTGGACTTGAATGGATTGATCTTCTTTTGTTGCAAAATTGACTTGCCCCTCCTTTGCCTCCATCACATAGTCCGAAAGACACCAGATTCAAAGCATTAACATTCATGTGATCAACTCTAAATTCTCTGATTTTCTATTCACAAATTATTTTGAAATATGTGAGGGATTGTTGGATATTTATTTCAAAATAATTTCTTTTGAAAGTTTTAAAATCTGTTCCTTATTATCATTTACTATAATTAATTTTCTTTAATGTTTTGTTAATAATTTGATTTAGTTTTATTATTTTTTAATGCCTTTTAATTACTTTGTCCTTAATTTGCTTTAAAATATCTCCAACGGAAGAATTTCATTTCATTGCAATTGAATTGGTTATAAATATTGAATTGGTTATAATGTTCCAATGTTACTAAAATTAATTTGAAATTAAAATCGTTACTTTGTTCAATATATAAAGCTGAACGTGTTATTGGTTTTGGGTGTTAATGAGACAGTTATTTTTGATCCAAAAATGGAAGATCTGAAGGAATTGAGGCTTGCATTCAACTTCTATATAACGATGGCTTCCAACCGTGAATAAGATAGAAGATGATTCTTTTGCTTCTTCTAAAGTTGTATTCTTATTTGTAACAATCACTTTTCTCTCTTTTCCTTTCTTTTTAATGTGTAAGAGTTGATACTGTTCTTGTTGTTTTGTGTTCCTAGGGTAAGATTATTACTCTGGAAGAGTCTGTTAAATCCTGGGGGATATTCGCATTATTTTATATATTGTGGCGAAATAATCCTTAAGGACAGTGTGATTTCACACGTCTCAGACTATAACTAATTTTGTGTTCTTCATCCTTCTCTCTATTTATTTTATTTATTTCATTTTATATATTATTTTTCTAACACTTATTCCTAGCCAGCATACTATCGTCTTCTTATGCTCATTGCACCGTGAGCCGGTGAAGGAGGTGAAGAATGCAATCGATACGTACGTAAACTTTAATTTAATATAATTTGTAACATTTTCTTTTATCTTATTACATGAACATGCATGTAATTGACATGTATATTTTTTTATCACATAGAGCTATGATTGCATGTAGTCTCGCTTGCGCGAATGGGAAAAGTAGGACTATCAAGTCAAAAAGAAACCTTGATTGGATTGTCCCAAAAGTAAGTAGTTTATTAAATGGTAATTATTATTTTTACTATATTTATACAATTACTACTTGATATTGACCAATTTCATATTCATTTGTAGTCTCGTCGTCAAAAAGGCAGTTGGGAGTGTGCATATTATGTGATGAGCTATATGTTGACCATTGTCTCGGTGGGTATTACTGATGGATGGGAGCAGGTAATTAATAGATTTTTAACAAGTTAATATTAATTATATTTTTTTTTTTTGTTGATGACTTAAATTAATGTTAAGTTTATTTGAACTTCTACAGGCTTTCAACAATCAGTCTAGTCTCACTGATCAGGAATTCACAAACTTGTGGGAGCTCTTTGCAACCTTCTTTTTTAAGTACGCTGCAGAGAAAAATGTAGATGTAGATCCTAAGTACTTAGAAAATGTTGATTAGTTTTGTGTATATATAGTGAATTGTGTACTTGTATAGAATTCTGGATATATGTGTATATGTTTGTAGATTTCTGCATATATATATTGAATTGTGGACTTATATATATCTATAGAATTATGCATATTGAATTGTGGGTACTTATATAGAATTCTGGATTATGTTTGTGTAAATGTATATATATAAATAATGATCACTGTTGTGTGGAGTATGTTGAATTTTGGATTCTGGACTTCTTTGAGTAATGTTGAAAAGCCTGGATTTATTATATAGTGTGTTTGTAGAATTCTACAGGGAGGATGAGAAGGATTCACTATAAAACAGAAATTTAAAAAAAAAATTACTTTTAACGTTAGTTAAAAATAAAAACAGACGTTAAAATATACTTTTAATGTCTGTTTCTCTAAAAAACAGACGTTAAAAGTAATACTTTTCACATCTGTTGTCTTATCATGGGATGTTGAAAGTATGACTTTTAACGTCTATTGTTATGTTTAACCAACGTTAAAATCATTACTTTTAACCTCTGTTTCCAACCGATGTTAAAAGACACATTTTTAACGTCTTCTCTATTAACGTCGCCTCCATAACCGACGTTAAAAGCCTTTTTTAACAGACGTTAAAAGGGTTTTCTGCACTAGTGTATGTGTCAGGTAAACTGAGATTAGACAAGGAAATTGAACCCTTATGACTTACAGGCATAAGAGATCCATCAGCAGTGTGCATGGAACGAGCAATATCATTTTCAGATAAGGACGAAAAAAGACAAGATGCAGAAGTCTTGTGATTACAACAGACAGAGTCTAAATACCATTTAGTGTTACCTGATGTGGTGGAAAAGGCTGCAGGATTATTACCATTACCATTACCAAAGGAAGGAAGAAGTCTCTTAAGAAAAGATGCAAGATCACTGATGGAGAATGTAGGCGGAGTCTGTGAAGGAGAACCCGCAGATTCATTGGCAGGAGTAGGAGAACTGGGACGAGATTAATTCCGGTTCTAGTAAGATCGTGGAGGACGAGTAGGACAATTCCGAATCAAGTGTCCTAATTTCTTGCAGTATCGACAACAATTTGCAACAATATGACCTTTTTTCATGCAATTGTGACATTCAATAGTAGGACAATCGAAGAAGGAATGCCCAAACTTATAGCAATGACGACAAAATCTTTCCATTATAGCACAATAAATTCAAATAATTGCATTATCGGAACAGAGTTGATGAAAACTGAGTGCAAAAATGGAAAAATCTCACCGAAATACTTAAGGAAGGGTCAACAACGGTTGGTTAACACGCGGTCAACTGAGTCAGAGGTGCTGGTCAACGAGTCAAAGTGTGGGTCAAAGGGGCAGCTCCACGGGTCAACAGTACGGGTCAGGGCGCAACCCGGATCTGAGAGTGACATATGTAACACACGCGCAGAAGTGGCGATGGTGCGTGGCGGAGCGTCTGAAGGCGGACGGAGGTGATTTTTCACGGGCAAGCAAATCGGAGGACAGCGGTGACAATGGTAGGGGCGGTGAGATGAAAAGCTTGCCAGAGTAAGCAGAACTAGAATGGCCGACAGTGAGACTTGAAAACCAACGAAAGAGGATCAAAAAAAATTTCCACAGGAAAAAAATAAGAAGGAGACTAGCAGGAATTGTAAGCCAAAGCTCTTGGTACCATGTATAAAGTAAAGATGGGAATATGGAAATATGTTTTCTGTATATTCAATTTATTTTCAATGTACAATGAGGTGCTCCTATTTATAGGGCAGGATAGGAGACAGGAGAATAAAAATAAAACCTATACAATAACTACACATAAAAGCCTAATCAATTACAATATCAATAACAAATCAAGCCTAATCAATTACAATATCAATAACAAATCAATCACCATAATAACAATATCGTAACAATTGGAAGGAGTCCTCGCTTAGACGCCCCGACAGTACCTCGAGAGATTAGTCTCTCACCTAATGGGTGAGAGGATACTATGGGAAACAGAAAAAGCCAATATTTGGAGTTTTGAACAAATATAATTGTGCCTGTAGCATTTTAATTGTACAACACTTCGACTAGACTCTAACTGTAACACCCCGCTATCTCGGGTGCCACTTTCGTAACCCCAACACTATAAAGTAGGAAAAAGATTTGTTGGTTTGCTTTCGGAAAAGATTTTCTTTACTCATATCTTACTTATTATGAAAATCGTGCTAGAATTTTTTTCTTCTTATTATATTAAAGAACTTATACTCATAATAACATTAACATACTCACAATACTACATATATATACTCATATATATAAATATATATATATATATATATATATATATATATATATATATATATATATAAGTAAACATCATCTATTAAAATCCATCAGTCTACCCCACGGCCATCAGAAGCCGAAGATAGACTAACCCAAAAGAAACTACCACAAAATAAACCTAAGCTAGTCTGACAAAAGAAGTCTACAGATAACAAAGTGTACTACCCCGACATCAGTCGTACCAAAAAGACAGGGTCACGTCGTCACCAATCCACACCTCTTCGTTGTCAACCTCCAGCTCTCAAGCTAGAACGATCAGAGAACTGCTAACAAAATATCTGTACATGTATCCAGAAACACAACTGGGTGTCCAACACGTATAGGCAAGGATGAGAAACCAATATATGAATCCAAAAACGACAACTACATGCCCAAACACAACCAGCAGATTCATACAAATATATCTCACCAAATATCATCATGCCTCACATAGTACAACATTTATATCCATGTACTAACAGTAAAACACATGGGTTTCGTACCCCACAATCAACGTAATTCTCTAAACGTATGCATGGACACTTCTATATATCTCAACTAATATTCAATTCTAGATTTTCGGGAACCCATCACCAAAAGAATGAGTTGATCAGACTCGATGGCCAATCAAGGCACACCCTATTTACCATATCACACTGACCAACACAGGGTACAATGCTTTTCCTTATATGGATTTCATTACCACACCACGTTGTCCAATCCAGGCATAACGCTTTCCATTGCATGGATTTATTTGCCATGTCACGTTGTCCAATCCAGGCATAACGCTTTCCATTACATGGACTTATTTACCATATTGCACTGTACAAATGCTTTACATTATGTGGATTTTATCCATTGCCCATCAAGGTACAATGACACATAATGACTTACAGTCATCACGGGGTTTCCTATCATCAAGGTCCACCGTTTCACGGCACGTCTGCCCCACACAAATGTATGAGAAAACTGCTTAGTTTTCGTCGGTTTATCTTGGTCGTAACAATATTTCCTCGTTGTAGCATCAATGCTAACAACCTCCATAATGTCTTAGACTCCTTAAGCCTCAAAAACATTTTTCTCCAAACGGGACATCTAGTCCAAAACAACTCAAATCCAAACATCCCTAACCGATACACCAGTTTAGAATTTTGGATTCAAGATCATAAAAGCACCCTCAATCTTTACAGGACCACAAAGATTGTTCCTAAGTTGGCAGGACCAACATCTAACACAGATCCTTGATCCACATGTTTTCTGCAGAACCCTAGAACCCCGACGTCTCGGTTTCTAGTTTCTAAGTTGAAAACCACTTTTACTTGAAAACTCAAAGACCAAAACCCAAATCTTCGATAAACACAAAGTCCTCGGGATCGGTTTTCTATAAAACAAAACTTGGTCTAGAGACCATTTCCTTTTCCTTTCGTCGTTTTTCGGTAAAACACAAACCTTAAAACAAAGCTTGTAAAAACCCTTTTTCTTGGATAAAACCAATTTATTTGGAAATCACGTTTCTTAAAACGCTTTTGCTCAAACGATTAACTTTATTAATTTCAAAACTAATAAAGGTTTCCAAAAACACTATTTATCTTAAAACATCGTTTTTCATTATTAAAAACGCATTTTCACAACTTTGCTCTTTTAAGTTAATTTTTTTCTTAAAAGCAGCCATTCATTTTTATTTTATTCCAAAAGAGATAATTAATTATTTTCTCTTAAATTAAATTGAGAAACAATAAAGCATACTTATTTTTCTCAATTCCACGTTTCAAGCTTTTAAAGGTTTTAGGTTATATGATGTCGGATCCTAATCGATATTAAGTCCTCTAACGCCTTAAATCCCACAGCAGGGCACACGATACATCCATATAGCTATTTAACAATTATAGCATGTATCCATATACCTCAGCAGTTATGTCATCCATAGTCAAATCAACAGCAGTAAATAAAACAATCAACCAATAATCAAATATACACATTTATTTACATTACAAACACACCAATGTAGCATATAGCCGTCGGAATTGGAATTCCTCAGGTTTATCCCCTTACCTCTTGAAGTTCCAAGGTAAGCAGCGAATACCCGATCGATCCGGAAACTTGCTCAACTAGCTGCCGGCCGGTCACTACATACACACAATCAATAAAGGCATTAACTCAAAAATACAAAGATTTCTCCTATTGCACTACACCTAGGGTTCGACCCTTGACCTTAAATATAGCTAGGGAGCTCCAAAAATTCTCATTTCTTGGATAACACTCTAACTAAGTGCGATAACCCTAGATACCAACTCAAAATATCAAAAACCAACCAAAAACCCTACCCTACACAATAAGGGGGTTTCGGCCCCTCTATGGTTAAATACCCTAGAGAGATTTCTTGGCTCTTAGCTCTTGGATCATACAAGTATGTCATGAACCTAGGTCATAGAAATTGGTTTGGTATTAAAAGGATTTTCCTATAATTTTTCATGGATTTTTGAAAATTTAGGTACAAAAACCCTAACATCTATGATCATGAAAAATTGAGGAGAGAAAGGAGAGATTGGGAGAGATAGAGATGGTGATCTACCTCCTAAAAGGATCTCCTTAAAAAATAAGTGAAGATTGCTTCACAAATTTCAAGTCCTTAAGCTCCAACAATGGAGTTCAATGGTGAGAAAGAAAAAGAGAAAGAAGAGAAAAGGGAGGAGAAGAGGGTCTGGAGGTTTGGCCGAGTGAAAAAAAGAGTGGGTGAGGATTTGTGAGTTTGGATATTTATTTAGCTTGCTTAGTAATTAAGTCAAGGTAAAATGGTGAAAGGTAATTAATAAAAACTAACCAAGGGCAATTTGGTCAATTCACGTCCCGATATTTTGAAAATTTTCACGACACTGGTAGGAGTCCCCAGATAATTTAACATAGCCTTGGTATGAAAATTATCGGCTCAAGGTTCTCGAAAAACCCTAAGATGGCTCGAATATAATATATTATTTATATTTTTGGACGTCAGGACACATTTTAGCAAAAAGGTAGAGGATTGAATTCTAAGACTAATGGTTCTGACCGTTAGTCCAAAAGAGGTCGTGATAGTAGAAAAACACTATCATCCGTTAAACATAGACTGGGCTCCGTTTGAGTTTTCGGCCCAAAATTTAACCGTAGGCTCCTACGATTAATTGGAGCATGAATATGATTTTAGTTTTCCCAAAATCTTTTTCTAAAACCCAGATAAAAATATAAACTCATTTATATGGTTTACTGATCTTAGAGAGCGTGAAAATTGGGGTGTTACACTAACACTCTTTTTCGGTTTTTTATACCATTAGAGTGCGATGATTGCATGTTGATTTATCAAACATAATGTCTAAATTTGAATGCACTCATGTGATTTTGATATTAAGTACTGACACATGTATGTAATAGCTGCTAACATAAGAGAGACTTTGTTGTCCTAATTTCTAGTTTTTAGGCAACCTGCCCCTGCCCCTTGCACTTCTACAATTCATCTCTCAATTTACCCCAATTGACCTCTCTTTTTCTACCCTTCAAGTACATTTTCACCAACTACAAGTGGTCCCTCCCTCCATTGTTGTAACAGTTGAAGAATTCGAGTGAGTAGTGTGACACCCCCTTCTGGGACATCACATGGTAACCCATTACGTGACTAAAAACTTTTTGTTTTGAAAAACACTCACTCGAGTGGTTATAGAAATATGATACCAAAAACAAAACAGAACAAACATGTAAAACAAATTGTCATTCATCCTTTGTAATAATAACTCAACCTCGGCCAAAGGTGTACATCATTTTCCCAATCTTTTCATACGCCATACGTACATCAAAAATCCTAAAAGCTGGTCTAATACAAGAACATCTAAAGATGGTAGAGTACACTACCTAGTATACTTCAAACCCTTGAGACTAAGCCTCGTTGTTGCCAGTCCACACATCCTTGCCGTCGACGTAAAGTGACTCCAACTTCGAGGTCCCAAAGTGGCCCAGGGATCCGTTGAAATGCATCTGTACATGTATCCAAAAACACAACAGGGTGTCTAACATGTACAGGCAAAGGTGAGATACCCATATATGGATTCAAACAAGATAACTATATGCATTACAGATCAACAACAGATGGACATATACAATCATTACGTATAAGATTCTACAAGATAAACAAGTAGTATATCATAGGGTCTCATACCCGACAATCATCGTCATTTTCAAAAGAAATGCATGACACTTTAATATTCATCATCTAATTCTTTACTTAATCTCCAGAGATCTCAACACCGTTGTATAAAAACTGAGCTGATCTGGCTCAAGGTAAATTGGCCCAAGGCAACAATGACCAGCACCTAAGTGCTTATTCGGAAGTACATGAACACCATGACATTACGCGATTACATGGAATTACATTCAGCGGTACTTGATAAACTGTAAATGGTCATACGATATTGTCCAACTCAAGGCACAATATTCGTCAGTTGTATGACACCATTGTCCATCAATGCACAATGTTACACAATGACTTAAAGTCATCACAGGGTTCCCTGCCATCAAGGTCCCCCAATCCAGATGGCACGTCTGCCTAAAAACAAATGCATGAGAAAAATGTTTCAAGTCTTGTCACTTTTCTTTGTGTTTGTTATTTCTTTGTCGTAGCTCAAAGCTCCCGACTATTCACAATTTACACCGTTTTACAACTTTTCATTGTTGGCACAGGACAAAACATCCGAGTGCTCAATTGCGGAACTCTAGACCGATGCACCAACCCAAGTTCTGTGGTAATAGAAAACATCATTCACCTTTAATCACGTTTCCTCATAACAAGGCGACGTTTCCCCATAACAAGAGGAGGACACACAGTCCACAGGACACGTAGTCCATAACATTGTTGCACGGCTTCTCGTGCTATTTTTACAGAACACTAGTATCCCGACGTCTCGCATACTAGGTTCACTTTTTTCATCATTTTTCACCGTTTTTCGTTCTGTGAAACAAAAATTCAAAACGAAATATCCGCAACTCATCCAAGTTGACAGATTTTACATCATTGGGAAAACTCGTTTTATAGAAAAACTTTTCTGTTTGGAAACTGCTTTTTAAACCAGTGGATTTCTGATAAAATTTATCTTTTGTTGCAAAGTCCCTTCCCAAAAACTATTTTTGAAAGCAAACAGCTAAGACCAAAAACGTCGTCCCAGAACAGCATTACTGTTTTTCTAAAACATTTTCCGTAAATCTTTTCGGAATTAAACACCGTTTAGCCTTAAAGCGTTCTAAGTTCCACAACTTGACTTACTTTTTCCACATAAAAATCAAGTTACTCTTAAAAACTAACTTTTCCTACTAACTTCATAAAATATTTTAGGATTTCTCTTTTCCTTTAGAAAACTAGCATCATTGAAAATCGCCAACGTTTTTCCCAAATCAATCTTTAGTACTACTACAAAGCTTTTTAAAGCTTTTATCTTTGTTAGTTAATTGAGCACTGACCACTGTCAGGCTTTCCAAATCAGCAATCCGCACCAATACAATTAACAATTCAACATATAGCAGATAATATAGTCTATCACATGCCTTAAAGTACTCGAAACATAACTGCAGATAGTCATCAACATATCAAATAATATCTGAGCATGACTTAAACAACCAACATACAGTCAAATTAATAGATTTAGACAACACACCAATAACACATAGTTATCGTAAAATCCCTCAGGCAAACCCCCTTACCTTTCGTAGTCTACTCAGATTTGTGTCCTCCGGTCTCTAAGTGTTCCCTGAGTCCATAATTCTCCCACTCAAGAGGTCCAAGAGTCCTCCCCGAATCGACCAGCTACGACTATCCTATTGATCCTTCATTACAAAATCATGAAATAAGTTTAGCTTGTAAAATAACCTAGTAATTTCCTAGGTGTAGGTTCGGCCAGGACTAGCAAAATTGGCTAGGGTTCTCAAAATTTTACATACTCTTAGATTTATGATCATAGAGTAGTATAGAGTTAAGGAAATTGTCATAAGTTGAAAAATTGAAAACTCATCCAACTTTTCTAGAGCACAATTTCGGCCATCTATAGAAATATAGGCTAGGGATTTTATTTTGCTTCAAGCTCTAGGATTCAAGGCATCTAAGCAAGAGAAAGATGAAATACATGGTTATTTTCTAACAATTGAAACAAAATCCCATCTCCTCACACGTCTAGGGTTTCGGTCCTATGGTACAAAAACAGGGCAGCCTTGTGATGTCCTTGGATGATAAATCTAGAGGTCGTAATGTGTTCATAGAAAGTAATTTGATGAGCATAGAAATTTTCTACAATTAGTTATGGATTTTTGAATCTAAATCCTATGCTTAGCCTTACATCATGAAAATCCATGGAGAGTCCAAAGTTTCTAGATGGAGGTGAGTGAAGCTTACCTCTTGAGTGATGAAGATTGACAAAGGGTTAAGAAGTGAAGAAAAAGTGAAAGAAATGGAGAGTGAGGAGGAAGAGGAAGGGCTGCGTGAGAGAGGTGAGAAATGAGTGAAAAAGAGTGTTTTAAGCTTAGTAAATTTTGAGGGATAAGAAGGTAATTTGTTAGAGGGGCAAAATGGTAATATTGTTAAGTTTTAAGGGCATAATGGTCATTTATACCACTAAGTCATGATTACCTTGGTGAGTCACTAGATGAGTCACCTAGGTGAGTTGTCCTTGAAAGGACATGAGCTTTATCCTTTAGCAGTCTCGAAAAATCCGTACTCAGCTCCGTTTTCAACCGATTTCGGTATAACGACTTATTTATTTTGAAAATTTTCAAAATAACCAATATCATTGGAAATAAAATATGAAACCTAATTGTTTCGTTCATGAGTCAAAATTAGGTCATCTGAGCAGTAAAATCATACTGTCAGTGTAAAACGCAGACCGGGCTCCGTCTGAGTTTTCGACCAAAATTTAACCATAGCTTCCTACGATAGCGTAGAACATGACTATGGTCTCGGATTATTTTATTTCACTCTCTAAACTCTCCAAAAAAATACAAATACAGAAATACTGTTTAATTCGTCTTAGAGTATAGAGAGTCTAAAAAAATCGGGGTGTTATAAGTAGTCCCTGTTTCACTTATGTGAGGTAACTGATCCTTCACCTCTCTATTTTATCGAACAGGTTGCATTACATTCCTTTTTTTTTTTCATAATAGCATCCAAGTTGGTAGTTGTTGTCTCCTTATTTCTTGAAACATTAAAGAGCATGCCTTAGTGCAATCATTATTTTCATGTCGAATTTATAAATGTGTGGCTCAAGATAAATGCTACATGCCCCTTATATTAAAATTTGCCTGATGGATCTGCTTGTGCCTTGCCTCGCTATACAACTTCTCATCATTCATCATATTGTTCATGCATTTTTTTTTAAAAGAAATTCGGTTGCATGGTTAGGAGGATATTTTACGTTAGTTTGTTTGTTTGCATTTTAAGTTTCATGTTTCATGTTTAATAAAATTTTTGAGCTAATGTTTCATGTTCCTTTTCATTCATTTCCTTGCTTCTTTTAGTTTCTCAAGGGCAGGAATTGTTTCATTAACAATCTGCCTTTGAAGAAAGCCAAAGAATTAGTCATGCTTGAATCAAACCCCTCATAGTCATAGCCATCATAAGGTCAAAGAAATGTACCATCTAAATATGATAAATCTCTAACGTGCAAAAATATTTAACGCTATTAGAGAATAACTTCTGTCAAAAGGATGAAGATGTTGCAACAGAGAAGAAAGTCAAACGGTTCAAAATGATTCAACAGTATGAAGAAGATCAAGTATATAAGAAGGAACTTACTAAAGAAGAAGTAGAACTAACATACAAGAGTCTGAGCAAAAACGAAAAAAAGCAATTACACTATTACTCTACTGTTATTGTGCTACAAATTTTATTATTCTGCTTTGAGAGGTTTCATTCTGAAACATCAATTCTTTGTTGTAAATTTGTTATAGAGAGGGTGAAGTATCCCTCAAGTGATTAAGGGTGAGGTATCCCCAAATTAAGAGTACTCAAGTATCGTTAAAGTTTCTCATCAAGCACCTACTGTAAGCTTGATTGTATAGTGGAAAATCCCATAACGGTTTGTGGGGACTGGTTATGATCGAACAAGGATAAATATCGGTGCCAACTTTTGTATCCCTTAACTTCGTATATTCGCTTGCAATCTGTTCATGCACTTGTACATTCAAAGTCCGATTTGAAGAAACAAGTGAAAAAAGTTATCAAAGTTCTTATAACTCAATTCAACCCCCTTTCTTGGATGAAGGTTGCCACGGGACAAACATTATGATGAAAGATGCAGCGGAAAGATTAAGAATAAAGATTTTGAAGAACAGTGAAAGACTATAATTGCAATATGTAAAATGGCAATGAAATGGGTGCTGCGACTTTGTGGTGTACAGGAGAACCAAAGTTATTGATTAAATATCGTATATAGGAACCAAAGTAATTGAAAGATGAAATGCTTTATGAGGTGTGTGTGTGTATATATATTATAAGAGTTGTAAAGAGGAAAAAAGTGTATTGTATTATATGATGAGTTAAGTTTAGATATAATGTAGTTCATGTATGAAGCACCTAATGATGATAAATAGTATACCTATGGGGTATAAATGTAAGGATGGAAATATATGATAAGTGTTGAGCATGCTTATATTAACATAATACATTCTATTGCTATGAAATATCGATGATGGAATTGTAATGATGAGGATTACATATATCTAATGTTATTTAATGTGTTGGGTTATGATTTTGTTGCACTAATGGAAATCTGCTTAATATGGAATTAAATTTTATATATATATATATATATATATGACAATGCTAATGGAGATGTAAATTTTGACACGTATGAACTTATTGAATTGTTATAGGTGATGCAGTGGACTTCATGAAGTGCTACATGTTAATATGGCTGCTGGAATTGTTATGGGTTATCTTCCATGGATGATATTGATATATGGGATTTATGGTTATGGAAGAGACATAACAGATTGTCGATGATTATCACCTGTGTTTGCCTTGGTTAAGGACATTGTGACTTTGATGATGTTGTGTAACACCCCGATTTTCAAGCTTTTTCTAATTATACAGTATTTATGAACTTATATTTTATTCGAGGTCTTAGGAATGGAAATAAAATAGTCCGAGGCCATAGTCATGCTCAACGATATCGTAGGAAGCTACGATTAAGTTTTGAGTCGAAAACTCAAACGGAGTCCGATCTGCGTTTTTACACAGACAATATGATTTTACTACTCAGGAGATCTCAGATGGACCCGTGAACGAGACAGTAAGTCTTAGAATTCGGTTCTCTACGTTTTGGTTAAATTTCACAAAAATTTCAAAAAAATCACTTCCTAACCTTCGTTCGAACGAAATCAACAATCGGGTGACGAACGGAGCCGCATATGGACTTACCAGGACCCGACAACGAATAATCTTGATATCACATGATGTCAAATCACTTGGGAGAGCATGCCAGAGTCGTCATGAAGATCGGGAATATCGGGACGCAAAATTACCAAAATACCCCTAACTTAACCTTCTTCACCTTTTACCATTTTACCCTTGAACCAAATGACCTTTTTGCCCTTAAGTGACTTATTAGAAGGCTGGAACAGCCCCTCCTCAGCCTCATTCACGCAGCCCAGCCCCCCAAAGAGAACCAAGAACTTCATCTTCTTCCTTTGAGAGAAACCACCATTGTTTCCTTGAGAAATCCTTGAATCTTTAAAGAAAAATCTTGAATCTTTGATCAATCTTCATCAATTCTTAGGTAAGATCACTTCTATGATCTCCAAGCTTCTTGAATCTCTCTCAATCTCATGAATCCTTAGCTTTCCTATTGTCCTTGAATCCAAGCGATGGAAAACCAAATCAATTTCTAACCTCTTTTGCCCTAAATGGCCGAAACCTTCATGTGACAAAACCTTGAGTTTTGTTTCACATTTTTGAGTGTTAAGACTTGTACTAGTGTTAACTAAGTTCATGAACCAACCATCCAAAAGTTTGGAATCAAATGAGATCCCTAGCCTTTTTATCCTTTCATGGCCGAACCTTAGACCTTTTAGGGGAAGAAAATTTATGTATTGATGTTGTATATTGATGTTGATTGGTTGTTTGAATTGAATTGTGTTTGATTGTCTTAGGCGACGCGGACGAAACCGGAGCTGGAGCCGAGAATCGTTCGAGTTTGGACTAAGCACTTTGTGAGGTAAAGGGAGGTAGTCATTTGAGTTTGATAGCTGCATGGTATATGACTTGTTCTATGAGATGTAGTGTTGTTAATTGATGATTGGTAGTTGTGAATGGTTGACTTATGTACTTGATGGAGTTTGTACTTAAGTATTTGATTTAGAATTGTGGCATGGATGCCTTTGATGAATATTATTGTGATTACGGACTGTTTAATATATATATATACATATATATATATATATATACATATATTTATATCCAGGATGAGCATAGGACTGGCTATGTCTTGATAATTATTTAAAAGACTCGAAATCCGAAATCTAAGTTTTGAAAAACGCATTTTGAAATCAAAAAGTGGTTTTTGGAAAACGTGTTGCCTTTTCAAGAAAAGTTATCTTGTTTTTTGAAAAAGTGATGTCCTTTTGAAAAGAAAAAGTGGTTTTGAGGAAAGTCGTGCAAAACGAGTTTTGTTTTCGAAAAACGTTTTAAAAAGGCGTGAAACCTTAGAAAAAGGGTTTTGTTTTCAAGAAAGTGTTTTTCCCGGAAAAATGTTCTCCTTGATCAAGAAATGTTTTTTTTTTCAAGAAAATGAAATTGAGTTTTGTTTTCCAAAGTTATTTTGAGAAAGTTTGACCGAAAAGGAAAAATGATGAACCTTTGAGATGAACCCAAACCTAGTGATCGAGACGTCGGGCTAGTGTTTTGTGGATTGAGCACTCGAACTTCGTGTCCTGTGTTTTTAATTTGAATGGGCTTAATGCCTTTTGAAACGAGTCATGGACTTTATGTCCCGACAATTGAAAGAATGAACGAAAAAGAAAACAGAAAACTTTCTGTGTACATGCATGAACCAGCAGAAGTGCCATTTGAAACCGAGCTACAACTTACATAGTTGAGAATGGAACCAGTTAAGACCACTAGGTCTATAGGGGCATTATGTGTGTCGAGACTCCACAAGTGGCCGGTGGCCTCGCGACCCCGTGTCGTGGTAAGTCGGCTACCGAGCACGAATGAACTCGATCAGGGACTGGACTATTCATGATATGGTGAGACGTGGTACCCTGGAACAATTGGAGTTCGGACCTAAGTTGAGAGGCTGACTCATGAGGACAATTATGTTACGGGTGTTACTATAGCCTATCGCTCGATGTTGGGAAGTTAGAATCTCCGGAGTACATGAATTAGAAAGATGATATTGAACTCTCATGCATTATTATAACTCATGATGGTGTTTGAGATATTATCTTGTCTTATATAGTTAACTGTCCTTATAACTGTATTTATCTGTGAATGTTTATGTTGTTTGTCGCCTCTGCGGCTATCGTGATAAACTTTATATGAGTATCTCACCTTTGCCTGTACATGTTGGACACCCTGTTGTGTTTTTGGAACACATGTACCGATGTCGTTCATAGGTCCCCATGGGCACGTGAGGACTTGGATGACGAAGGCTGTTGAATAAGTTGACTTTGGGTTGTATCCCAATGGCTACTTTTAGCCGACCAGTTTAGGAGTCTTTTATTTTTTAAGCAGTTTTATATATTCTACTACATGTATGTTGGATATATATTCTTAAGTCTGTAATAGGATATATTTTAGACCTGAACCTATGTTTATGTTTTATGCACCTTAAATATTAGCGTGTATTATGAAGTTTATTTCTTCGTCTTGAGTTTGCTTTGCCTATGCATGCAGAAAATTTTTAGAAACCGTGTTTTCGAACGTAGCTAAATAATTATGTTATTTTCCGAAAGCAACCAGCGTTTTATTTTCGTGATATTTTCCACATTTTGAGTTCGAGTACGTAGCACCCGAGGAGGGTGTTACAATGTTTTCAAGTTATGATTTGGTGGTATGCTCATGGGTTGGAAACGACTATGTGGATCATGAGATTACTTAAATATGCTCTTTTGGTGACTCTTTTTTTTGCAAGTGCATTCTCCGTTCATATCTTAATGTTGTTACGCTTCTAATTTTTATTTTATGTCGTTACTGAGTTTGTGTAACTCAACCCCTTAGTGGTTTAGGTGCAGGTAATGAAGTTGTTGGACCATTGCGAGTTGCCCCAACATCTTGAGTGGGGTTTCTAGCGCTTTGCCTTGACCACACAAGAAATTTTAATTTCTTTTTGGACAAACTTGGTCTTTCACAACTCCTATAATAAATCTTGGATTTATAATAAATCTTGGATTTATTATTTTATTATGGAGTTGGTCTCTAAGAGTTTGTCTTTTAGAATGTTGATTAGGGATGGCAATGGGTAATGGACCTATAGGGTACCCGCAAAAATTTATGGGTTTGGGTGGGGGTACGGGTACTCTAGTACCCACCCCGCCCTATACCCGCATACATATCATATATATATATATATATATATATATATATATATATATATATATATATATATATATATTAAAAAATTGTAACAAGGTTTATTGAACTCTCATTTCTTTTCCTGTTTCTGTCTTCCTTAAGTCACGTAATTTTGAAGAGATTGGTCAATGGTCATTGAATATTCAATGTAGATAAAAAAAAAAAATAATATTGCGATATAAAGAATGAATGTATTCAAATTTCAAAATAGAGAGATGAATATGAGAATATGATATGATATTTAATTAGGTTCATAGCGATAATAAAAATTTAAGAGAGAATAATCATTATTGATAGAAAAAGGAAAATCTGTTTAATGAAAAGTGGGGAAAAAAGCAATAAAATATATTACAAATTAGGGGGTCACACTGCAAAGCATATGCAGTGATGGAGTTGGAATTAGCTGATAAAATGACGCAGTAAGTTAATGGCAGACAGATCTATAAACGATGCAATTTAAGCAGACTAACATTTGTGCTTTCTGATTACATAATAGAGAGATTTTTTTTGGTTTGAAGGAAAAACCAATCATTGAGTTTTCATAAATAAATTCCCGAGGTCTTACTAGAAACCACTTTTTAATAAAATAAATGCATAAATAACAAATTAATAAATTTCATCTTCCAATGGTCGCAACATGGTACTCCAATCCCACGATCCGGAGTTAGACAGCTTTGGATGATCCAGCATCTCTCGCACCTGCCTCAAAGACACTAAAGGGGAGTGAGTTAAATAAACTCAAAAAGGGATTTACAAAGCTATAAACAAGAGCCTCTACAACCTAGAGTATGTACTATATTGTTTGCTCATAGTTAAATTTGTCAAATCATTAACCATACATATCATAGTTTTCTCTTCGTGGCCATCATATTGTGATGCTTGCATTGTCTCCTCATGACCAAAATAATGTTTCCATCGCACTACCGGGAGTTACGATTGTTGTCCCCGGTAGGCATCCACAACTCCATTGCAACCGGGTGTTAGGTATCGTCATCCCCGGTGCATTACCATCCGACACTGGGCGTTACATTTCGCCGTCCCCAGTGCGGTATCACAATTACTGGGTGTCCCCGGTACATGACCATCTCATCACAACTCAAGCTCTACTGGCCGTTATGTATCGCCGTCCCCAATAGGCTATCCATTTTTAACCTCTCGCGCATTTGAGTGTTACGTCTCGTCGTCCCCAGTGCGACTTTAAGATCAATTCAAGTATCACGTAAATTCTCATATCCTTACTCAAAATAATTTCACATTTCAAACACACATCGACAACAACATAGTCATTCTATTTCCAAACTAAAAGAACTTTATCAATCCATTCCAACACTTACAACGTACATACATACGAAGATGATTCACTTTTTAATTTGTAAAAAAAAAAAAAAAATTCTATTTTATAACATATCTATCATTATATCAATCCTGCCCTTTTTGTAACACCCCATTTTCTTGTTTAAGGTGTGGGACATTAATTAAGCATGTTTAAGGGTTTAATTATGTTCCATATGTGTTGAGGAAGGTAGGGTTCAAATTTGGGACAATTTGGCCTTGGAACGAGCTAAGAACGTGCAAAAGCGTGAAAGAACAATTCTTATCGGCGTTGGAGAAATCTCACGCTCCACCGTTGACCGTTGACGCTCGAGTGTGGGTAGTTGCACGTCAAAACGTGGAGAGTGGACGCGTGGGAGTACACGTGTCAGCGCACACTCAAGCGTGGACAGCCTGACAGCATCACTTAAGTTTTCTCTTCTCATTTTCATGGGGAGAAAAACTTGGAGTTTTTCAGCATTCTAGAGAACGTGAGGGAGAGAAAGTTGAGGTCTAGAGACAGAAAGTGAGATTTAAAGGAGATTGAGGTATCGAATCGAGATTCTGACTACATCGTTGTGATCAGGGCTGCGAGCACTACTACCTACGCCTATCGATTTTGTGATTCGTCAAAGGTAAGCTCGAATCCCTAACACGTCTACCTTTATGTTCTTCGTATTCTTCGTGTTCTTCGAGCTTTTCCTTTGAATTTCTCTTTGGTTTTGAGATTGTCCTAGGGTTAATGATGTTGTTTACACGTTGTTCCCGTGATTAGGGCAAATTTTGTGATTGTGCTCGTGCGAGCTCCCGGAGGAGGTTGTACCTGTAAATTCGGTGGCTGTTTAGGGCTGATTTCGTGGTGGTTGTGGTGTGAAGCTTGGTTGCGCGGTGTTGGTGGTGGAGTTGAGCTTGTGATCGTGTTCGTGGTCGCGATTGCACAATCATCAGGTGGGGAGAAAGAAACAATTATCGTCGGGAAGGCAAGCGTAGTGTAGAATGTATACATGTGTAGGGGAACCTTAAACCCTACTAGAGGTTGAGCTCGTGGCAAAGTACCTAAACCCTAGGTATAGGGATCTTTGGGGCTATCACCGTTAACACGATACCCAAGGCTAGACGATGTTGTTATTGAGGTTGATTTGATATGCATGCCTATTTGTGTAACATCCTGACTTTTCTGTAACTCTAATCGAGTTGGTTAATCTCGATTTGGGCTTTTATTGGTTACGTGAATTGTTTTGTGTTAGTTTGAGACCTAGTTGGAAGCTTAGGAATAGGCTTGAATCCAGTAGGAAGTGCCTAAGGTGTTAAACGAGAAACTGGGGAAGTCAGGAGTTAGACGACTCTTCCCAACTGAGCAGCATGCTCAAGCGTGGGAAGGGGGCATGCCCTAGCGTTGGGCTCAAGCGTGCTGAGTGTGTTTGTTAGTTGGTGTTGTAACACCCCGATTTTTTGTGCTTTCTAAAGACAATAAACTCGATTAACGAGTTTACATTTTTATCTGTGGGTTAGAAAATGATTTTGGGAAAACAAAAATCATATTCATGCTCCAGGCTATCGTGGGAGCCTACGGTTAAATTTTGGGCCGAAAACTCAAAGGGAGCCCAGTCTGCATTTTCACGGATAGTAGTGTTTTACTACTATAAAGACCTCATTTTGACTAACGGTCAGAACCATTAGTCTTAGAATTTGATTCTTCACATTTTCGAAAAAATGTGTCATGAGACTTTTGGAGCTGTTGATGGATCTACCGGGACCCGCTAACGGATAATTTTGAAGTCATATCAGGTCAACATCATCTCATGATGGTTCCAAAAAATATCGGGACGCGAAATGACCAAAATACCCCTAGTCTTTTAAGGAAATTACCAAACTACCCTTTCACTTAATTACAAGTGTGCCATTAAGGTGAAAATTTTTCTATTTCACCCCCACCTAAGGCCTTACGGCCAGAACTCTTCTCCCCCCCTAACACACCCATTTCTCACCATTTTTCATTTCTTCAAGCATTCCTTACAACTTTTCTTTATAAATCTTCAAGTTTTGAGTGGTTTTTGTTGATTCCTTCTCTAGTTTCATCATCTAGGAAGTATGCCCCTTAAGTTTCATCTCTTAATCTCTATTTAATCTCCATGATTCATGATGGTTTAGTTTTGAATCTAGAACTTCAAAAATTCATAAGAAATTGTAGAAAAATCCTTTTAATGTCAAACCACTTTCTATGAACCTAGTTCATGATTGTCTACCTAAATCCAAGAGTTGGAAACCATAGGAGCTTCCTAGCAATATGGTTATTTTTGGCCGAAACCCCTATGTGTGGGTGGGTAGAGTTTTGGTTCAAGTTTTGGTGTAATAGGCTTTGATCTAGCCTCGCCACACCTAGTAAGGATGGAATCCAAGAGATTAGAATTTTTGGACATCCCTAGCTATTTTATCTAGCTAAGGCCGAACCTAGGAGGGTGTAATTGCTAGAGTTTCTTGTGATTTAAAGTTGATGTGTTGATTGATTGTGTGTGTGTAGTTGTCGACGAGTAATAGGACGAGGAACCGGATCGATCAGATGACTTTTCACTTACCGGGAAACTACAAGTGGTAAGGGGGGAAATGCCTGAGGGATTCTCCCGATGACTGCATGTCATCATATTTGATCTGTATATATGTAATTAAGTTGTGTGATGATTGATTTATTTACTTTCGGTAATTATTTGATTTGTTGACAATTGTTTGTTAATATGTGTTATAGTAGTTGAATATGTGTCTTAACTGTATTATCTGCTATAAACATATTATGATGTTGATTGTTGATTGGGAAGCCTGACAGTGGTTAGTGCTCAATTAATTAATAGGGATAAAAGCTTTAAAAAGCTTTGTATTAAATAATAAAGATTTATTTGGGAAAACGTTGGGTATTTTCAACGACGCTATTTTCTAAAGAAAAATAGGATCCAAAAGTAATTTATGAAGTCATTAGAAAAAAATTAGTTTTTAAGAATAAATTAATCTTTATGTGGAAAAAGTCAAGTTTTTGGAACTTAGGATGTTTTGACGCTAAAAAACGAAGTTTTAATTCCGAAAAGATTTACGGAAAACGTTTTCGAAAACAGAAATGCTGTTCTGGAACGACGTTTTGGTCTCAGCTGTTTCCTTTCAAAAGTTGGTTTTTGGGAAGGGACTTTCAACCAAAATTAAGTTTTTATCAGAGTTCGATGGTTTTCAAACCATTTTAAAACATAAAAGTTCTTCTGTAAAATGAGTTTTTCCAACTGTATAAAATCTGGCAACATGGATGAGTTACGGAGGTTTCGTTTTGGATTTGTTTTTACAGAACAAAAAACAGTGAAAAACGATAAAAACGTGAATCTAGTATACGAGACGTCGGGATGCTAGTGTTTTAAAATAGCACCAGAAGCCGTGCAACAATGTTATGGACTGCGTGTCCTATGGGCTATGTGTCCTCCTCTTGTTATGAGGAAACGTGATTAAAAGTGAACGATGTTTTCTATTACCACGGACCTTGGGCTAGTGCATTGGTCTAGGGCTCCGCGATTGAGCACTCGGACGTTTCGTCCTGTGTTAACAGTGAAAGGTTTTAAAATGGTGTAAAATGATGAATAGTCGGGAGCCTTGAGCTACGACAACGAAAGAACGAACACAAAGAAAAGTGGCAAGACTTGAAACATTTTTTTTTTCATGCATTAAAATATTCGGCAGACGTGCCAACGTTGTTAATCTGGATATCCTGATGGCAGGATATTCAAGACGATGAGTAACATTGTGCCTTGATGGACAATGGTGTACATACGAACGATGAATATTGTGCGTTGAGTTGGACAATAAAGTATGACCATTTACAAATTTATCAAGTACCGCTGAATGTAATTCCATGTAAACGCGACCTCATGGTATTCATGTAACTCTGAATAAGCACTTAGGTGCTGGTCATTGTGCCTGGGGCCAATGTACCTTGAGCCTGATCAACTCAGTTTTTATACAACGGTGTTGGAATTCTCCGGAGATTAAGTAAAGAATTAGATGATAAATATTGGAGTGTCATGCATTTTTATAAATGACAATGACTGTCGGGTATGAGACCCCATGATATACTACTTGTTTATCAGTAGGACCTTACCCATTATGATTATTCATGCCTATGTGTTATTGATGTGATATACGTGTTGTTATCGTGAGTGAATCCATATATTGGTATCTCACCCTTACATCTTTAGATGAGTTCCAAGATGCTACCGAAACATTCGGGAATCCATTTCCTGACGCTTGAGAGCACGGAAGGAGTTTGACGTACGAGAAGTCACCGTGTTTTAGTAGTAAGACCAACTATAGGATTTGTCCAATTTTATTTTGAACATTGGTCCGTTAATTGTTATGGCTACTGAAAGCCATGACATGTTGTGTATGGCCGTCTGCATAAGGCCTAAGTATTATATTATGATAACTTATTATGTATACTGTGCTTGACGTTTATTTCTGTGCGTATTTACGTTACATTGATGTGTAGTAAGCTAAGTTAGGAGGAAAAAGTTTTATCATGGATTTTCACAATAAGTTAAATACTTAGAAAAATCTTATTTTCCGAAAGTAACCAGCACATTTAAATTAAGTTTATTTTCCGCAATGGGTAACCATGTGGTGCCCCAAAAGGGGGTGTCACAGGTGTGCTTTCTGACGCGTGTGCGACACGTGTCAGGCCAGGGTGAAGGCGGAGTGGACAAGGTTCCACGCTCAAGCGTGAAGAAACCCCGCGCTTAAGCATGGGCACGCTCAAGCGTGCAGATTCTCAGAACTTGAAACATCTTGAAACATCTCTGACCTTGTCCTTGATTTTGATCATTTCCATTCCCTCCACCGTAGGTAGAAGTGACAGGACAATAGGATTGATGTTTTTGCCTATTCCCTTAAGGTCGGGAATACGGCTTCTTCTGGGACTGTTTCCCCTTCTGGTTCTGGTATTGGCTCGGGTTCCTGGACGTGGACGGTCCTCCCACAGTACTCTTGTTCTCTCTTCCTCTTCTCATCCTTTCCACTTTTCTACACTTCTCCACCAGGACTTGAAAGTTACGAATCTCCAGCGGTAACACAGAATCCTTGATCTCGAAGCGCAGACCTCCTTAGAATCTCTCGCATTTCCAGTCCTCATAAGGTTTGGCTTGGAAAAAACGGAAATATTTGGCGAGCGATTCAAACTTTGCCGCATATTCCCCAACAGACATGTCCCTCTGCTGCGGCCACAGAAATTCCTGCTCTTTCTCAGTTCTGGCACTCTGGGGCACTTGTCCAGAAACTTGGTGCGAAATACTCCCCAAGTGATCTTTTGGTTGTTGGCTTCTAGCAGTTGTCTGGTTCCTCCCCACCAATACTCTGCATCACCCAGAAACAGGAATGTGGCATAGTCCACCTTCACTCCCTTAGGGCAGTGCAGAACAACAAAAAATTTCTCCACCTCTTGCTGCCACAAGTCAGCCTTTTCCGGGCCACAGTCCCCGTGTAACTGTGGAGGATCATGACGCTGAAAGTCGACTAAACCTCTGGCATCAGCAGCAAGATCAGCTCTTTGTTGATTCTGTTGGTTCTATTGCGCCATCGTAGCCGTTTGTTGAGCAACAACAACCGCTATATCAGCCATGGCCTGGATAGCCCGATTTATGTTGTCATCAGCATTGCCGTGACCACCACCCTCATTGGTGTTGCCACAACCTCCGCCACGACCTCCTCTAAGATTCACGTTTCCCTACAAGGCAAACCAATCATACCTTAATAAGGAAACATAAACTCGTGTGCCAACACACATTGCTTCAATAGAGAAACAATTCAAACAAGGTTCACACAGAGATCACACAAAACAAACACAACAGTCCTATTTCCCAAGGATTCCCGAAAGACTCGACCAGCTCTGATACCACTAATGTAACACCCCCCTCGGGTGCTACAAACTCGAACTTAAAATGCGGAAAAACATCAAGAAAATAATTGCTGGTTGCTTTCGGAAAATACTTTAATTAATTAGCTACGTTCAAAAACGTGGTTCTAAAAAAAACTTCTTTAGGCATCAAGTAATTCAAAACTCAAGACAAAAGAATAAACCTCATAACACATACATCGATATTCAATGTTCATAAAAACATAATCATAACATAAGTTCGGGTCTAATATATATATATATATATATATATATATATATATATATATATATATATTACAGACTTAAAGACATATAGTCAACATACGCACAACAAATAATATAAGACTGCCTCAAAAAGTAAGACTCCTATGCTGGTCGGGCTAAAAGTAGCCATTGGGATACAACCCCAAAGTCAACTCCGATTCCCATGATATACTACTTGTTTATCAGTAGGACCTTACCCATTATGATTATTCATGCCTATGTGTTATTGATGTGATATATGTGTTGTTATCGTGAGTGAATCCATTTATTGGTATCTCACCCTTACATCTTTAGATGAGTTCCAATATGCTACCGGAACATTTGGGAATCCATTTCCTGACGCTCGAGGGCACGGAAGGAGTGTGACGTACGAGAAGTCACCGTGTTTTAGTAGTAAGACCAGCTATAGGATATGTCCTATTTTATTTTGAGCATTGGTCCTTTAATTGCTCTACATAAGGCCTAAGTATTATATTATGATAACTTATTATGTATACTCTGCTTGACGTTTATTTCCGTGCGTATTTACGTTACGTTGATGTGTAGTAAGCTAAGTTAGGAGAAAAATTTTTTATCATGGATTTTCACAATAAGTTAAATACTTCGGAAAATGTTATTTTTCGAAAGTAACCAGCACATTTAAATTAAGTTTATTTTCTGCAACGGGTAACCATGTGGTGCCCCAGAAGGGGGTGTCACATTAATGGTATCAGAGTTGGTCGAGTCTTTCGGGAATCTTTGGGAAATAGGTTTATTGTGTTGCTGTTGTGTGTTCTCTGATTGAGAATTGTTTGAATTACTTCTTAGAAGTAATGTGTGTTAACTAGTGATCACACGTTCCATATTTCTGGTTGCCATTTAACTGAGTTTGTCTTGCGGGTCAGTTATGGAACCAGAAGGTGAACGTGGACGTGGACGCGAACATGGCCGTGGACGCGATCGTGGTAGGGGTCGTAGAGGTGGTCCTGTCGATGGTCCTGATCATGCTGAGGAGTACTACTATGAGGGTGTAGTGGACTATACTGCACAAGCAATGGAGAATGTTGCTGCTGCTATTGCTCTGCAGATAGCTGCTATGGTTGCTCAGAACCAGCATGCTGCTGAAGATAGAGGTCTAACTGCATTTCGACGTCAGAATCCTCTACAGTTTCGCGAGGATGCTGAACCTGAGAAAGCTGACCAGTGGATACAAGAATTGGAGAAGATTTTTGAACTCATCTTGAGCCCAGAAGGTGTTAAAGTTCAGTATGCTGCTTTCCTGCTGATGGGAGATGCAGACTATTGGTGGAAAGGCACCAAACAACTGCTAGAAGTTGACAACCAGGAGATTACTTGGGAGATGTTCCGCAGCACATTTTTGGACAAGTACTTTCCTGAAAGTGCTAGAGTCGAGAAGGAACGAGAATTTCTCTGTCTGCTACAAAGAGATCTTTCTGTCGGGGAGTATGCAGCGAAGTTTGAATCGCTTGCAGCCCTTGCAGATTAGGAATTTTCAAGCTCTGGTTGAGATGTGCCGCAAGGTGGAGCAGATGAGGAAAGGAAGAGATAACAGAGGGAATGCTGGAGGACCCTCTCGGTTTAAGGGCCCGTTTCAAGCTCAGAGTCAAAGGGGGAAACAACAACAGAGGAAACCATATTTTCGACCTCAGGGGAGTAATCCGAGTCAACAACAACCATACCGTCCAAATGCTGCTGCATCAGGGAGTGGAGGCCAACAGGGCCAGATGCTTCAAATGTGGGAACCAAAACCATATGGCTGATACCTATCCACTGAAAACCACTACATGTTTCAACTGTAATCAAACGAGACACTTCGCAAAGGACTGTAATGCTCCAAAGCGTGGACTTGCTGTTAATCGCGCAAAGACCAATAAACCAACGACGACGGGGAGAGTTTACACTATGAGCGGTGTTGAAGCTTCAAACTCCGACGATCTCGTACAAGGTGGTTGCGACATAGCAGGTAACCTCTTGACTGTACTTTTCGATTAGGGTGCGACCCATTCCTTTATTTCGATGGATTGTGTGAAACTGTTGAAATTACCTGTCTCATCATTATCTTATAATCTGATTGTTTCAACCCTAACTGCTAAGCCAGTTATTGCCAATTCTATATGCTTGAACTGTCCTATTATTATTCAGGATAGACATTTCCTTGTTGATCTGATCTGTTTGCCTCTAATACAATTAGATGTAATTTTAGGCATGGATTGGTTATCTTCCAACCATATTCTCATAGACTGTGCTCACAAAACCTTAGTCTTTCCTAAGGATGAGATTTCTGGATTTTTATCTGCTAACCAAGTAAGGGCTTCTTTTAAAGAGGGAGCATAAGGATACATGCTATTGTTTTCCTTAGACATAGAGAATGAGTTAGATCTACAGTCCATACCAGTCGTCAATGAGTTTCCGGAGGTGTTTCCTGAAGATGTACCAGGGCTACCGCCTATTCGAGACATTGAGTTCGCGATTGATCTGGTACCGAGCACTGGACCAATATCCATGGCACCATAACGTATGTCGCCTTCATAGCTAGAAGACTTGAAAACGCAATTGGTGGAACTGATGGAAAAGGAATTTATTAGACCGAGTGTATCACCGTGGGGAGCTCTAGTTTTACTGGTAAAGAAGAAAGACGGAAGTTCTCGCTTATGTGTAGATTTTCGTCAGCTGAACAAAGTAACGATCAAGGACAAGTATCCTCTTCTAAGGATCGACGATTTGATGGACCAGTTACATGGAGCGGCCGTTTTCTCGAAGATAGATCTACGGTCGGGTTATCATCAGATTCGTGTGAAGGTGGAGGATGTTCCGAAGACAGCGTTTCGAACATGCTACGGGCATTATGAATATCTCATGATGCCGTTCGGAGTGACGAATGCTCTTGCTATATTCATGGATTACATGAATGGGATATTTCGTCCTTATCTAGATAAGTTTGTCGTTGTCTTCATAGACGACATTCTAATCTGTTCTCCTTATGAAGAAAAACATGCTGAACATCTCAGTATGGTTCTTCAAATCTTAAAGGAGAAACATTTATACGCGAAAACCGAAAAGTGTGAATTTTGGTTAGACCAAGTTCAATTTTTGGGACACGTCATCTCAAGTGAAGGAATCATGGTGGATCCGTCGAAGGTTGAAGCTATCTTGTTATGGTAGAGACCCAAGACGGTAACAGAAATCCGCAGTTTCATGGGTTTAACTGGATACTATAGAAAATTCATCGAGGGATTCTCCAAAATAGTAGGACCTCTTACCCAACTAACTCGGAAGGATCAAACGTTTATCTGGACTGAAAAGTGGGAAGAAAGTTTCCGGGAATTAAAAAGAAGGCTGACTACTTCACCTGTGTTGGTATTACTTGATCCCAAGGAACCTTTTGAGATATATTATGATGCTTCACATCAAGGGTTACGTTGCGTATTGATGCAGAACCGAAAGGTAGTAGCGTATGCTTCCAGACAACTGAAGAATCATGAGAGGAATTATCCTATGCATGACCTGGAACTAGCGGCAGTGATTTTTGCGTTGAAGATCTGGAGACATTATTTGTATGGAGCAACGTTCAATGTCTTCAGCGACCACAAAAGCCTGAAATATTTGTTTGACCAGAAAAAACTCAACATGCGACAATGACGCTGGTTGGAATTTCTAAAGGATTATGATTTCCAATTACAGTATTACCCTGGAAAGGCAAACGTGGTAGCGGATGCCTTGAGTAGAAAGTCAATACATGCATATGCAATGATGGTCAAAAAGCAAGAATTGATAGAACAATTTCGAGATATGCGGTTGATGATCAAGACGTCGCCGGGGAAACTTTGCTTAGGTATGATTACAGTTGCCAATGGATTGATGGAACAAATAAAGGAAAAACAAGAAAGTGATCAATACCTACAAGGAGAAAGAGAATTAGTGCGACGAGGAGCAATATCGGAATTCAGAGAAGGAACAGATGGAATCGTAAGATTCGGTGAAAGGATTTGTGTACCGAACGATTCCGAACTTAAGAAATTGATTTTGGAAGAAGCTCACAAGAGTAAATTGAGTTTACATCCAGGAGCCACAAAGATGTACCAAGATTTAAAGAAGTTGTATTGGTGGTACGGAATGAAGAGAGACGTAATGGAATATGTCACTTCGTGTTTAGTTTGTCAAAAGGCCAAGATAGAACATCAAAGACTGGCAGGAATGTTACATTCTTTAGATATCCTCGAATGGAAATGGGATAGTATCGCGATGGATTTCGTGACGAGTTTACCAAAGACTCGGAAGGGACATGACGGAATATGGGTAATCATTGATCGACTGACCAAGTCGGCTCACTTTTTTCCCATCAACATAAAGTACTCAATGGAAAGATTGACTCAGTTATATATTGGAGAAATTGTCAGATTACATGGAGTACCTTCAAGTATTATTTCGGATCGTGATCCGAGGTTTACATCAAGATTCTGGAAAAGTTTACACGAGTCACTAGGAACGAAACTCAGATTGAGTTCAGCATATCATCCACAAACGGATGGATAGTCCGAAAAGACGATCCAATCTCTTGAAGACTTGCTGAGAGCTTGTGTGCTAGAACACCTCGGTAGTTGGGATGAATTTCTACCATTGATAGAATTCACCTATAACAACAGTTTCCACTCGAGCATAGGAATGGCACCCTATGAACCCTTGTATGGTCGACGGTGCAGAACGCCTTTATGTTGGTACTAGGATGGTGGAAGCCTACTGTTAGGGCCAGATATCATGCAATAGACAACCGAGAAGGTGAAGATGATTCAGGAAAAGATGCTGACGACTCAAAGTCGACAGAAGAGTTATGCAGACAAGAGAAGACGACCTCTTGAGTTTGAGGAAGGCAATCATGTGTTTTTGAGAGTCACGCCTACGACTGGGGTTGGTAGGGTAATCAAATCCAGAAAACTCACTCTGAAATTCATTGGACCTTATCAAATTCTTCGTCGGGTAGGTCCAGTAGCCTATGAAATTGCTTTGCCACCTCTTCTTTCAAACATTCATAATGTTTTCCATGTTTCACAACTAAGGAAGTACTTTCCTGATCCATCTCATGTTCTTGAGCCCGATGTAGTATAGTTGAAAGAGAACTTGTCTTATGACACTTCACCCATGCGAATCTCGGATAAGATGACTAAGCAGCTCAAGGGTAAACAAATTTCTTTAGTCAAGGTTATTTGGGACGATACAACGAGAGAAGCAACTTAGGAAGCTGAGGACAAAATGACGGTGCAATACCCCTATCTTTTCACAGGTACATAATTTCGAGGACGAAATTATTTTTAGTGGGGTAGTAATGTAACACTTCGATTTTTCGTGCTTTCTAAGGACAATAAACTCGATTAACGAGTTTACATTTTTATCTGTGTTAGAAAATTATTTTGGGAAAACTAAAATCATATTCATGCTAGAGGCTATCGTGGGAACCTACGGTTAAATTTTGGGCCGAAAACTCAAAAGGAGCCCAGTCTACGTTGTCACTGATAGTAGTGCTTTACTACTATAAAAACCTCATTTTGACTAACGGTCAGAACCATTAGTCTTAGAATTCGATTCTTCACATTTTCGAAAAAATGTGTCCTCATCTTCGAAAATAAAAATAATATATTATATTCAGCCCAATACTCGAACCGGGAGACTTTTGGAGCTATTGATGGATCTACCGGGTCCCGCTAACGGATAATTTTGAAGTCATATCAGGTCAACATCATCTCATGATGGTTCAAGAAAATATCGGGATGCGAAATGACCAAAATACCCCTAGTCTTTTATGAAAATTACCAAACTACCCTTTCACTTAATTACAAGTATGCCATTGAGGTGAAATTTTTTCTATTTCACCCCCACCTAAGGCCTTACGGCCAGAACTCTTCTCCCCCCCTAACACACCCATTTTTCACTATTTTTCATTTCTTCAAGCTTTCCTTCCAACTTTTCTTCACAAATCTTCAAGTTTTGAGTGGTTTTTGTTGATTCCTTCTCTAGTTTCATCATCTAGGAGGTATTCCCCTCAACTTTCATCTCTTAATCTCTATTTAATCTCCATGATTCATGATGGTTTAGTTTGAATCTAGAACTTCAAAAATTCATAAGAAATTGTAGAAAAATCCTTTTAATGTCAAACCACTTTCTATGAACCTAGTTCATGATTGTCTACTTAAATCCAAGAGTTGGAAACCATAGGGGCTTCCTAGCAATATGGGTATTTTTGGCCGAAACCCCTATGTGTGGGTGGGTAGAGTTTTGGTTCAAGTTTTGGTGTAATAGGCTTTGATCTAGCCTCACTACACCTAGTAAGGATGGAATCCAAGAGATTAGAATTTTTGGACATCCCTAGCTATATTATCTAGCTAAGGCCGAACCTAGGAGGGTGTAAATGATAGAGTTTTTTGTGATTTAAAGTTTATGTGTTGATTGATTGTGTGTGTGTAGTTGTCGACGAGTAATCGGATGAGGAACCGGATCGATCAGACGACTTTTCACTTACCGGGAAACTACAAGAGGTAAGGGGGGAAATGCCTTAGGGATTCTCCCGATGACTGCATGTCATCATATTTGATCTGTATATATGTAATTAACTTGTGTGGAGATTGATTTATTTACTTTCGGTAATTATTTGATTCGTTGATAATTGTTTATTAATATGTGTTATAGTAGTTGAATATGTGTCTTAACTGTATTATCTGCTATAAACATATTATGATGTTGATTGGGAAGCCTGACAGTGGTCAGTGCTCAATTAATTAATGGGAATAAAAACTTTAAAAAGCTTTGTATTAAATAATAAAGATTTATTTGGGAAAACGTTGGGCATTTTCAACAATGCTGTTTTTCGAAAGAAAAAGATGATCCAAAAGTAATTTATGAAGTTTCTAGAAAAAAATTAATTTTTAAGAATAAATTAATCTTTATGTGGAAAAAGTAAAATTAACAGGAAAAAGTCATGTTTTTGGAACTTAGGACGTTTTGACGCTAAAAAACGATGTTTTAATTCCGAAAAAATTTATGGAAAACGTTTTCGAAAACAGAAATATTGTTCTGGTATGACGTTTTGGTCTCAGCTGTTTCCTTTCAAAAGTTGGTTTTTAGGAAGGGACTTTCAACCAAAATTAAGTTTTTATTAGAGTTCGATGGTTTTCAAACCATTTTCAAACAGAAAAGTTTTTCTGTAAAATGAGTTTTTCCAACTGTGTAAAATCCGGCAACTTGGATGAAAAACGAAAAACGAAAAACGGTTTCATTTTGGATTTGTGTTTTCAAAGAACGGAAAACGATGAAAAACAATGAAAATGTGAACCTAGTATACGAGACGTCGGGATGCTAGTGTTCTGTGAAAATAGCACCAGAAGCTGTGCAACGATGTTATGGACTGCGTGTCCTATGGGCTATGTGTCCTCTTGTTATGAGGAAACGTGATTAATGTAACACCCCCTCGCGGGTGCTACATACTCGGACTCTAATGCAGAAATAAATCAAGAAAATAAAACGCTGGTTGCTTTCGGAAAATACTTTAATTAAGTAGCTATGTTCAAAAACGCGGTTCTAAAAATTTTATGCATGCATAGGCACTACGCCAGAAAAGGGATTAAATATCGCACCTTTAATAGCGTTTTTAAATGCAACGCTATTAAAAAAAAGGCGATGAACGTATAATAGCGCTTCCTCAAGGAAGCGCTATCTAAAGTTTGATTTTAGATAGCGCTTTCTTGAGGAAGCGCTATCTATTCCAGATCCTGGGAATAGATAGCGCTTTCTTGAGGAAGCGCTAACTAAAATCAAACTTTAGATAGCGCTTCCTTGAGGAAGCGCTATTATAATTTAACTTTAGATAGAGGAAGCGCTATATATTTCCTTTTTCAAATTTTTTTAATTTATCATCAGTTTTAATTCATTAACATTTACTTCCCCTCCTCACTCTCAGTCTCTCTTTTGAATCTTTCCCTAACCCCTCCCTGCCTCCTACGCGCGCGAACACAACCACCACCACCATTTTGGTTCTCTGGCCACCATCACTTCGCGAACGCCACCGCACGAGCTTCTCCATCTTTCTCCTTTCCCTCCCTCGTACGAGCTTCTCTCCCTCTTTGTGCCTCAGGTCACGTCCCTCCCTCGGACGAGTTTCTCTTCCTCCTTCCCGTAAGTAAGCTCTCTCTTCCTCCTATCTCTCAGGTTGTTTCCCTCTCTGTTGTTTGGGTTTCTCTCATTCCTCCGTTCTCCATTTGTGAAGGTCCCCAAAGACACAATGCATTGGTGAAGTTGAGCGTGTGAGCTGCAAGCTGCAAGCTGTTACTGTTCCATTTGTGAAGGTCCCCAAAGACACAATGCACTAGTCATTGGTATTCTTTCTTCTCTGTTACTGTTTTCTTCTATGTATCAAACAAATTTTCTATTTTTTTCCTGTATCAGTTTAGTTTGTTCTACAATTGAACATTCAAATCATAATGATTATGCTTATGGTTCTATGGGGTTGATTGTGTGGTGCAGTTATGCGTTCTTTATTGTTTTTATTGACAGCTTCCATGTTTTTTTAAATGATAAAGCATGTGTGAATCCCATCTATCTAAATTTGTTTGAGATGGCCTTTTGGTGACGTTGGAGTAAAGTCAGGACCTTAATGGGTGTATGCTTTGACAAAGGAACTTAGTTGCTAATTTGATGTGTGTGCAATGTTTCAACTTGAAATTTGGTTAAGTTGTGCCTTAATTTGATGTGTGTGCAGTGTTTCCACTTTTTAACTCTGACCCTTGAAACTCTCACTGCACATATAAGGTTAATGACCTGCTTGGAGTGCCTTGTGTGATTAGATACCTAGGTTTTAAATGCAGAAATGATAAGAATCTTTGGTAGTTTAATTTATGAGAATCTACATTACTAATGTTATTCGAATTTAAGGAAGTGTACATCCTTACATACATACTTTCTAAGGCAGAATTGAGAATCTTTACTTTTGTACTTTATTGATTGAAATATTACATTATAAAGGGTATTGGAATTTGATGAACTGTACATAGTTTGAGAAGAAGGATAATACTCTGTCCACTAGGATAAGGTTCATGAAAAGTTTTGGAATTTAAGGAAGTGTGCATCCTTACATACTTATCTTATCTTTACTTTTGAATTGATTATTTGTTCAATGTCATATGCGTGTTGTCCCTTAATATTTCAGGAAATGATACCAAGTACTTGACCTTGTGAATCAAACTTGGATTTTGGATTCTCTCAGGCACATCTGTCACCTCTTTGTCCATCACCTATTTGGTACACATATATGTTATTCCCCTGTGTTTTATAGCAGTAGACATGTTTATTTTTTATTGGTATGCACATGCATTAAGCTTAGTTTCCTGTTCAAGAACAATTTGTATATTGGGCCATGGCACAGTATACAACTTGTTCTTGAATTGTCCAAAGTGGACAATCTAAAATTGTAAACTTCACTGTCAATACATATTATTGTATGCCTTAAATATTACATCTGATCTAAGAAAATTTCATTGATTTGTATTTTCTCATTGTTCTTTGGGTACACGTACACTTAATTTCGGTCATAATATCACCTGAATTAAGTTTTGTGCTTGGAGAACTAAGGGGAAATGCTGCCGAAATTTTCTTAGAACAAGAAGTATTTAGGACATACTATAATAATATATTGTCGAGTTTACAATCTTGGATAGGATAGGACCCTCACCCTATAGTATGAAGTAAGCGTGTGTCATGCATTCTTGTAGTTCTCATCAAAGGTAAACGTCAACCTCTCTAAACTCAAAATAATTGTCGTAGAACGGGAATATATGGATCGGAAGTGGATGTCTGCCAATCTTTTGTCGAATGAATATAGAGATGGAGTGCAAGATTTTATTAGATTTGCAGTTCGGCATGCCGAAGACTCTAGTAGAATCATATGTCCCTGTTTAAGTTGTTGTTATACAAGACGAATTAGTGTAGCTCAGTTGGAAGGACATTTGTGTGCTATGGAATTGATCAAAGTTATACCTGTTGGACAAAGCATGGTGAGACAAGAGTTGAATCTAGTGATATGGTGAATATTAGTGAAAGATATGCGGCGGATGATACCGGTACAGATACGTATGAGGGCGACCATTTTGAAGAGATGACACATGCGGTTGAAGAAGATCTTCGTGATTGTCCTAAAATATTTGAGAAGTTGATAAGTGATGCAGAGCAACCGTTGTATGAGGGTTGTACTAAATTCACAAGATTGTCGGCGATGTTAAGGTTGTATAACTTGAAATCGGGTAATGGATGGACAGATAAGAGCTTTACGAAATTACTCGCATTATTGAAAGAAATGTTGCCGGAGGATAATGTGCTTCCTAGTAGGACATATGAGGCTAAACAAATGTTACGCTCTATTGGCATGAGCTATGAGAGGATACACGCTTGTCCTAATGATTGCATTTTATTCTGGAAGGATTATGAAAATTTACAGATGTGTCCTAAGTGTAATGCCTCACGGTATAAGAAGAAAGAATCGGCTCCGGAGAAGGTTCTGCGGTATTTTCCCATAATTCCCAGATTTAGGCGCATGTATCGTAGCTCGGAAGATCCAAAGCACTTGACATGGCATGAGGATGAAAGGATTAAAGATGGCAAGCTATGGCACCCGGCAGATTCTCCTCAATGGAAAAGAATTGATCATGATTATCCTCATTTCGGACAAGAACCAAGAAACCTAAGGCTTTCATTGTCCACTAACGGATTTAACCTGCATGGTATTCAGAGTAGCACTCACAGTTCATGGCCTGTGATTTTGGTGATCTACAACCTACCCCCATGGGTATGCATGAAACGTAAATATATGATGTTGTCTTTGTTAATTTCCAGGCCCAAACAACCAGAAAATGATATTGACATATACTTGGCTCCTTTAATTGAAGACTCGAAGCAAATGTGGGAAAGGGGTGTAGAGGTGTACGATGGGTACAAAGAAGAAAGTTTCACCTTGAGAGCTATGATATTCGGCACAATTAATGACTTTCCGGCATACGGTAATCTGTCAGGATACAATACCAAAGGTCAGTGTGCATGTCCTATTTGTGAAGATGATACAGATTGGATACGATTGGAACATGGTAAGAAGAATGTCTTCCTTGGGCACCGTAGATTTTTGCAGTCAAATCATCATTATTGGTTCTTGCGAAAGGCATTCAATGGGAATACAGAAAACCGTAGAAGTCCTTCTCCATTGATGGATGCGCAAATGTTTGAAAAGGTACAAGATTTGAACATTGAATTCGAGAAACCTTTGGCACGACAGTTTGCCACAAGAGGGTGGAAGAAAAGGTCAATCTTCTTTGAGCTGCCATATTGGAAATCCTTATACGTAAGACATTTCATTGATGTTATGCATCTTGAAAAAAATGTCTTTGATAGTATCATTGGTACCTTACTTAATGTGCCAGGCAAGACTAAAGATGGCATCAATGCAAGGCCTGACTTGGTTAGTATGGGATTGAGACAAGAGTTGGGACCAGTAAAGAAGGGGAAACGTACATATCTACCTCCGACTGCTCATACTCTAGCTAGAAAAGAGAAAATTGCTCTTTGTAAGTTTCTTCATAGAGTTAAGGTTCCAGAGGGGTACTCTTCAAACATTAGGAACCTCGCGGATATGAAAGATCTAAAGTTAAAGGGACTAAAGTCCCATGACTGCCATGTCCTCATGGAGAATTTGCTACCTATCGGTATACGGTCAATTTTGCCTAACAAAGTGCCGGAGACCTTGACTAAACTCTGTTTCTTCTTCAAGGCAATTTGCAGTAAGGTGATTGACCCTGGGAAGTTGCCTTTTCTGCAGAAAGAGATTGTTGTGACTTTGTGTGAACTTGAAATGTTTTTCCCGCCTTCATTCTTTGATATAATGGTTCATTTAATCATTCACCTAGTCAGAAAGACACAATTGTGTGGGCCTGCTTATATGAGATGGATGTACCCTTTTGAGCGTTACATGAAGATATTGAAAGGGTATGTGAAAAACCGATCACGACCAGAGGGTTGTATTGTTGAACGTTACATAGTCGAAGAAGTTGTTGAGTTTTGTACCGAGTCCCTCACTGATGTTGATTCCATAGAGTTGACAAAGTCTCGTCACACGGGGAGAACAATGGGTCAAGGTATTACTGGAACTGAAGTAGTGACTATACAGCGGACAGAATGGGAGCAAGCACACTTGTATGTTCTGCACAATGCCAATGAGGTTGAGTCATATGTTGAAAAACACAAGCACATAATTCAGGGTTTGTATCCCAATAAGAGTCAGAAATGGTTGACAAGAGAACACAATCGGTGTTTCATACCATGGCTAAAAGATCACATTTCTGCAGAGTTTGCTATAAATCCTACATCGATTTCAGAAAGGTTGAGATGGTTAGCGAGAGGTCCAACAATACATGTCTTCTCTTACAGTGGTTATCTAATGAACGGGTTCACATTTTATACAAAAAAACAAGATGATCAGAGTAAAATGCAAAATAGCAAGGTCACTCTTGTAGCTCAAGCCATGAATATCTCCAGTGCCAAAGACAGAAACCCCATATACGCGAATATGTCATATTTGGGGTAATTGAACGTATATGGGAGTTCGATTATATGATGTTTCGGGTGCCTATGTTCCATTGTAAGTAGGTTGACAATAATAACGGTGTACAGATGGATGAGTTGGGGTTCATGCGTGTGGATTTCAGTAAGGTGGGGTATAAAGACGAGCCCTATATTTTAGCATCGCAAGCTCAACAAGTGTACTATATCATCGATCCAGCTGATACGAAGTGGTCCATCGTTCTATTGACTAACAAAATGATTGTTAATGGGATTGATGATCAAGCACATGAAGATGCTAATATTGAGGATGATCCTTTCTTCAGGACATCATAATCACTTCAGTCCAATCCAACTATAAATGAGGGTTTGTACATTAGAAATGATCATGACGAGGGTCTTTGGATCAATCCATTGTTTCGTACCAATAAGGGACACACAAGTCTAAATCCAACGAGGAAGAGGAAAAGATTTACTTAAACATGTAAGCACATTTTGTTTTTTTAATTTCTTCATCAATTGAAAAAATATTCATCGTTTTTACTTAAACATGTAGCATCGTGATTTTGTTTTTGTAATTTCTTCATCAATTAAATTTACATAAACATGTTTTTCTAATTTATATTGTGATCTGACGTTTTTACTTGTGTTGCGAATCATGTCTTCATCTAGTGATCATGATGATAGTTCGGATTCTAGCCTAGAGGCGCCCGAGACACAAGTGAGGCGCCATGGACCGACGTTCAAGAAGAATCTTATCCTAAAGAGGAGCATAGGCGTGAGATTATAGGTATATAAGATCATTATTAATTAAGTTTTTCGTTTTATTAAGTAAGTGTTTCATTATTTTATTAATCAAGTGTTTCATTTTATCAGGTTGCCTGGAATACAAAAGGCAAACCCATTGGTGATAATGGGAAGGAGCTAAAGAGTTACATTGGGGCCATAGTCCGGCAAGCGGTCCCAATTACAAGCAAGACGTGGAAGGACAAAGCATTGAACGAGGCCAAATCACACATATGGCGCGATATACAGGTAAATAAGTAATATTTAATTAACATCGGGTTCTTAATTAACATGTATATTTTTAAACATAACCTTTATCATTTCTGCAGACTATTTTTGACATTGATGAGGCTCGGAGGAAAATATGTCTCCAGATTGCCGAAAAATGTCATCGGTCATTCCGAACGAAGTTGACGACCAAGTATTTCAAAGATAAAGGTGGGAATGTCAGACATGAGCCTCACCCAACCAAAGTACGCAGACATGATAAAGGTGGACGACTGGAGAGCTTTTGTAACGACACGCACAGAAAACGAGACATTTAAGGTATATACAATTTAACTTCATTTGTTAACTTAATTTATATATATTAAATCATGCATTGACATATACTTCAGTGTATATGTAGAAAACAAGTAAAGCAAATCGAATTAGAGCGTCAAACCCTCCATGCCCTTACTTGGCAGGGCCAACGGGTTATGATGGCCTTAAGGAATAAATTGTAAGTACAAAATATCCTTATAACTTGTTGATTAACCCACTTATGATTTCTTCCTTAACATTGATGAATTTTATTTATTTTGTGTGTTCAAATATACAGCTGAAGAGGGCAGGAGGGGATCCTACCACCAAGGCTGTTGAGCGGCGTACGTTATGGATGACAGCTCGTATGGGTCATGATGGCCAGATTTTGCACCCCACCACTAAGGAAGTGGCTGACAGAATTGTAAGTATACACCCTCATTAATTAACTTAGTTCATTTGTACATTGCTTATTATAATTATGTTTAACATCTTATTAATTTGTTCGTTTATATTTGTGTCACAGATGTCCTTATTAGAGTCTGTATCACAGGGGGAGATAACAGACTGTGTTGGCCGTCAAGATATTCTTGCACGAGCATTGAATATCGATGAATACCCTGGTCGCCTAAGGGGTGTGGGGTTTGCCATCTCCCAGAGGATTGTTTTTGGCACACAACAACGCGCAAAACATCAAGATATGTTAACTCAATTGGAGACGCAAAGGAGGCTAGCCGAGCTAACTCGTGAAGTAGAGGAGTTAAAGGCTAGAGGCAGGATAAGCAAGGACGTGCTGATTCTGAGCCAGCTGGTGATCCTCCTACCCCTATCCCGCACAGTGTCAGAGATAGTTGCACCGTTCCGCAACCACATATACCTCTTCCCGAGGTAATACTTATCAATGATAATTTTATACATTTTATATATTGCATTGAAGGTTTAATTCATGCTAATTAATTAATATTTCGTTTATCATTTGTTTAGGGCATAAAACTGTGGAACTTGTATCTACGGCACCCAACTCATCGCATTGTCGCTAGGGCGAAGGTCTTTAATGAGGAGGGTGCCACATTGCATAACCTACCATTACCTCCTGGCCATGTGAAAGTGAACATTGAAGTTGCACTGGAGGGACATGCACCATTGCCTGTACCAATTAAGCATGCTGATATCATGGTAGTAGATCATGCAATAGGTACCTTTATTGCATGGCCAATCAACCTCGTGCAGGTATGTTAATAATTAGTATTCCTTATGATATGTTGTATATATTTATTAAATTGGGTGGTCACTAACTACTTTATTGCAATATGCAGGTTATCTCCGAAAAATCCAAATCCAAGGACAAGGACAAGGGCAAGAAGATTGTGGAGTCCCGACCTCCTATAATTAACAAGGAGCATACAAAGGGCTCCATTACATCCCCTAAGAAGCAGCAGTCCTCCTCCCGGCCTCCTATCGCAGCAAGCTCATATGATTGTATATCCTACATGAGGATCCTGGTAAAAAAAAGGCTTGAGCCGGGTAATAGAATTGGAGATGGATGAAGAAATTCTGGGTTATCAACATACGCTATCAGTGGGTAAAGACGAAATCGAGGAGATTATCACTCGGGATGAAATCAGTCAGACTGGTCTTACCGTATATCTCAGGTAATGCATCAAACTTTAAAGTATATAACTTCTTTTATTCTTCATAATTTAAATATATATTAACGCTTATTATACATGTTTTAAGGTACTTATACCGAGAGATGTTGATCCCCGCGAATAACACCGGGAGGTTTGTACTCTTATGCCCAGATAAAACAGCTTTACATCCATATATATCTGGGCAAAAATAGTACATAGCTGAACGCCTTGAGCTAGCAAGTCCAGATGGCAATTCCCTGTTTCTGGCACCTATGAACGTTGTGTGAGTCATTTAGTTAATCAATGATATGGTACTGTATTTTATTGTGATTAATTATCTGTTTATGATTTGCTAACTCATTTTCTTGTTTTGTAGGGGACATTGGGTATTCTTAGCGATCAATCCCAATGAAGACACAATCTACTACCTGGATCCATTGCATGTACCCTTTACACAGCGGAAAATGCTTATGACTATCTTTAATGAGTAAGAAAAATGATTTGAAATTTATCTCATATATGTTGTGATTCAAATTGTACACTATAGCTAACGAATGTTTGTTTTTACATTTCAGTGCTTTGACAATTCATCGTGGATGCAAAAGGGAAGCCAAGTCCCAATCTTCAAAATCATTAAAGACTAAATGGATCTGAGGTATTAATTTGTTCACAATGTAATTATGCAATTATTTAAATTTAAAACCAATTAACTTATTATTTTTGTTTTGTAGTGCGCCCGCCAATACAACAGTATAGACTGTGGATACTGCGTTCTAAGGTTTCCTAAGGATATCATCACTCATAACCAAATTCAAATCCCATCATCGGTATGTAATTTCAGTTTAATTACACACTTACATTTGGACCATTTGATATATCTTTGATTCTAACTTAATTTACTTTTTCTATCGCATGCAGTACTTTCCCGATAGTAATTATGACACATACACCGATGATCAAGTATTTGAAATTTTGGATGAGTGGTGCAACTATATTATTATGAATCAAGGTAAATAATTTTGTCTTTTTAGTGTTAATTATATATATTTAAGTTGTGCTTGTGTACACTAGTGAATACTTCAAGTTTCATGTAGTAGTTTGATGATTTGTCTCCAATTTTGTAGGTTGATGCTTTGGTTGATGAAGACATTTTGAATTCATATAACTACCTATATATAGTGTAGTGTGTATATTGTGATGTCTGGGATTGTATATATCGTACATGTTTGAATTATATATAGTTTGAATTGTGTATACTGTACTGTATATTGTAACATTAATGAATGAAATGAATTTATTTATACTGTGCCAATTATGTATACTGTACTGCTGTCTGGGTTTTGCTGAGTGCAGGGAAGAGTAGGAGAAAAATAGAGTACAATTTTAAAAAAAGAAGAAGGGGAAAATGATAGCGCTTCCTCAAGGAAGAGCTATCTAAATCGTTATAGATAGCGCTTCAAGGAAGCGCTATCTAAAAACCAAGAATAGACAGCGCTTCCTCAAGAAAGCGCTATCTAATACTCAGTTTTAGATAGCGCTTACTCAAGGAAGCGCTATCTAATCCTGAATTTTAGATAGCGCTTCCTTGAGGAAGCGCTGTCTATTCTTCTTTAGATAGCGCTTTTTTAAACGCCACTGTTTGTGTCAACCTTTAATAGCGCTTAAAAGCGCTATTAAATACCAAAAATAAACGCTATTAAAAGCCTTTTCTGTTATTGTGAGGCAATACAAACTCAAGATGAAGAAATAAAATTCATATCACACGTTGATATTCACTGTTCATAAAAACATACTCATGACATAAAACCTGGTCTAATATATAACATATTACAGACTTAGAAATAAGTTCAACATATGTGCAGTAATATAATATAAGACTGCTCAAAATAAAAGACTCCTAAGCTGGTCGGCTAAAAGTAGCCATTGGGATACAACCCAACGTCAACTTCATCAGAACGCTTCGTCATCCGAGTCCTCACGTATCCGCGGGGACCTATGATCAACATCTGTACATGTGTTCCAAAAACACAACAAGGTGTCCAACATGTACAGGCAAAGGTGAGATACTCATATAAAGTTTATCACGATAGCCGCACAGGCGACAAACAGCAGTATAAACATCCACAGATAAAATATAGTTATATGAGCAGTTAACCATATAACACAATATAATATCTCAAACACTATCATGAGTTATAATAATGCATGAGACTTCAATATCATCTTTCTAATTCATGTACTTCGGAGATTCTAACTTCCCAACATCGAGCGATAGGCCGTAGTAACACCCGTAACACAATTGTCCTCATGAGTCGGCCTCTCTATTTAGGTCCAAACTCCAATTGTTCTAGGGTACCACGTCATAACCATATCCTGAATACGCCAGTCTCTGATCGAGTTCATTCGTGTTTGGCAGCCGATTTACCACGGCACGGGGTTGCTACGCCATCGGCCACTTGTGGGATCTCGAACTTAGAATGCCCCTATAGACCTAGTGCTCTTGACTGATTAAATTCTCAACTACTAGAGTTGTAGCTCGTTTCAAATGGCACGTCTGCCGGTTCATGCATGTACACAGAGAGTTTTCTGTTTTTCTTTGCGTTCATTCTTTCAAATGTCGAGACATAAAGTCCACGACTCGTTTCAAAAAGGCATTACGCCCACTCAAAATCAAAAACACAGGACACGAAGTCCGAGTGTTCAATCCACAAAACACTATCCCCGACGTCTCGGCCACTAGGTTTGGGTTCGTCTCAAAGGTTCATCATATTTCTTTTGGTTTCATTTTTCTCAAAACAAATTTGGAAAAAAAAACATGTTCATTGTTCTTGAAGCAAAACATTTCTTTATCAAAGGAAACATTTTCCGGAAAAAACACCTTTCTTGAAAACAAAACCGTTTTCTAAGGTTTCACGCCTTTTTAAAACACTTTACTGAACAAAACACATTTTGCACGACTTTTCACAAAACCACTTTTTAATTTTCAAAAGAACATACTTTTCAAAAAGAAAGACAACTTTTCTTGAAAAAGCAACACGTTTTCCAAAAACCACTTTTTGATTTTCAAAACACGGTTTTCAAAACTTTGATTCGATTTTTCGAGTCTTTTAATAATTATCGAGACATAGTCAGTCCTATGCTCATCCGGGATATAAATATATATATAGACATCAACAATCCATAATCATCATCATAATATCAACTAAGGCATCCATGCCACAAATTATCAACAAGTGTGCAAATATGTTTCATTAAGTAAAACAAATCCATACATCATTCAAATTCATCTCCAATTCAATAATCAAGTCATCATATACATATATCAAACATGCACTATGAAACTACCAAACTTAAATGACTACCTCCCTTTACCTCACAAGGAAATGTTCAATCCAAACTCGATCGGTTCTCGGCTCCGGCTCCGTTCTCGTTCGCATCGCCTAAAACAATCAAACACAATTCAACTCAAACAACAAATCAACATCAATCTCTAACATCGAAACATAAGTTTTCTTCCCCTAAAAGGCATAGGGTTCGGCCATGAAAGGGTAAAAAGGCTAGGGATCTCATTTGGTTCCAAACTTTTGGATGGTTGGCTCATAAGCTTGGTTAACACTAATTCAAGTCCTATGACTCAAAAATGTGAAACAAAACTCATGGATTTTTCTCATGAAGCTCTCGGCCTCTTTGGACAAACTAGGCTAGGAATTAATTTGGTTTTCCATCACTTGGATTCAAGGACACTAGGAAAGCTAAGGATGGAATCAAGAGTTAGAAATCAAAAATTTGATGAAAAACACTATTCATCATCACTCTTAGGGTTCGGCCATATTGGGGATAATGAGCTAGGATGAGACTTGAATCCATAAGCTCTTGGGTTTAGGTAGAGAATGATGAGGTGAGTTCAAAGAAATTGGTTTCACATCAAAAGGATTTTTCTACAATTTCCTATGGATTTTCAAACTTTTGGATTTAAGAATGAGTTTCATGAAAATGGATTTTTGATCTTGAGATTGAGAGAGATTCAAGAAGCTAGGAGATCATAGAATTGATCTTACCTTAGAATGGAGGAAGATTGGTCAAGGAATCAAGTGATTTTAACAAGTGAATCAAGGTTTTCAAGAAGAAATGGATTTTTCTTCAAGAACAACTATGGAGTTCTTGCTTGGGAGGGGGATGCGTGAAATGAGGGGCTGAGAGGGCTGTTCCAGCCTTCTTAAAAGATCATTAGGGATAAAAAGGTCATTTGGTTCAAAGGGTAAAATGGTAAAAGGTGAAAAGGCTTAAGTTAGGGGTATTTTGGTAATTTCGCGTCCCGAAATTCCCGATCGTCATTACGACTCTGGCATGCTCTCTCAAGTGAGTTGACATGATGTGATATCAAGATTATCCGTTGTTGGGTCATGGTAAGTCCATACGCGGCTCCGTTGTCCACCCGATTGAAGATTTCGCTCGAATGGAGGTCAGGAAGTGATTTTTTTGAAATTTTTGTGAAATTTAACCAAAATGTAGAGAATCAAATTCTAAGACTTACTATCTCATTCACGGGTCCATCTGAGGTCTCCTGAGCAGTAAAATCATACTGTCAGTGAAAAAACGCATGACCGGACTTCGTTTGAGTTTTCGACTCAATACTTAATCGTAGCTTCCTACGATATCATTGAGCATGATTATGGTCTCGAAATATTTTATTTTCATTCCTAAGACCTCGAATAAAATATAAGTTCATAAATACTGATTAAAAAGGAAAACTCAATAATCGGGGTGTTACAATTAAAGGTGAATGATGTTTTCTATTACCACGGACTTTGGGCTGGTGCATCGGTCTAGGGCTCTGCGATTGAGCACTCGGACGTTTCGTCCTGTGTTAACGGTGAAAGGTTTTAAAACGGTGTAAATGATGAATAGTCGGGAGCCTTGAGCTACGACAACAAAAGAACGAACACAAGGAAAAGTGGCAAGACTTGAAACATTTTTTTTTCATGCATTAAAATATTCGGCAGACGTGCCAACGTTGTTAATCTGGATATCTTGATGGCAGGATATTCAAGACGATGAGTAACATTGTGCCTTGATGGACAATGGTGTACATACGAACGATGAATATTGTGCCTTGAGTTGGACAATAGAGTATGACCATTTACAAATTTATCAAGTACCGCTGAATGTAATTCCATGTAAACGCGACCTCATGGTATTCATGTACCTCTGAATAAGCACTTAGGTGCTGGTCATTGTGCCTGGGGCCAATGTACCTCTATTTTCTTTTTCGTTCATTCTTTCTTTTGTCGAGGCATATAGCTCACGACTTGTTTTAAAGGACATTAAGCCCGTTCATTCAAAACATAGGACACGAAGTCCGAGTGCTTAATCCACAAAACACTAGTCCAACGTCTCGGTCACTAGGTTTGCATTCATCTCAAAGATTCGTCGTTTTTCTTTCAATCTTATTTCTCAAAACAACTTTGGAAAACAAAACACAATTTCATTTTCTTGAACTAAAACATTTCTTTTCAAAGAAAACATTTTCCGGGGAAAACTCCTTTTTGTAAAAAACCGTTTTCTAAAGGTTCCACTTCTTTTTTTGAAACGTTTTTCGAAAACAAAACACACTTTGCAAAACTTCCCTCAAACCACTTTTTCTTTTTAAAAGGACATATCTTTTAAAAAAGAAAGTTACTTTTCTTGAAAAGCAACACGTTTCCCAAAATACCTTTTTGATTTCAAAATCCGGTTTTCAAAACTTCGATTTCGATTTTCGAGTATTTTAATTCTTTATCGAGTCATAGCCAATCCTATGCTCTTTATCAGTCCAGGATATAAATATATATATATATATATATATATATATATATATGTATATATATGTATATATATATGTATCAATGTCAATTCAACAACAACAACAATATATCTCAATCAAGGCATCCATGCCACAAATCATGTTCAAGTGTACAAGTATGTTTCATTAAATACATCAAGTACATAAGTCATTCATACACATCTTCCAATCATCAATCAAAACTACCACATCTCATATAACAATCAAGCACCATTCAACTATCAAACTCATTATGAAATACCTCCCTTTACCTTTTTATGGTTTCTACTCAATTTCCCGAACGGTTCACGGCTCCGGTTCCGGTTTCGTCCACGTTGCCTAAAACAATTAACACAATTCAATACTCAACAACAAAAAACATCAAAACATAAATGTCCTCCCCCAAAAGTGGTCTAAGGTTCGGCCAAAAATGGTAAAAAGGGCTAGGGGTTTCATTTGGTTCCAATCTCTTGGATGGCTGGTCCTTAAGCTTGGTTAACACTAATACAAGTCCTATTACCCAAAAATTTGAAACAAAACTCATGGTTCTCCTCACCTATAGGTCTTGGCCATGAAGAGAAAAAGAGGTTAGGAATTGATTTGGTTTTCCATCACTTGGATTCAAAGACAATAGGAAAGGTAAGGATGGAATCCAGAGTTCAAAAACAAAAATTGAACAAAATCACTTTTTCCCCAATTCTTAGGGTTTCGGCCACTCATAGATAAATAGGCTAGGATGAGAGTTTGATCATATACTCTTGGATAGAGGTAGAAGGTGATGAAGCTAGCTCAAAGAAATTGGTTTCACATTAAAAGAATTTTTCTAGAATTTTCTATGAATTTTTGAAATTTGGATCTTGAAGTTGGAACTCAAGAAATCAAGTTCTTAAACTATGAGATAGGAAGAGATTCATGGAGCTTAGATGTGACACCCCCTTCGGGGGCACCACATGGTTACCTATTGTAGAAAATAAACTTCAAATTAATTTTGCAGGTTACTTTCGAAAAATAAGTTTTTTCTAAGTATGTAACTTCTTGTTGTGAAAATCCGTGATAAAATTTTTCCTCATAACTTATCTTACCATACCTCAACGTTACGTAAGCATGCATGTAAATAACCATCAAACAAAGTATACATAATAAGGTATCTTAATATACTGCATAGGCCTTAAACATACGGCCATTCAAAACAGTCATGGCTGTCAGTAGCCAGAGTAATTAACTAACTGTTGTTCAAAATAGAAGAGAACATATCCTATAGCTGGTCTTACTACTAAAACACTATGATTTCTCGTACGTCACGCTCCTCCACATACTCAAACGTCAGGGAATGGATCCTTGAATATTCCAGCGGCATCTTGGAACTCATCTGAAGATGTAAGGGTGAGATACCAATATATGGATTCACACACGATAACAACATGTATATCTCATCAATAACACGTAAGCATAAATAATTATCATGTGTAAGGTCCTACTGATAAACAAGTAGTATATCATAGGGTCACATACCCGACAACCATTTTTATTTTCAAAAGAAATGCATGACACTTCAATGTTCATCATCTAATTCTTTACTTAATCTCCAGACACCGTTGTGTAAAAACTTAGCTGATCAGGCTCAAGGTACATTGGCCCTAAGCACAATGACCAGCACCTAAGTGCTTATTTGGAAGTACATGAACACCATGACATTACGCGATTACATGGAATTACATTCAGCGGTACTTGATAAATTGTAAATGGTCATACGATATTGTCCAACTCAAGGCACAATATTCGTCAGTTGTATGACACCATTGTCCATCAAGGCACAATGTTACACAATGACTTAAAGTCATCACAGGGTTCCTTGCCATCAAGGTCCCCCAATCCAGATGGCACGTCTGCCTAAAAACAAATGCATGAGAAAAACGTTCCAAGTCTTGCCACTTTTCTTTTGTGTTCATTCTTTCGTTGTCGTAGCTCAAAGCTCCCGACTATTCACAATTTACACTGTTTTAAAACTTCTAACATAGGACGAAACGCCCGAGTGCTCAATCGCGGAGCCCTAAACCAATGCACCAGCCCAAGGTCCGTGGTAATAGAAAACAGTATTCACCTTTAATTTCGTTTCCTCATAACAAGATGAGGACACATAGTCCATTGGACACACAGTCCATAACATCATTGCACGGCCTCTCGTGCTATTTTTACAGAACACTAACATCCCGACGTCTCGTATGCTAGGTTCACGTTTTCATCGTTTTTCACCATTTTTCGTTCTGTGAAACACAAATCCAAAACGAAAACTCCGCAACTCATCCAAGTTGTCGGTTTTTACACCGTTGGGAAAACTCGTTTTACAGAAAAACTTTTCTGTTTGAAAACGGTTTGAAAACCATTGAATTATGGTAAAACTTAACTTTTATCGAAAGTCCCTTTCGCAAAAAGAAATTTTTGAAAAGAAACAGCTAAGACCAAAACGTCATCCCAGAACAGCATTTCGGTTTTCGAAAACGTTTTCCGTAAATCTTTTCGGAAATAAAACATCGATTAAAAACGTCCTCAGTTGAAAAACTTGACTTTTTCCTCTTAATGTTATTTTTTTCTCATAAAGATTAATTTATTCATAAAAACTAACTTTTCCTACTGACTTCATAAATTACTTTTGGATCCACTTTTTCTTTAGAAAAACAGCGTTGTTGAAAATACCCAACGTCTTCCCAAATAAATCTTTATTATTTAATACAAAGCTTTTTAAAGCTTTTATCCCCATTAATTAATTGAGCACTGACCACTGTCAGGCTTCCCAATCAACAATCAATATCATAATATGTTTATAGCAGATAATACAGTTAAAACACATATTCAACTACTATAACACATATAAATCAACAATTATCAACAAATCAAATAATTGCCGAAAATAAATAAATTAATCACCACACAACTTAATTACATATATACAGATCAAATATGATGACATGCAATCATCGGGAGAATCCCTCAGGCATTTCCCCTCTTACCTCTTGAAGTTCCCGGTAAGCACAAAGTTGTCCGATCGGTCCACGAACTCTCCCGATTCCTTGTCCGATTACTCGTCGGCAACTATACACAATCAATCAATCAATACAACAACTATAAAACACAAAAATTCTCTCCTAGTCCCCTCTCCTAACTTCGGCCATGGGTAAGAAAATATGGCTAGGGAGTTCCAAAAATTGTCATCTCTTGGATTCCATCCTTATTAGGTGTGGTAAGACTAGATCAAAGTCTATTACACCAAAACTTGAACCAAAACTCCCTCCACTCATCAATGGAGGTTTCAGCCCCTTTTTCTCAATTGAGCTAGAGAGCTCTTTTGGTTTCCAACTCTTGGATCATGGTAGACAATCATGAACTAGGATCAAAGAAATTGATTTGGTGTAAAAAGGATTTTTCTACAATTTCTTATGGATTTTTGAAGTTCTAAGTTCAAAACTAAACCATCATGAATCATGGAGATTAAAGAGAGATTAAGAGATGAAAGTTGAAGGTAATACCTCCTAGATGACAAAGCTTGTGAAGAAATCAACAAAAGTCACTCAAAAGGAGAACGCTGCATAATAGTTATGTAAGTGTCATAAGCGCTTTTCATGGCGACCATAGTGAAGTAGTCCTTCGACTTGAAGCCACTACGATTCCTACATGTGGAGTTGTAGGCTTCAATGCTATCAAATGTCATCTGTAACTGGATGATCATAAAGGTAGTTATTGGGCCTGCAATAAAACATGTTGAGGGATGTGAGTGATATAGATAGGATTCGTCCCTCCTACATAACAGGAGTAATGTCATGGGCCTCTCGATAGAGTAAGACGTGAAATATGCGTGGCCACGCGGAAATGGGCCAATATGTGATATTGGGCCCATTTATGATTACACGTCTACTCTTGAATTGGGAAACGAATAATTGAACTTAACAAGGATGAGACATTTATGCCTTGTGTTCAATTAAGACATATGGATGAAGGGACATTTACTACACGGTTATTTGGTCGCAATAACGTTATGTCAAATCACTGGCATTCTCATTACTTGGGTAGCAGTGATGTGTTGCTAGATACCGCTCAATGTTTGTAATATTAAATGGGATTTAATATTACTGCCAACGTTATGGGAACCTACAGGGTAACACACATAAGAGTAGATTAAAAGGAGCATTGAAAAGAGAGTTGGACTCTCATTTTTCTAGTGGGCCTAGCGCATGGTGCATGGCGCTTAGGTCAAATGCAGCTCACTGACTCACTTAAGGAGGTGCTACTTTAAGTAGACCACTTAAGGATTTGTGCCGTCATGCGTGACATTACCCTAGCCGAACATCAGAGTGATTAGTGAGTTGTAGGTCCCATTTTTCGTAGCTAGCACTATGAGACAGAGGCCGCTTCTTGTTCGTGATGTTGGACGCTCAGAAGTCTGCTCGTGTGGATACCGTAGAGGCATCGTTCGTGCGGTGCTCGTGATAGACAAAGTTTTATCAAGGGTCTGCGCTACAAGAAGTAAACACTACAATCAGGAGTCATGACCATTCGCTTAGATCTTTTGGTGGGAATTTTTCCGTTACGTTTTTGGTTTTGAAATACGCAAATTCCCAACACTCACTTAACCTCCCTTTTCAACCAACCGCGCCCCCTTCAGACACCCCATAAATACCCTGATGACAACCAAATGGTGAGGTTGCCTTTGGAAGATCGTTTGGTTGAATTCAAAGCATTACAATTCGTGCTCTTCTTATGGAAACAAATGAAACAACATAAAAGTGAAGAAAGAGATGATGAAGGCGCCACAAACCAAGAAGGTTTGATAAGCCAAGTGATGTTCGCCACAAGAACCTTGGATTCTTGATAAGAACTAAGCTTGGTTCAACCAAGAACCTAGGAGAAACAATTCTCACAAACGGAATTAATCCAAATTCAACATCCAAGTTCTATTATTTCATGTTTGTAGGTGCATACATATAGGAATTAGGGCTTCCAAGAGTTGGCTTACCCAAGTCATCATAAGATTCCATAACCCCCCTAATGACTATGCCACTAATTGGTGAAATGATGACATCAATAAGTGGCTGCCTAAAAACATAACCATTCTAATAAAAACCAACTAATATAGATAAGTCATAACTACAAGGAGTTACTTTTGGCATGCAAGCCAAAATATTCCTCCACTAAGGAAGCTAACAAACTCATGTAACTAATGCAAACCAAAAGACTAATAAAAATCAAAACCAAATCCGTCCAGAATTTCATGTTCAACTTCCAGCTCATTTTCCACCATGATAGATGCCGAATTTGGTCAAGAAGCGTGAAATATAATTTGTAGAACATTATGTTATCTTTCTAACACATCAAGAAACACATCATTTGGACTTCTGTAGCTCCTGATTCATCCAACACAAGACAGACGAGTAATTTTCAATAAAATAAGAATTTTTGCAAATACCAATTTTGTTCTTCCTTTTTCATTTCGGGCTTCATAATTCTTGTCAAGGGTGTCCATTCTAGATTCACATCATTCCCTCCCTCTTGAAGAGAATTCGACCTTGAATTTCTATCTCCAATACCTCCAGGGTCGAAAATAAGTATAAAGAACTCATCACATGTTACTTCCACATTAGAGAAATTTTGAAGTTTGTTGGAAGGATTTACTTGCTCCTCTTTTCTTTTGGTTTCCAAGGCATAATTATCTTTACCAAAGTCACAAAAGGTAATCACTTCTTGAGGAGATTCTCCTTGATTCACTTTCTTCTCTTCATGACCTAAGGAAGGAATGTTAGGCAAAGAAACAAAATAAGAAGAATCCCAACACTTGAATCCACAAGCCAACTTAGAAGAAGGGATAAGAGTAGTTGAAGGCCATGACTTCTCTAGTGATTCTATGGAATTGGTCATTGCTTCTTCAAGTACAATGGTTGTTGTGCAATCATCCTTTGAAATTTTATCCTCAACCTCCTTCACAATAGAATCAACAAAAGATGGAAAAATGTTAGGATTAGAACAAGTATCCATGATGACTTCCTTCACCAATATCTCTTTTCCCTCTCCCTCTCTTGCACTACTCTCTTTTTCACTAACCTCATTTTCTAGTCTTCTCTCAACATGGACCTCACTCTCTTCAATCTTTTCTTTCAATTTCTCCTTTTCACTCAAGGCTTTCTCTTTTTCTAACCTCCTTCACAATAGAATCAACAAAAGATGGAAAAATCTTAGGATTAGAACAAGTATCCATGATGACTTCCTTCACCAATATCTCTTTTCCCTCTCCCTCTCTTGCACTACTCTCTTTTTCACTAACCTCATTTTCTAGTCTTCTCTCAACATGGACCTCACTCTCTTCAATCTTTTCTTTCAATTTCTCCTTTTCACTCAAGGCTTTCTCTTTTTCTCTCATCTTAAGTTGATCCTCACTAACTTCTCTTGGAGGCAAAGGGGCAAGAGTGACCTTCCAGTTTTGGTGCATAAAAGAGTACTTGTTGGTGCTGCAGTCACGCTTTGCTTTCCGCTAAATCTTCCATGGACGTCCAAGTGACAAGTGTCTCGTTTTTGTAGGCACCACATCACAAAGCACCTCATCTTCATATCCATCGACCTTGAATGATACTAGTACTTGTTTGTTCACCATCATGCTACCCATATCACTAAATTCAGGATCCTCGAGACTATTGAGTGAATATAGTTGCGGATGCTTCAGAACATGAAGTGACAACTTCTCCACCAAGGTTGTGCTGGCCATGTTGATGTAACTTTTCCTATCAATGGTCAAGCTACATATCTCATCATTCACATAACATTTTGTGGAGAAAAGATCCTTCTTTTTTTTGACTTCCATATCGGAGAGAATGAATAAAATTCGGATTTCCTTCAATCTGAAAATTCTATTTTTTTTTTTTTCCAGAAACTTTTGATGAAGAAGAAAGACTTTGTAAACTTGATTCTTTGGGCAGTAACAATCACGAAAATTCCCCTCAAAGTAAGACTTTATTTTTTTTTTGTGCTTTCCTCACTACACTCCCTCACTTGTTACACAAATGAATTTCACTCTTTTGGCTTTTTCCACACAAGAAGTAAATTTGCACTCTTGGCTTTTTCCTCTCAAATGTTCTCCTTTAGTTCTTAGAGGAATCAAACACAAAACATAAAAATACCAAAATTCAAGTAACAAAAATCACAAAACTTATCAAAACAAGGAAAAACGAAGAACAAAGGCTAGAAAAGAAAAGGTTTAGAAATAAGAAACAAAGGAAGAAGGGAAAACAATATTCAAGACACAAATTGCTCGAATGAAACTTTCTCTTCTTCTTCTTTTTTTTTTTTACACGAATTTCTTTTTTTTTTTTAACTTGTTGAAGAGAATTACTCTTGAAAACTTTGTTTTTGGAGCAATACACAACAACCACGAATTTTCCCTTCAAGAAAAATATCAAAGTAACTTTTGTTTTTTTGGTTTTGAGAAGAAAAGAAAAAAGAGTAGAAGATGAAGAACAAAGATAGATTCAAGAACACACAGAAACAAATTCAACCAAAGCCTAAGCTTTGATACCACTTGATGACAACCAAATGGTGAGGTTGCCTTTTGACGATCTTATGGTTGAATTCAAAGAGAGTTAATTTCGTGTTCTACTTTAGTGACAAAAAGAATCAACATAAAAGAGAAGAAAATAAGAAAATGGATAGAAAGAGATGATGAAGGCGCCACAAACCAAGAAGGTTTGATAAGCCAAGTGATGTTCGCCACAAGAACCTTGGATTCGTGATAAGAACTAAGTTTGGTTCAACCAAGAACCTAAGAGAACAATTCTCTCACAAATGGAATTAATTCAAATTCAACATCCAAGTTGTATTTCTCAAGGTTTTAGGTGCATACATATAATAGTCATCCAACTCTTGGCATCCAAAGACAAGGCATAACCCCCACTTTGAATGACCTAATTCCTAACTTAAATGACAACTAAAACAATTCAAGTCAGCCCCCAAACCCAATATACACGCCTACCATGCTCAAATCATGGGTGGTTACACTTTGCTTTTTGAATTAAAAGTGTAACACCCAAACAATTGAAGGCAGCCACCAAGACACTCATAACTCACCATGAAGCAATTGAACTCAGACCCAAGCACTCATATACACGCCTAGTCTCCCTTCATTATGGGTGGTTACACTTTGCTTTTCAAATTAAAAGTGTAACACCCATAATTTACAATTTATTCACTCAACTTAATGAGGAGTTTCTTATAGCGTGCAAGCCAAAGATTCCCACCCCAAGACTCTCTAATTTCGTGTAAGACTATGAAGGAATCCAATTGTAACATTTAAACAAATTGGACCCACATACACTTATTGAAAAATAAAAGAAAAACCACTAAAATTGGAATCTTCTTCATCTCATGCGCCCCACATTATGAATCTTCTAGTTGGATAATGCAAGATACAAACTTGGGCTCAATGTCTTCTTGACTTGCACTTGGGCTTGTGTCCATTAAAAGATCCATTTGGTTTAGAACTTCTTGGGCTCTCTTGACTCTTGCTTCCGTCATAGGCTTAACAAGTCTTTGTAGTGCTTCTTGGTCCATATTCCTTAGTGGGCTCATATCAATAAGGATGATTCCAGATCGTAGTCTGGTTTTGTGTTTTGCCTGAATGGAGGCGCTGTGAGCTAGAATAGTACAAAGCATGAGGCAGTTGCTGATTCTACCATAGAGGCTTAGTATATTGCTGCCTCCAATGCAGCAGAGAAGGCCATATGGATCAGGAAGTTCATTACTGAGCTTGGTATTGTTCCAAGCATTGTGGATCCCATTGATCTCTATTGTGATAACAATGGAGCCATTGCACAAGCCAAGGAACCTTGATCTCACCAACGATCCAAACATATACAAAGGCGCTTCCGTCTCATTCGAGAGATTATCGATAGAGGAGATGTGAAGATATGTAGAGTACCAACACTTGACAATATTGCTGATGTAACACCCCGATTTTTCAAAGCTCTCTAGAGCTAATTAATCAGTATTTATATGTTTGTATTTTATTGAGGGGTCTAGAGAGGGAAATAAAATATTCCGAGACCATAGTCATGCTTAACGCTATCGTACGAAGCTAGGATTAAACTTTGAGCTGAAAACTCAAACGGAGCTCGGTCTGCGTTTTTACACTGACAATATGGTTTTACTGCTCAGGAGACCTCAGATGGACCCATGAATGGGACAGTAAGTCTTAGAATTCGATTCCCTGCGTTTTTGTTAAATTTCACAAAAATCACTTCCTGACCTTCGTTCGAGCGAAATCCTCAATCGGGTGACGAACGGAGCCACATACGGACTAACCGGGACCCACTAACGGATAATGTTGATATCACATCATGTCATATCACTTGAGAAAGCATGCCGGAGTCATCATGACGTTCGAAAATATCGGGACGCGAAATGACCAAAATACCCCTAACCTTTTCTTTAATGATATTTTGGACCTTGATGGAAATGACCAAAATGCCCTTAAGTGAGTTGATTTAAGGACATTTCAGCCCCATTTCTCACGCAAGAACAGCCCCAAAATGAGCCTCCAAGACTTCATCTTCCTCCTTGAGAAAACTCATTTTTCTTAGAGAAAAAGCTTGAAATCCTTGAAAGAAAAGCTTGCAACTTGATCAATCTTCATCATTCCTACCGTAAGATCACTTCTATGATCTTTAATCTTCAAGAATCTCTTCCTATTTCAAGTTTGAAATCTTGATTTCATAGTTTTCACGTTTATGATCCAAAACTTCAAAAATTCATAGGAAATTGTAGAAAAATCCTTTTAATGGGAAACCAATTTCTTTGAGCTCACTTCATCATCCTCCACCTAAACCCAAGAGCATATGACCAAACTATCATCCTAGCCTATTCTTCTAAAAGTGGCCGAACCCTAGGGGAAGATGATGAATAGTGTTTTTGTTCAATTTTTGATTTCTAACTCTTAATTCCATCCTTACCTTTCTTATTGTCTTTGAATCCAAGTGATGGAAAACCAAATCAATTCCTAACCCATTTCTATCTTCATGGCCGAAACCTATGAGTATGAGGAACCTTGAGTTTTGTTTCAAATTTTTGGGTATTATGACATACACTAGTGTTCATCCAGCTTAAGAACCAACCTTCCAAAAGATTGGAACCAAATGAGATCCCTAGCACTTTCCACCATTTTTGGCCGAACCTTAGACCATTTTTGGGGAAGGAGAACTTATGTTTTGATGTTGTTAATTGTGTTGTCATTTGTTGATGATATGTGTGGTTGTGTGTTTGTAGTTGTTGTCGGATACTCGGACAAGGAATCGGGAGAATTTGTGGACCGATCGGGCAGCTTTACCTTTGGAGGATGACATCTAAAGGTAAGGGGAGATTAGCTCCAATGAGTTTGATATTCACATGAGGTTGGTTGTGATGTGAATTGTTGCCTTCTTGCCTTGGATTGAACATGTGTATGATGTTGATTTGAGTTTGAATAAATATATTTGTGTATGAACTTGATGAAGTATATGCCTGGATGATTGGAATGAATTGTGGCATGGATGCCTTGACTGATATATATATATATATATATATATATATATATATATATATATATATATATATATATATATATATATATTTATATATATATATACATTTTGGGTGTTGCTGTAACCAGAGCTTCACATTTTCTGAGGTAGCAGCAGAGTAGTCAAATTCTGCCCACCACCACTTAACATATGATGCTCTTGATAAAATTGGATAATTGTCAGGGAAACTCTCTTGTTGTTGGTACTTGTATTGCCAACTAAAGATCCATGGCAACGCAAAGTTTGAAAAGAATATTATGCTAGCATTAAAAGTGCTAACTGATGGCTCATAATATTCTTTAAATGTTTGAAAACCCTCAGGAACTTCTGGGGGTAAAATAGTTTTGCTTGGTCCGAAAAATTGCCACCATTGGACGAACCATTCTGGAAAATTGTACTTGGTATTTCTCTTGAACTAGATCAACCAAGAATGTTTGTTTGCACTGTTTTGGTACCAAAACGTGTTGGTCCTAGCAGTTTCGTAATCCCAATAAGTGTAACCACATGGGTCAAAAGGTTGGGAAAACTTTTTAATAATGTTTGGATTCTTTCCAAATTGTTCAGGTGTAAGAACCTTAAGAATCTGGAAAGTTGAATGAGTGTATTTTGCTTGATCCTTAGGGTCACGATAATGTTTAATCGCAACAGAATCAGTATCAACCAAAATAAACTCATAAAATTTTCTTGTTTTCAAAATATGATTGGGCTTATAATGAAAGCCGTAAGGAAAAACTTTTGTAGGAACGTTATTAGGATTATTGTCCCAATAACTTTTTTCCATTTGAAGAACATGGTGAAATTGATTTTTTGCAACATAATGGGGTGTTGCTTTCTTGGTGGTTTTTACTGATAAGATTTTATCAGGTTTGGCCACTTGGATTGGGATAGGTGTGTTTGCTAAGTCAGGTATGAGTTTAGCAAGATTGGTTTCTTTAAGGTCAGGTTCACCTTCAAGTTTGGTTTTCCAGGTTCCTTTAGGAAGATGGGTTAGGCCTTGATCTTGGAAAGCCTGCAGTGTTTGGATTGGTATGCAGTAATCGGCTTTGGATTGTTTTGCTGTTTGAGAAGATTGGGCCTCTTGGGCTTTGGTTGGCTGTTGGGTGGATGACCCAACTTTTGAGGTTTTCTGGGTGGATGACCCAGATTGGGTGGATGACCCGGATGTCTTGGACGCATCTTGGCGTTTTGATTTTTGGAGTCCAGCAAGGACTAATGGGCCTTTGGCCTTTTTGGAGGTGGAGGAGGCCTTTTCTTTGGCCTTGGCCTTCCCCTTTGCAGAGGAAGAGGTTGAGTCTGGCATTTCTGCCTCTGGTGGTTGGTTACTGTTTTCCCTGTAAATATTCACGGGTAAGGTAGTCAGGTAGAGAATTGGAAGAGCCTTTGATAAATTCAATGTCAAAATCAAAAGCACTTAAAATTGATTGCCATCTGGCAAAAATTTGTTTTGATGCAAGATTTTTCACATCTTTTTGCAAAATGTCTTTTGCAGCTTTGCAATCTACTCTAACCAAAAATCTTTGATTAAGTAAATCTGATTGAAATTTTGATATGCACAAAACAATTGCTAAAATTTCTTTTTTAACAGTTGAATCGTTTAATTGTGCAGAATTCCTGTGTTTAGATTTATACGTAATGATATGCTCTTTTTCTGAAATTCTTTGTTTTAAAATTCCACCATAACCAATGTCAGAAGCATCAGTTTCAACAATTTTAAAGGCGGAAGGATGGGAAAATAAAGGCATGGAAGATCCTTGAAACTTCAGATTTAACCCTAGCACCTAAAACGTGAAGATACTTATTGGTGTAATTGGATTGTTCCATCAACTTTTTGATGTCTTGAGGTGAAACGGGTTCATTCACGTCTTTGGTTTTGAAAGGAGAAGCTATGATTGGAGTTGTATCATCCTTAGGATCCTTGATCCCTGGGAGTTGGAAAGATATATTTGGGGGTAGTTCTGTCTTAACTATCCCACCATTTTTCAAATGCCAAACAGTAATGACATTTGTTGACTTGTCCTCAGTCAATGTTATTTTCCAAGGATAATCAATGTTGTTTTTGACCAGATAAACCTGAAACCGGTCAAAGAATTGGATATTTTTCTTAACATTGTTAAGAAAGGTGTAATATTCATCTTGAATATTTTTTCGTTTTGTTCCCTTGTAATGTTGAAAGAACCACTCTCTTTGAGGTTTCCATTCCTCGGAGTAAAAGCTCTTTCTCAGGAATTCCTTATCATAATGGGTCTCATAATTCATCATGAAAAGACGCATTAATAGAGGAGTATGTTGGAGACTGAATTGATTTTCCATCATCATCTTCAGTCTGGTAAATTGGTCTAGGGATACTAGATGAGGTATCTAGTCCCTGTAAATTAATGGATTGATTCGAAGATTGGGATAAGGCTGAAAAGGATTGTCATGATGGTGTAGATCTGAAAGTCTCATATCTAATGCTTGGTGTTCTAAAAGAACTAAAAGAATTTCGCCTATCAAAGACTAATTCTACTTGTCCTGATTGAGATTGAACAATTTGATTAAAGTTTGAAGATTCCCTAGGCAGAGCTGGGGTAGCTCTATCCAGAATCCATCTTTCTAGTAAGACTACGTCTTTCCAAAGGATTGTTTTTGGCACAATAATATTGGCCTTTGTAACGTCAGTGAGAAACAAAGTTGTCTCTCTAGTTGTTTTCGTTTTGAGGACTTTGGAGTTACAAGAATTCATTACCTTGTATTGAATCCTGTAAAGCAAAGCCGCTGGGATCGATCCGTGTTTCATATCTAAACCACAGATCTTGATGTTTAAGAACAAAGCATCCAAGATATTTCTATCTTGCAAACTTAATGTTCTATTTGGGTAACAATTGAAGCAAATCGGATCCTGACTTAGGCTAGTTTCTACTGTTCCTAAGAGCGAATCCTCAAATTTGTTATGCCTAATATCTCTTAAGCATATTAAGATTGAAGCGTTTAATCCTTCTCGGATTAAAGGTTTAACAGCTACCTGAACACATCCTATGTGTAGCTACCTATATTTTTGTTTGTGATTTTTGATTGTATCCATTGAGAGAAGATGAAATTCTTCACTCTCTGGGTTGATTGGAATGTCTTTCTCTACTATCTTAATGACATAGTCAGAATGCAGGAAAAATCTGCCTTCTGGCTTGTAGAGTTCTTTTGTGGGAATTTTTGGAATTTCTCAATTATCAATATCTTGATTGATATTTTCAAAGCAGATCTCTTCGTTGAAGATACTGCTGGGATTGTTAGGAATCTCAGATTCCTGAAGAGATGAAGAAGAGGGTTGGGAGGAGCGGAAAGAAAGCTTTGAGAGGGAGCGAGACAACATGTTTTATGTGTCTGGTATCTTTGCCTTCCTTTGGTTCCATAGAAGATAATAGTATAGATCCAAGTCAAATCCTTCTAAATATTTTTCTCATAAAAAGTACAAACATATACAAAAGCATATGAACTTATTATTCTTAACCAAGGCTATACCTTAAACTTAACCAAAAGCAACCAGGGCATCATATTTTACTTATCTTGCTTCAGCATGGGCAAATTAGACCTACTGCCTCTTTTGACCACAAATTTAGACATACTCTGGTATCAGAGTCCGATGGGGAAGTAGGAATAGTAATGTAGATCTTAGATCCAATCTTTCTAAATTAAAAAAAAAAGATATAAATGGAAGGCTTTGCCTCCTACCTTCTCATTTATGGTTGGCTTTTCCACCTATTTTTATTGAGCTTATGATTATTAACTGGTTGGTATACCTCTTAACTGGTTAAGAACCATTTGTATATATTTGATTTATCTTGTTTGAGCTGTAGCTGTAAGTCCTCGCTGTGGTTAAAAGAGGCAGTAAGTCTAATTTGCCCATGCTGAAGCAAGATAAGTAAAATATGATGCCCAAGTTGCTTTTGGTTAAGTTTAAGGTATAGCCTTGGTTAAGAATAATAAGTTCATATGCTTTTGTATATGTTTGTACATTTTATGAGAAAAATATTCAGAAGGATTTGATTTGGATCTATACTATTATCTTCTATGGAACCAAAGGAAGGCAAAGATACCAGACACATAAAACATGTTGTCTCGCTCCCTCTCAAAGCTTTCTTTCCGCTCCTCCCAACCCTCTTCTTCATCTCTCCAGAAATCTGAGATTCCTAACAATCCCAGCAGTATCTTCAACGAAGAGATCTGCTTTGAAAATATCAATCAAGATATTGATAATTGGGAAATTCCAAAAATTCCCACGAAAGAACTCTACAAGCCAGAAGGTAGATTTTTCCTTCATTCTGACTATGTCATTAAGACAGTAGAGGAAAACATTCCAATCAACCCAGAGAGTGAAAAATTTCATCTTCTCTCAATGAATACAATCAAAAATCACAAACAAAAATATAGGTACCTACACATAGGATGCGTCCAGGTAGCTGTTAAACCTTTAATCCGAAAAGGATTAAACGCTTCAATCTTAATATGCTTAAGAGATATTAGGCATAACAAATTTGAGGATTCGATCTTAGGAACAGTAGAAACTAGCCTAAGTCAGGGTCCGATTTACTTTAATTGTTACCCAAATAGAACATTAAGTTTGCAAGATAGAAATAACTTGGATGCTTTGTTCTTAAACATCAAGATCTGTGGTTTAGATATGAAACACGGATCGATCCCAACGGCATTGCTTTACAGGATTCAATACAAGGTAATGAATTCTTGTAACTCCAAAGTCCTCAAAACGAAAACAACTAGAGAGACAACTTTGTTTCTCACTGACGTTACAAAGGCCAATATTATTGTGCCAAAAACAATCCTCTGGAAAGACGTAGTCTTACCAGAAAGATGGATTCTGGATAGAGCTACCCCAGCTCTGCCTAGGGAATCTTCAAACTTTAATCAAATTGTTCAATCTCAATCAGGACAAGTAGAATTAGTCTTTGATAGGCGAAATTCTCTTAGTTCTTTTAGAACACCAAGCATTAGATCAGAGACTTTCAGATCTGCACCATCAAGACAACCCTTTTCAGCCTTATCCCAATCTTCGAATCAATCCATTAATTTACAGGGACTAGATACCTCATCTAGTATCCCTAGACCAATTTACCAGACTGAAGATGATGATGGAAAATCAATTCAGTCTCCAACATACTCCTCTATTAATGCGTCTTTTCATGATGAATTATGAGACCCATTATGATAAGGAATTCTTGAGAAAGAGCTTTTACTCTGAGGAATGGAAACCTCAAAGAGAGTGGTTCTTTCAACATTACAAGGGAACAAAACAAAAAAAATATTCAAGATGAATATTACACCTTTCTTAACAATGTTAAGAAAAATATCCAATTCTTTGACTGGTTTCATGTTTATCTGGTCAAAAACAACATTAATTATCCTTGGAAAATAACATTGACTGAGGACAAGTCAACAAATGTCATTACTGTTTGGCATTTGAAAAATGGTGGGATTGTTAAGACAGAACTACCCCCAAATATATCTTTCCAACTCCCAGGGATCAAGGATCCTAAGGATGATACAACTCCAATCATAGCTTCTCCTTTCAAAACCAAAGACGTGAACGAACCCGTTTCACCTCAAGACATCAAAAAGTTGATGGAACAATCCAATTACACCAATAAGTATCTTCAAGTTTTAGGTGCTAGGGTTAAATCTGAAGTTTCTACTTTACCATCCTCTTCAGAAACCAAAATTGAAGTAGAAAAACCTTTGGATAAACCTTTATTCAAACCCTTCAAGGTTACTAAGAAGTTTAAAGAAAGTCTAAAACTTCTCCGTGATCCAGAAGTGAAAACTGAACCAAAAGTAGATCCTATCAAAAAGGTTGAAGGACTACAAAACATTGTCGTACCAGAATCACCACAAGATTCTGGACAACAAACCCAAAATACTCAAAATACGTATGGACTAAGAAGTCGAGGTCCGTGGCTACTTCATCTTCATCCAAAGCTAAGGATATACAACCCCCTTTCAATATCAATCCAGTTTTCTCCAAACCTTGGAAGAAATCCACAAAGCTTTATTATCCGAGAGCAACTCCCCCCGATTTGCTCTTAGAAGAAAAGCCCCCAACATTCAAAAGCTTCAATGCCAACAATATCTATGAATGGAACATAGATGGCTTGCCTGAATACCAAATTATGACCACATTGCAACATATGACAATGATGGCCACAGCTTATCAAGCTGCTAATGATGCTTCTGAGGAAGTAATCTATAATATCCTTGTAGCAGGATTTACTGGCCAATTGAAAGGATGGTGGGATCATTCTTTCACTGATGAGCAGAAAGAAGAAGTCTTTACTGCTATCAAGACCCAAACCGATGGAACACCAATCACAAGTGATGGTGAACCCATTCCTGATGCGGTTAACACCTTAATCTTTTCCATTGCTGAATATTTCATTGGAAATACCTCAGTATGGAAAAACAAAACGGCTGATTTATTAGCCAATCTTAAATGTAGATCCTTATCAGATTTTAGATGGTATAGAGATACCTTCTTAACAAGGGTTTACACCAGAGAAGATTGTCAGGATCGTCACTGGAAAGAAAAATTTGTAACAGGTCTTCCTACTACCTTAGGAGACATTGTTAGGGATGAGCTCCAAGCTCATGCCCCTGAAGGAAAAATTCCTTATGAAAAATTAACCTATGGCCAACTCATTGCAGTTATCCAAAAAATAGGTACACGACTTTGTCAAGAAGATAGAGTTCGTAATCAATTCCAAAAGGAAAAGGCAGCAAAGAAGGATTTAGGTTCATTCTGCCAACAATTCGGAATGCCCCCTTGTCCTAAAGACAAACCAAAGTCTTCCCACAAACATCATCAATCTCACCACACCAACAAAGTTCATAAACCAAAGTATACCAAGTATACTAGGTACAAAAAGAATACTCCTCCAAGAAAACTCAAGCAAGAGTTTAAATCCAAACCTGCAATTGATATTGCAATCCCCAAAAAATCAACCATTTGCTATAGTTGTGGTAAGCTAGGACATATTAGCAAATACTATAGGCTTTAAAAGAAAATTAAAGCCTTAAATCTTGAACCAACAGTTGAGGAACAACTGAACAATCTCCTTATAGAATCTGATGATTCAGATGGATCAAATGGTGATTCTTCTGAAAATCTCAATCAAATTTTAGAAGATGATATCGGAAGCCAAGCTTCTGAGTCTTCTAACGAAATTAATGTCTTAAATAAGGATCAAGATTCTCTTTTTGAAGTCATTAATGCCATTCCTGACCAAGATGAACGGAAAAGGTACTTTGAAAGGTTCTCTGCTTCTATGAAGAAGGAACCTAAGGCTAAAGGAAAAGCCATTATCAAAGCTCAATTTGATTTCAAACAAATTCTCAACGTTTAGATTCTAAACAATAAAAGCCTGTCACAATTCAAGATCTCCAGGAACAGATCAAAAACCTGAAACAAGAAATTACAGAGATAAAACAAGAACAAGCTGTTCATAAGCTTATTTTATCTCACCTTGATAATCCATCCTCTGAAGCTCCTTCAGATGATGATCAACCCAATCCAGAAAAAAGTGTTAGTCATCATTCGGATAATGGAGATAACACTGACAAAGATCAAGAATTTTTGAATCTTATTAATCAATTAAGAATTCAGAAGTTCTATATTAAGATTAGAATTATCATTGATGATTTTATTCTTAGTACAACAGCCCTGTTTGATACTGGTGCTGATTCCAATTGTATTTTAGAAGGATTAATTCCTACTAAATATTTTGAGAAAACATCCGAAAGACTGAGTATAGCAAATGGCTCAAAACTTAGGATTAATTTCAAATTATCCAAAGCCATAATTGAAAATCATGGTCTTAAAGTAGAAACCCCATTTTTACTTGTTAAAGATCTTAAAAATGAAGTGATTTTAGGAACACCGTTCATAAGGTTACTTTTCCCCTTAACAGTCACGAATGAAGGAATTTCTACTCAACATCTGGGTAGGAAGATAATTTTCCCCTTCATACGAAAACCGTTGGTAAGAAACTTAAACTTTCTTCACCATAAACAAAATCAAGTCAATTTTTTAAAGGAAGAAGTTTCTTTTAAAAGCATTGACTTAAAACTCAATCAATCTGATATCAAAAAGAGGATCCAAGATCTTCTTAATGAGATCCACAATTCTATCTGTTCTGATTTGCCAAATGCATTTTGGAATAGAAAAAAGCATGTAGTTGATTTGCCTTACGAACAAGGCTTCACTGATAGGCAAATCCCTACCAAAGCTAGACCTATTCAAATGAACCTTGAGTTACTCCTATTTTGCCAAAAAGAGATTACCGATCTCTTGCAAAAAGGTTTAATTCGTCACAGCAAATCACCATGGTCTTGTGCTGCTTTTTATGTAAATAAGCAAGCAGAAATTGAGCGTGGAATTCCTCGCTTGGTTATCAATTACAAGCCCCTCAATCAAGCTCTTAAGTGGATTAGGTACCCAATCCCTAACAAAAAGGATTTACTTAGTCGCTTAAACAATGCCAAGATATTCTCCAAATTTGATATGAAATCTGGATATTATCAAATTGAAGTCAAAAAGAGTGATCGCTACAAGACAGCTTTCACTGTCCCCTTTGGGCAATACGAATGGAATGTAATGCCCTTTGGACTCAAAAATGCTCCTTCAGAATTCCAAAAAATTTCTACATTGACGATGTTTTAGTCTTTTCTCAATCCATTGACCAGCATTTCAAACATCTTAGGATTTTTATAGAAATCATTAAGAGAAATGGTTTAGCTATGTCAAAACCCAAAATTAGGTTATTTCAAACACAAGTTAGGTTTCTTGGTCATACAATGTATCAAGGAACAATAACTCCAATCCATAGAGCCATAGAGTTCGCAGACAAATTTCCCAATCAAATAATTGATAAAAACCCAATTACAGAGATTCTTAGGATGTCTCAACTATGTAAAGGATTTTATCCCCAATATTAGTACTCTTATTAAGCCATTACATGATAGGCTTAAGAAAGAACCTCCTCCTTGGATAGATAAACATACACATGTTGTCCAAACAATCAAAACTCGGGTAAAGGATCTTCCATGCCTTTATCTTCCCAATCCTTCCGCCTTTAAAATTGTTGAAACTGATGCTTCTGACATTGGTTATGGTGGAATTTTAAAACAAAGAATTTCAGAAAAAGAGCATATCATTGCATATACCTCTAAACACTGGAATTCTGCACAATTAAACTATTCAACTGTTAAAAAAGAAATTTTAGCAATTGTTTTGTGCATATCAAAATTTCAATCAGATTTACTTAATCAAAGATTTTTGGTTAGAGTAGATTGCAAAGCTACAAAAGACATTTTGCAAAAAGATGTGAAAAATCTTGCATCAAAACAAATTTTTGCCAGATGGCAAGCAATTTTAAATGCTTTTGATTTTGACATTGAATTTATCAAAGGCTCTTCCAATTCTCTACCTGACTACCTTACCCGTGAATATTTACAGGGAAAACAGTAGCTAGCCACCAGAGGCAGAAATGCCAGACTCCACCTCTTCCTCTGCAAAGGGGAAGGCCAAGGCCAAAGAAAAGGCCTCCTCCATCTCCAAAAAGGCCAAAGGACCATTAGTCCTTGTTGGACTCCAAAAATCAAAACGCCAAGATGCGTCCAAGACATCTGGGTCATCCACCCAGAAAACCTCAAAAGTTGGGTCATCCACCCAACAACCAACCAAAGCCCAAGAGGCCCAATCCTCTCAAACAGCAAAACAATCCAAAGCCGATTACGGCATACCAATCCAAACACTTCAGGCTTTCCAAGATCAAGGCCTAACCCATCTTCCTAAAGGAACCTGGAAAACCAAACTTGAAGGTGAACCTGACCTTCAAGAAACCAATCTTGCTAAACTCATACATGACTTAGCAAACACATCTATCCCAATCCAAGTGGCCAAACCTGATAAAACCTTATCAGTAAAAACCACCAAGAAAGCAACACCCCATTATGTTGCGAAAAATCAATTTCACCTTGTTCTTCAAATGGAAAAAAGTTATTAGGACAATAATCCTAATAACGTTCCTACAAAAGTTTTTCCTTACGGCTTTCATTATAAGCCCAATCATATTTTGAAAACAAGAACATTTTATGAGTTTATTTTGGTTGATATTGATTCTGTTGCGATTAAACATTATCGTGACCCTAAGGATCGAGCAAAATACACTAATTCAACTTTCCAGATTCTTAAGGTTCTTATACCTGAACAATTTGGAAAGAATCCAAACATTGTTAAAATGTTTTCCCATCCTTTTGACCCATGTGGTTACACTTATTGGGATTACGAAACTGCTTGGACCAACACGTTTTGGTACCAAAACAGTGCAAACAAACATTCTTGGTTGATCTATTTCAAGAGAAATACCAAGTACAATTTTCCAGAATGGTTCGTCCAATGGTGGCAATTTTTCGGACCAAGCAAAACTATTTTACCCCCAGAAGTTCTTGAGGGTTTTCAAACATTTAAAGAATATTATGAGCCATCAGTTAGCACTTTTAATGCTAGCTTAATATTCTTTTCAAACTTTGCGTTGTCATGGATCTTTAGTTGGCAATACAAGTACCAACAACAAGAGAATTTCCCTGACAATTATCCAATTTTATCAAGAGCATCATATGTTAAGTGGTGGGCAGAATTTGACTACTATGCTGCTACCTCAGAAAATGTGAAGCTCTGGTTACAGCAACACCCAAAATGGATGAAGGCTGCGAATCCAGAGACATGTGAGTTCTTGAACCAAAAATCAAAGGCCATAGCTGCCCTAGCTGCCTCAACAAACAGAGACAGCTTCACAAAGAACTTATCAATCATTGCCAAATTGGCCCGAGAAGAGGCAAAAGCACATGAAGCCCAAGCTTCTTCTTCAAAGCAAGATCTTCCTCCCTCAGAAGATGAAGAAGATCAAGAAGACTCCCAAGGCTCAGATTCGTTCTATCAGAATGAAGATGATTGCTTTGGGATAGATACTACTGTTCATCTGTCTGATGATGACTAGTAGTACTATTCAAGCGTCTGAAGACTGTTCATCCGTCTGAAGACCCAATTACTCGTCTGAAGACTGTTCATTCGTCTGAAGGCCCAATCACTGTTGGCCCATAACTGTTCACTCGTCTGAACACTGTTCTGCCGACACTACAGTTCAAGTCAAGATACCGGCACTATTCATTAATTATTGTAATAGTATAGGTCATGTTACCGGTACTGTTGTAATAGTAATTTTCAATTTCTTTTTAAGAGCGGCTGCGTCCCTCTTCCAAGGCATTCGAAGTTTTAGAGAGTTTTAGAGAGAGAAACTTAGAGAGAGACGCTCTGAGAAGTGAGCCTCCTCCCTCTTCCATCTTCTCCCTTCTCTTCTTCTTCGTTTTCCAATCTTGTAAATTGTTTTCATATCAATAAAATTTCAATCTTTCCTCACTTGCATGCATTAACTGCATTCTCTCTTCTCCCTCCACCAGTCCTGGTGAGGCTTGCCTCCGTTCTGGTTTTTTTTTTTATATTTTCTTTCACATGTTTCATTTTTATTTTAGTTTTTAATTATGTAAAACGTTTTTGATTCCTGCTTTCCATTATCCTACTCTCCCTTCCTCCCCTTTTTAATTTAAGCCCGTCCATACTCTGGTATCAAAGCCTAAATGGACTTTTCCCAGGGATCAAGGATTTTTGAATCTTATTAATCAATTAAGAATTCAGAAGTTCTATATTAAGAATAAAATCATCAATGATAATTCTAATCTTAATATAGAGCTTCTGAATTCTTAATTGATTAATAAGATTCAAAAATTCTTGATCTTTGTCAGTGTTATCTCCATTATCCGAATGATGACTAACACTTTTTTCTGGATTGGGTTGATCATCATCTGAAGGAGCTTCAGAGAATGGATTATCAAGGTGAGATAAAATAAGCTTATGAACAGCTTGTTCTTGTTTTATCTCTTTAATTTCTTGTTTCAGGTTTTTGATCTGTTCCTGGAGATCTTGAATTGTGACAGGCTTTTATTGTTTAGAATCTAAACGTTTGAGAATTTGTTTGAAATCAAATTGATCTTTGATAATGGCTTTTCCTTTAGCCTTAGGTTCCTTCTTCATAGAAGCAGAGAACCTTTCAAAGTACCTTTTCCGTTCATCTTGGTCAGGAATGGCATTAATGACTTCAAAAAGGAGATCTTGATCCTTAGTTAAGACATTAATTTCGTTAGAAGACTCAGAAGCTTGGCTTCCGATATCATCTTCTAAAATTTGATTGAGATTTTCAGAAGAATCACCATTTGATCCATCTGAATCATCAGATTCTATAAGGAGATTGTTCAGTTGTTCCTCAACTGTTGGTTCAAGATTTAAGGCTTTAATTTTCTTTTTAAGCCTATAGTATTTGCTAATATGTCCTGGCTTACCACAACTATAGCAAATGGTTGATTTTTTGGGGATTGCAATATCAATTGCAGGTTTGGATTTAAACTCTTGCTTGAGTTTTCTTGGAGGAGTATTCTTTTTGTACCTAGTATACTTGGTATACTTTGGTTTATGAACTTTGTTGGTGTGGTGAGATTGATGATGTTTGTGGGAAGACTTTGGTTTGTCTTTAGGACAAGGGGGCATTCCGAATTGTTGGCAGAATGAACCTAAATCCTTCTTTGCTGCCTTTTCCTTTTGGAATTGATTACGAACTCTATCTTCTTGACAAAGTCGTGTACCTATTTTTTGGATAACTGCAATGAGTTGGCCATAGGTTAATTTTCATAAGGAATTTTTCCTTCAGGGGCATGAGCTTGGAGCTCATCCCTAACAATGTCTCCTAAGGCAGTAGGAAGACCTGTTACAAATTTTTCTTTCCAGAGACGATCCTGACAATCTTCTCTGGTGTAAACCGTTGTTTAGAAGGTATCTCTATACCATCTAAAATCTGATAAGGATCTACATTTAAGATTGGCTAATAAATCAGCCGTTTTGTTTTTCCATACTGAGGTATTTCCAATGAAATGTTCAGCAATGGAAAAGATTAAGGTGTTAACCGCATCAGGAATGGGTTCTCCATCACTTGTGATTGGTGTTTCATCGGTTTGGGTCTTGATAGCAGTAAAGACTTCTTCTTTCTGCTCATCAGTGAAAGAATGATCCCACCATCCTTTCAATTGGCCAGTAAATCCTGCTACGAGGATATTATAGATTACTTCCTCAGAAGCATCATTAGCAGCTTGATAAGCTGTGGCCATCATTGTCATATGTTGCAATGTGGTCATAATTTGGTATTCAGGCAAGCCATCTATGTTCCATTCATAGATATTGTTGGCATTGAAGCTTTTGAATGTTGGGGGCTTTTCTTCTAAGAGCAAATCGGGGGGATTTGCTCTCGGATAATAAATCTTTGTGGATTTCTTCCAAGGTTTGGAGAAAACTGGATTGATATTGAAAGGGGGGTTGTATATCCTTAGCTTTGGATGAAGATGAAGTAGCCACAGATTCCCTATCTGAGCTAGTTTCATCAATTACGTTGATAGTTAGACCTCGACTTCTTAGTCCATACGTATTTTGAGTATTTTGGGTTTGTTGTCCAGAATCTTGTGGTGAATCTGGTACCACAATGTTTTGTAGTCCTTCAACCTTTTTGATAGGATCTACTTTTGGTTCAGTTTTCACTTCTGGATCACGGAGAAGTTTTAGACTTTCTTTAAACTTCTTAGTAACCTTGAAGGGTTTGAATAAAGGTTTATCCAAAGGTTTTTCTTCTTCAATTTTGGTTTCTGAAGAGGATGGTAAAGTAGAAACTTCAGATTTAACCCTAGCACCTAAAACTTGAAGATACTTATTGGTGTAATTGGATTGTTCCATCAACTTTTTGATGTCTTGAGGCGATACGGGTTCGTTCACGTCTTTGGTTTTGAAAGCAGAAGCTATGATTGGAGTTGTATCATCCTTAGGATCCTTGATCCCTGGGAGTTGGAAAGATATATTTGGGGGTAGTTCTGTCTTAACTATCCCACCATTTTTCAAATGCCAAACAGTAATAACATTTGTTGACTTGTCCTCAGTCAATGTTATTTTCCAAGGATAATTAATGTTGTTTTTGACCAGATAAACATGAAACCCGTCAAAGAATTGGATATTTTTCTTAACATTGTTAAGAAAGGTGTAATATTCATCTTGAATATTTTTTCGTTTTGTTCCATTGGAATGTTGAAAGAACCACTCTCTTTGAGGTTTCCATTCCTCAGAGTAAAAGCTCTTTCTCAGGAATTCCTTATCATAATGGGTCTCATAATTCATCATGAAAAGACGCATTAATAGAGGAGTATGTTGGAGACTGAATTGATTTTCCATCATCATCTTCAGTCTGGTAAATTGGTCTAGGGATACTAGATGAGGTATCTAGTCCCTATAAATTAATGGATTGATTCGAAGATTGGGATAAGGCTGAAAGGGTTTGTCATGATGGTGCAGATCTGAAAGTCTCATATCTAATGCTTGGTGTTCTAAAAGAACTAAAAGAATTTCGCCTATCAAAGACTAATTCTACTTGTCCTGATTGAGATTGAACAATTTGATTAAAGTTTGAAGATTCCCTAGGCAGAGCTGGGTAGGTCTATCCAGAATCCATCTTTCTGGTAAGACTACGTCTTTCCAGAGGATTGTTTTTGGCACAATAATATTGGCCTTTGTAACGTCAGTGAGAAACAAAGTTGTTTCTCCAGTTGTTTTCGTTTTGAGGACTTTGGAGTTACAAGAATTCATTACCTTGTATTGAATCCTGTAAAGCAAAGCCGCTGGGATCGATCCGTGTTTCATATCTAAACCACAGATCTTGATGTTTAAGAACAAAGCATCCAAGATATTTCTATCTTGCAAACTTAATGTTCTACTTGGGTAACAATTGAAGTAAATCGGACCCTGACTTAGGCTAGTTTCTACTGTTCCTAAGAGCGAATCCTCAAATTTGTTATGCCTAATATCTCTTAAGCATATTAAGATTGAAGCGTTTAATCCTTCTAGGATTAAAGGTTTAACAACTACCTGATCACATCCTATGTGTTGGTACCTATATTTTTGTTTGTGATTTTTGACTGTATCCATTGAGAGAAGATGAAATTCTTCACTCTCTGGGTTGATTGGAATGTTTTTCTCTACTGTCTTAATGACATAGTCAGAATGCAGGAAAAATCTGCCTTCTGGCTTGTGGAGTTCTTTTGTGGGAATTTTTGGAATTTCCCAATTTTCAATATCTTGATTGATATTTTCAAAGTAGATCTCTTCGTTGAAGATACTACTGGGATTGTTAGGAATCTCAGATTCCTGAAGAGATGAAGAAGAGGGTTGGGAGGAGCGGAAAGAAAGCTTTGAGAGGGAGCGAGACAACATGTTTTATGTGTCTGGTATCTTTGCCTTCCTTTGGTTCCATAGAAGATAATAGTATAGATCCAAATCAAATCCTTCTGAATATTTTTCTCATAAAATGTACAAACATATACAAAAGCATATGAACTTATTATTCTTAATCAAGGCTATACCTTAAACTTAACCAAAAGCAACCTGGGCATCGGATTTTACTTATCTTGCTTCAGCATGGGCAAATTAGACTTACTGCCTCTTTTAACCACAGCGAGGACTTACAGCTACAGTTCAAACAAGATAAATCAAATATATGCAAATGGTTCTTAACCAGTTAAGAGGTATACCAACCGGTTAATAATCATAAGCTCAATAAAAATAGGTGGCAAAGCCAACCATAAACAAGAAGGTAGGAGGCAAAGCCTTCCATTTATCTTTTTTTTTTTTTTTTTTTTATTCAGAAAGATTGGATCTGAGGTCTACATTACTATTCCTACTTCCCCATCGGGCTTTGATACCAGAGTATGAACTTCTCCTTTGGTCTCTCAATCTTCATTTTCTTCCATTGAAACTTCATTTTCAAGCAATGTTTAAGTTTGAAGCTTAAACTTCATAAAACCATGAAAAATTATAGAAAAATCCTTTTAATGTCAAACCAATTTCTATGAGCTAGTTTCATTGCCCTCTTTCATAATCCAAGAGCTTGTAACCAAAAGAGTTCTCTAACCCATATGGGTATGATGAGGCCGAATCACCTATATTGAGAAAGCTTGAGTTTTTGATTCAAGTTTTGAGTAATGAGACTTGTTTTAGTGTTAGGTATATCTAAGGATCATCCATCCAAGAGATTGAAACCAAATGAAATCCCTAGATTTTTTTTCTATATATGGCCGAACCATAAGTCTAAGGGAATAGAAAAAATTTGTGTTGTTGTATGTTGATGTTTGATTGGATTGTGTGATTGCAGTTGGTGTTGAGTTTTCGGGTGAGTAATGAAGTGATTCGTGAACCGGTTGGACGACTTTTCATCTGGAGGATTACTTCATCAAATGGTATGGGGAGTGAACCTCATCACACCAAAATTGGTTGAAGGTGAAAATGGTTGTTTATGATTGTTTGGGTGAAACCCTTATGCTTGGGTTCACTACTTTATTTGTGAAGTTTTCTTTGAGAAAAAATTTGTAATAATGGTTCTATGCTTAGAATGTGTGTATGATGAGGTATGCTAGGATGGAAAAATATTTTTATGTATGTTAAAAACCATACTTTGATCTCCAGATCAAGTAAGGATTTTTATGCTTGATTATGATTGAATGATGCATGATTATTGTTCATCAATATATTGGGAGCTTTTAAGCTATTACTTGACAAGTTGGTGAAGCAAAATCTTCACATCTAATGTAAGGGAGCATTCGGCCTTGACCTTAAGAAAAAGGAAGAACATGAGTTGTTCTTAAACAATCAATGTGTTTGGAAAGTTATAAAATGTTTTAGTAAGTTATACTTCAAAACAAAAATAAGAAGTGATTTTGATCCAAAGATCAAATAGAGTTTTGACCTTCAAATGTTTTTACGAAGGTGAAAATGTATTTTTACTTTAGTCATAGTTTATCCAATTAACTAAGTGTTTTAAAAGTAAAATGATGAAAGTGATTTCATGAAAGTAAAAGTAATAGGAAGTTACCTTAGGTGGGATATCACCTTTCTTTTTTTCAAACCAAGTTAACCTTCGGTCCACAAAATATAAAGAGGACCTTGTCCTCAAGTTTGAACTAACACTAGTACAGAAAGCACTTTTTACATCGGTTAAAAAGCACTTTTAACATCGGTTATAGTGGCGAAGTTAATTAAAGGGATATTAAAAGTGTGACTTTTAACATCGGTTGTAAACCGATGTTAAAAGTTTAATTTTAACATCGGTTAATAAAAAACCGGATGTTAAAAGTACACTTTAAACATCGGTTATATTAACACCCGATGTTAAAAGTGTGGTCTCAGCCAGAGATGTGCTCTGGTCAGTACACTTTTAACACCCATTGTATCTGAAACCGATGTTAAAAATACTTATAACATCGATTTTAGGAACACACACTTTTAACATCGGTTATTAGAATAACCGATGTTAAAATTAAATTTTTTTTTTTTAAATGGTGTGTTACATTTATAGTTCTTTCCCACCTTGCATATCAATCAGTATATCATCCACAATTCAGTACACAACATAATGCCAGAAACAGATTCAAACATGTAACTCATATAGATTGCTGTTCCGAAATTACAATATTACAGTACTAGTTACACAAGTCCAGAATAATTGAACTATATTATATGACCTTACATATATACAGTGTTATAAGTGCAATAACCTAAAGTCCAAAATGTGTCACATGCAATACATACAAGTGCAAAAATCATATACAATCTACATTATGCTGCCTAGTATACTCATAAAAGAAATTAGCAAAATGATCCCTCAGGTCTTTCATCTCTTCTTTATCAAGTGGAGTTTGATCGTCAAAAGCCTGCACAAGTTTAAATAAACTCAACAGTAAATCATCAACCAAAACAAAATATAATTTAACTTGTGCAAAACTTTATATTTATTTCCTGTTGCCATCCGTCAATAATAGTGACAGAGACCACGTTCAACATATGTTTCATCACGTAGTATCCACACTCCCAGCCGCCAGCTTGTCTATGAGACTACAAGACAATATGAAATTGAATATCAAGTACAGTACAAATATAATAATAATTACTGTTGTAAATTTTTTGTAAGAAATAATAAACTACTTACGAGTGGAATAATCCATTCAGGCTTTCTTTTTGACTTGGATGGCCTACTTTTGCCATCTGCACAAGCTATGCTACTTGCAACCATAGCTCTATGATTAAAAATAATAATGTCAATTATGTTCATGTAATAAAGCAAAAGCAATTTGAATTACAAATTAAATTAAAGCTTACATGTCAATCGCGTCCTTCAATTCGGATGTCGGACTATAGTGCAACGAGCATAAGAAGACGACACGATGCTGGCTAGGATGAAGTATGAGCAACTGCCAATGACCACTCCTAAGTATTGGTGCTAGATAAATATCTTTCTTTGTTTGACCAAGTAGCTTCAGGATGTATGTCTTCATCGCATCCCCATTAGTGCAGTAATTTCCCTGAATTACGCTTGGGTCTAAGAATCCATATGTATTCTGGTTGCCTCTTTCCATACATAAGCGATGAAGATACCTAAGATATTAAAATAAAATAATGTTAAATACCTAAGACATTGAAATAAATTATAGGATTAAAATACCTAAGATGCATGTCAACATTGTACTTACGTGCACCATATACTCAGAACGGTATTGGCTAGCCAATTACCAAGCAGACATATGTCACCTATATCCTTCCCAGAGAAAAAAAAGGCTGGCAAGTCGCAAGCGCCTTCGTGTTCCAAGGGAATAGCATACTCTTTATCCGGCGCATCCACAGCAAATGCGGCCAACTGAGCTACATTCGATCTTAGCTTTTTATCAATGTTCTAAGCAACAAAGATAAGTCATTAGTTAAGTAATGTCATTTGTAAATAAATAAGACATAAGTAATTAAATGATTAATATGAAATTAATATACATACCTGGGATAAAGGCATCTCAACTGGCTAATGTGCATCCTCACAGCTCCCCACGGTGCTCACATGCTGAGAAGGTTGGCTCATTGGGCTTTATTGGGAAATTGTAACCCCCCTAGATGACATCTCCTTTATGAATGATTCCATAAGCTCCGGAAACATCTCTCTTTTAAGCTCCTCCTTAATGCTTTCCCGCTCGTGGCTGCTGATTCGGCTTCCAACATGGACTCGTCGTCCATGATATTGCCGAATGCCCACTAGCCCTCCAACACCCTTTACAAAGCCAGGGTGGTCATCTTTACCATGGACAGTGCTCAGGATATCCCTACGTCCATGTTGAACGAATGATCCTTGCGAGCTTTGTTCCACCAGCAATGTCTACAAGGGGGAAATTCACAAAATATGTGTAAGATAGTGTTTACTTAACTGTATTAATTACAAGTAGAAGTAATCTATTAATTTCTTACAATCTTTTCAGCGACAATGCGTGTGGGCTCGGCTTTAAAATATCCCGATTTTGTCTTTCGGGCTTCCATCCATGTTTCATAGCGTTCGGGTGGAGATGGAGGATTAACAACTATTTCTCCATCGGCTTCGGCTTCTCCATCAGCTCCACCTTCTTCTTGCTTCTTTTTGGCCTCTTCTTGCTTTTTCTTCTTCTCATCCATAATTTTCTGCCGAACCATACGATAGCCACCACGAGACATATGGTGTGGGTGTACATTGTTTTTCTGGATTTCCTTGGCCTTTTTCCTTTTCTCCTGTTACAAATAACACGTGCTCAATTCAATTAAATAAATAAATTTGATAGGCCTATTATAAAAGATATAACGGGAAACTAACCAGAAAGGTAGGGGCTTGTCGGCTCACAACAAACCTATCCCACGTCTCTTTATCAATGAAAGAGTATGTGTCAAGTGGAGATTTGTCGTCTTTCTTCTCAAAAATATATCTATTGCCCAAATAGGTCTTGAACCCCGTCCACCGCTTCACGGCAAAAGAAAGCCATTTCTTCTTACATTCAGGAGTATTCGGGACATCAAAGGTCAACTATAGTACAAAACAAAATGGGAGGAAATATATTAGAGTATGATAATAATATAAGTAAATACAATTTAGATACAAACAGAGAGGATAAAAGTAAAATACCAAGATTGAAGACCAAATTTGATCCTTCACCATACTCGGTACCTGAGCCCATTCCTCAATCAGAATGCTAACCCTGTTTCGAGCTTCTAGGGCCACAAAACCGGTGACTTTGTCAGCATTCGGCCCTATGGCCCCCCCATATGTATCAAATTCAACCGGAAGCCTCTAATCACCGCAACGACTCAGGGCCAACGATCGTAACTTTGTGGCTGCTCTACCCCTTTTTTTGGGGCGTGCACCACCTGACCCGCTATGTGAAGGAGAATGAGGAATGCCTGCTGGATCAGTCATGGATGCCTATTTAGACAAAAAGTAATAAATTAGGTTAGTATATAAGAATGGATAAATAAAAAAAAGTCTACTATAACATGGATAAAAAAGCCTACTTTAACATGGATAAATAAAAATAAGTCTAACTTAACATGGAGAAATAAAAATAAGTCTACTTTAACATGGATAAATAAAAAAAGAATACTTTAATTTAAGCATAACTTACACTATGGTCAAGTTTAGATCAATATCCCTTCATAATAATCATCACGAGTGGCAAGTACATCGTCCACTACATTTTCCTCGACGAAAATAGGCATCTGTGTTGAGAAAGAAGGAGTTTCTAGAATATCAAGAGTTGAATCTTGATTTTCATGGATACCATTATGCATGCTTTTTCCTTGGAGAACAACTGACCACCTTTTGTTAGAAGGATCATTGATATAAAACACTTGTTTTGCTTGGGAAGCCATGATGAAAGGCTCTTCCGTGTGACCTACTTTGTCAAGGTCTACCAATGTAAATCCTAATTCTTCAGTTTGCACACCACTGTTACTGTCAGCCCACTTACACTTAAAAATAGGCACTTGAAATTTAGTGTAATCGACCTCCCAAATCTCTTCAATGACTCCAAAGTAAGATTTCGATGCCATAATGGGATTTGTATCTTTTGAACTAGAGAAGTGCATCGACTCAGATACGATCATAACCCCACTGTTTTGCATGGTACTCTTGTCATCTTGGGACTTTTTATAGAAGGAAAACATATTGATATCATATCCACTCCAACATATGACTTCAAGACGTGGCCCCTGTGCTAGCCATTGTAATGTATCGGAAGCAGTATGATCATTTGTAATTTTTTTCTTTAAACCAGGCTACGAAAGTCTTGTTATGATGGTTCAACAACCATTTTTCGTTCCTTCTAGGGTTTTCTTCCTTGACCTCTTGTTTGTGAGCACATAAGTAAGGTGCAACCTCATCAGTGTTATTCAAAATGTGCAAATGGGCTTGAAACACTTCCTCCTGAGCCTTGCTATTAACCTTTATACCTCGTGTACCCTTACCGGCACATCTTCCCTCATGACGAGGCTTAGGAATCCCTATAGCCTCCACTTCTGAAAGGTAGTCTTGACAAAACTCAGTAGCTTCTTCTGCAACGTACCTTTGAACAATAGATGCTTCAGGACGGTGTGGATTCTTCACATACCCTTTCAAGATCTTCATGTATCGCTCAACTGGGTACATCCACCTTAAATAAACGGGGCCACATAATCTAATCTCCCTCACTAGATGAACAATTAAGTGAACCATGATGTCGAAAAATGAAGGAGGAAAATACATCTCCAATTGGCACAAGATTATAGCAGCCTCATCTTCCAACTCATCCAACTTCTGGGGGTCAATGACTTTGCTACATATAACATTGAAGAATGAGCACAACCTAGTTATGACATGTCTAACATTTTTAGGAGCAATACCACGAATAGCCACTGGTAGTAGTTGTTGCATCAAGACGTGGCAATCATGAGACTTTAAGCCAACCAATTTTAGATCATTTGAGACAAGTCTCTTGACATTTGAAGAGTAACCCTGTGGCACTTTGACGCCCCGTAGACACTCACAAAAACTTGTTCTCTCTTTTTTTGACAAGGTATGACATGCTGGAGGCAAATATGTCCGCTTACCATCCTTTGGTTGTGGAGCTAACTGCTCTCATATACCCATCGCAACCAGATCTAGACGAACATTCACACCGTCCTTTGTCTTACCCTGAATGTTGAGAAGCGTTCCAATTAGACTATCACATACATTTTTCTCCATATGCATGACATCAATACAATGTCTGACATCAAGTTTGCACCAGTATGGAAGATTAAAGAAGATCAACCTTTTCTTCCATATGTTTTTCTCAATAGCCTTCTTTTGAGCCTTTCCGAACATAACATTAATGTCCTTCACCCTTTGATAAACTTTCTCTCCATTAAAGGCCGTTGAAGCAATTCCATTCTCTTGGAATCCATTGAAAGCTTTTTTCAGTCTACGATATAGGTGATCACATCTGAGAAATCTCCGATGCCCAAGGTAAACTGTCTTCCTTCCATGTTGCAATTGTGTGAAACATGTGCCTTCTTCACATATTGGGCATGCTTTATGCCCCTTAACACTATACCCGGACAAGTTCCCGTATGCTGGAAAGTCATTGATGGTGCAAAATAACATGGCACGCATCTTGAAAGTCTCTTTGAAATGGCCATCAAACACATCAACGCCTTCCACCCACAGCTTTCTCAAGCCTTCAATCAAGGGACTTAGATAAACATCTAAGTCATTTCCTGGCTGTTTTGGGCCCGAAATCATCATAGATAACATCATGTATTTGCGCTTCATGCACAACTAAGGAGGTAGATTGTAAATTACAAGGAGAACAGGCCATGAACTATGGATACTACTTAAGGTACCATACGGATTCATTCCATCCGTAGCAAGTCCAAGCCTAAGGTTTCTTGGCTCATTTCCGAAATTCGGAAACAAACTATCAATTCTCTCCCATTGCACAGAATCAGCCGGATGGCGAAGCATTCCATCATGTTTCCTCTCATCTGCATGCCATCTAATGTTCTTTGCGTCATTTACATTAGCGAACAATCGCTTCAACCTTGGAATTATTGGAAGATACGACAACACCTTTGAAGGAGGACCCTTTGTGATCACATCACAACTAGAATCACCATCCTTCACTTTGTACCGCGATACCCCACACTTGGGGCAGTCGTGCATCCCTTCATACACAGCCTTGTATAGTATGCAATCGTTAGGACATGCATGTATCTTCTTATACACCATACCCATCGGACAGAGTATCTTCTTTGCCTCATAGTTATGATTTGGTAGTGTGTTGCCTTCTGGAAGCATGTTGTTCAACAACTCAAGCAATTCGGTGAAGCTTTTATCACTCCACCCATTTCTCGCCTTCACACTGAACAATTTTAAGACCTCCGACAACCTTGTATAAGTAGTGCACCCCGGATACAAAGGCGTATCCGCATCACTGCACAAAGTATCATACACACGTGCTCGCTGAAATGACTCTTGTCCAATATCACGGATCATGTACTCTAGTCGGTCGTCCTCCATATCTACATCAAATTCTTCACTTTGGGACACACTTGGCATGTTTAACAAGTCTTCACCATGCCATATCCATCTTCTATAACTCTTGCAAATCCCTTCACAAATAAGATGATCACGTATTTGCTTAACTTCACATTTCCTCATATTCAAACATCTAACACAAGGACAATTAAATCTTCCATTACTCTCAAGAAGATTTCTTTGAGCAAATTCTAGAAACTCTTCCACTCCCTCCCGATACTCATCACTTGTGCGTTTACTAACCATCCAACTATGGTCCATATCCACGTTCTGTAGATTTACACATATTTATACAATATGAGCACAAGAGGGGAGACTCTCAAAGAGCTGTATTTGAAATTATAGGCCTAAACCTTAAGTCCAATAATAGAAACTAAACCCCTCGACTATTGATCAAACCAATCCAGATGACCTAACTATTAAAAGAACCCAAACCTCTTGACCATTGAGATTATAAGCAAAGCCTAAAAGTCTATGCTCAATATGTAACATCAAAGTGTTTAAGTTTAAAAAAAAAACTCAAAATGCATTTCATTATTTCATAAAATATTCAAATCATTAAAACAGAGACAATGCTAAACACTAACCAACAGAGAAGGATTACAAAGCAGGAGGGGAGTTGGGGCGGTTCAAATGCAGTGGTCAGTTGTAGAAGAGAGGGAGTTGGGGTGGTTCAGTTGCGATGGTTCAGTTCTAAATGGTTCTGAGCAAATATTAGCAAAAATGGTATTTAGCAAATGAGGGTTTCAGCAAATAAAAATAGGGAAGAGAGAGTTACGTACCTTTGCGAAGAGGAAGTTATGGTGGTGGTTCTACGGTGGCTCACGAACGGAGGAGAAGGAGGTCAGTGAAGAGAAGAGAAAAGTAGGTCGCGGGAGTGAGAACACTGTAACGTTGAAATGTAGGGCGCGAGACAGAGAAGGTTTGAGAAAGTTAACGTTATACATTTTAATAACTTTTAACATCGGTTGTTAGAAAAAACCGATGTTAAAATTTATTTTAACATCGGTTATATAAAAAACCGATGTTAAAAAGTTACTTTTAGCATCGGTTAACTAAGAACCTATGTTAAAAAGTTAGCACCAGTGAATATGGAATGGAGGGAAGAAACTTTTAACATCGGTTTTACCATAAACGGATGTTAAAAGTACATTTTAACATCAGGTTACTTATAACCGATGTTAAAAGTGTACTCCATACGCTATTTATTTACAAGTTTGCCACTGCGTCTATTTTTAACATCTGTTTTCTTTAATAGATGTTAAAAGCCTGACGTGAAAAGTCTATTTTCCACTAGTGTATAATTGAATCATAGTTTGAAAACTAAATGAAATTCCATTTTATTTTACACTAGCTTAGATCATGGTTTTACACTAAGTTAGTAAGGAAAAACCCTTTTCAACTTAGTTAAGGTACTTTACTTTAAGCAAGTACAAAGTTATTTCAAATCAAATGAGTTTTCAATTAGAAAGGTTTTGGTTTACAAAGTCTCAAATCAAGAGATTTCAACTCAAAATCATAAGGATTTACGCATGAAAACCTAAGCTAAGTAATTAACTTTGAGTAAAAGAAAAGAGATAATTAAGTATAGGATGCGGTGGAACAAGACCATGCACTATACCATTGATGATTTAGTTCATCAATGACTTAATAAGACTTAAGTGAATCAATACTTATTTCATTATTCAAAATCCAAGGAATTAATATCTTAGAAAGGATCAAAGACTTATCGAAGAGGATTCTCAATCCTTCTTTATAATACTTAGGACTTGAGATGTATATCATAAGATACGAACACAAACATGAAACGTTTTGGGTTTTGGAACAGTAGTTCGATGACGGAACGATGATTCGGATCCAGGTCAATCGTTCAATTGTTTCAATCTTGTGATGACTCAATCCCGGAGGGATCACGAGATTTATCCGGTTAATAAAAGTTTGGTAATACGAAGACGCATATAGTTCCTAAGGAAGAGAACCGAGTAAATAGCCAATTTGGTCCGTGAAAGTGTAAGGCGGTATCAACTTAGTCCCTGAATTTAACTAAATTGTAAAAACGTCCCTGAAGTTGTAAAACGTTAATCAACTTGGTCCCTCCGTCAACCCCAGTTAGCTGACGCCGTTAACGGCGCAGATGAGGCACGTTAAGTGCCCTGTTGGCACCGTTGGAACTGGTTAGGTGGTGTCCACGTAGTCAGGGACCAATTTGAAATTCTGAACCAGGGACTAAATTGATACTCGCAACTCTGAACCAGGGACTAAATTGATACTCGCAACAGTTCTTCTTCTTCTTCTTTATCTTTCCCCTTTCTCTCTTTGCTCTCTCTGCTCTTTCTCTCTCTTTGCTTCCTCTGTCTCGTGCTCTCTCTCTCTAACAACCCGTCTATAGACGGGTCCTTCCTCTCTCTGCTCTGTCTCTCTCTCTCTCTTTGCTTCCTCTATCTTGCGCACTCTAACCATCCATCTATAGAACCACCCGTCTATAGATGGGTGGTTAGAGAGAGAACGCGAGACAGACGAAGCAAAGAGAGAGAGAGCAGACAGAGAAAGGGGAAATATAAAGAAGAAGAAGAAGAAGAAGACTGTTGCGAGTATCAATTTAGTCCCTGGTTCAGAGTTTCAAATTGGTCCCTGACCACGTGGACACCACCTAACCAGTGACAACGATGCCAACAAGGCACTTAACATGCCATATTAGCGCCGTTAACGGCGTCAGCTAACTGGGGTTGACGGAGCGACCAAGTTGATTAACGTTTTACAACCTCAGGGACGTTTTTGCTATTTAGTTAAATTCAAGGACTAAGTTGATACCGCCTAACACTTTTAGGGACCAAATTGGCTATTTACTCATGAAACTTCTATATATGGATATTAGGTTGAATGAGGCACGATTTCATCAATTCGAACACCTATAGAGCAATATATGGACAGTAGACGCTAGAAAGGTATGACTGTCAGGAACAGCATCACGTCACCAAATTACGGATACAATTTAACAAAGATATAGATCGGTTTCGCACTCGATCTCTGCATCAGAGTTACGGATATATCTTTGAGCCTTCCAACGAGACCAAGATCGATGCATTTTAACACCTAAATCTCCATAAATTGTCAGCAGACGCTTGCCTATTCTGATTGTCAGGAATAGTCTCACATCTCCAGCTTGAAGAAGGAATTTCACTCTGATAGAGATTGATTCAGATCTCGACTTCTTCGGGAAACTTGTGGTTATTTATCTTATCTTTTAAGTAAACAGAGATCAATTCATTTGGAGGAGGGTACCTCAAAATACGACCTTTTGGACACTTGATTGTCAGCGGCAAACGGTTGACTTCAATCTTCAGTGTCTTTGCTTTTGCAACTTTAGTAATTTTGTCTTTGTTTAAACTTCCTTTCTCTTTCTTCTGTTTGAGTTGCTGACGTTTTTTCTTCTTCTATTACAGTACTTGATGCTTCAGAACTTCATTTTTTGGTCAAGCTTAGACATTGAATATCTTAATACTTCACTCAAAATTACTTTTTCATTAATCATAATGTTCTTTATTCTGAGTAGACACTTGGTTATCCACTGGGCACATTCACAAGGCTGTTTAACTCGTAGCATTCAGACCGGTTAGAGTATTATGCTTCCTTGACCCTCTTAACGGGCGAATAAGGATTCGATGTCTTCCTGAAACTTGTATATATGGATATTAGGTTGAATTTGAAACCGGTATCATCTAATTTGGACACCTATAGCGCAAGATATGGATAGTAGACGCTACTAAGGTATGACAGTCAGGAATAGCACCACGTCACCAAATTACGGATGCAATTTGACAAAGATAGAGATCGGTTTCGCTCTTGATCTCAGCATGAGAGTTGCAGATAATTCTTTGAGCCTTCCAACGATACCAAGATCGATCCATTTTAACACCTAAAGCTCCACAAATTGTCAGCAGACGCTTGCATGTTCTGATTGTCACGAACAGTATCACATCTCCAGCTTGAAGAAGGAATTTCACTCTGATGGAGATTGATTCAGATCTCGACTTCTTCGGGAAACTTATGAGTATTTATCTTTTCTTTTTAACTAAATAGAGATCAATTCATTTGGACGAGTGTAGCTCAAAATACAACCTTTCGGACGCTTGATTGTCGGCAGCAGACGCTTGACTTCAATCTTCAGCGTCTTTGCTTTTGCAACTTTAGTAATTTTGTCTTTGTTCAAAATTATTTTCTTTTTCTTCTTTTAGAGTTGCTGAAGTTTTTGTCTTCTTCTGTTACAGTATTCAAAACTTTATTGAAAAGGGTACCTCATTTTCTGGTCAAGCTTGGACATTGAATATCTTAATACTTTACCCAAAATTACTTCTCCATTCATCATAATGTTATGTATTCTGAGTAGACGGTTGGTTACCTTCACTGGACGCGCTTGGTTATCCACTGGGCACATTCACAAGGCTGTTTAAGTCGTAGCATTCTGACCGGTTACCGTATTATGCCTCCTTGACCCTCTTAACGGGCAAATTAGGATTCGATATGTACACGAAACTTGTATATATGGATATTAGGTTGAATTTGAAATCGGTTTCATCCAATTCGGTCACCTATAGCGCAAGATGTGGACAGTAGACGCTTCAAAGGTATGACTGTCAGGAACAGCATCACGTCACTAAATTACGGATACAATTTGAACAAGATAGAGATCGGTTTCGCTATCGATCTCTGCATGAGAGTTGCGGATATATCTTTAAGCCTTCCAACGATACCAAGATCGATGCATTTTAACGCCTAAAGCTCCATAAATTGTCTGCAGACGCTTGCATGTTCTGATTGTCAGGAACCGTCTCACATCTCCAGCTTGAAGAAGAAATTTCACTCTGATAGAGATTGATTCAGATCTCGACTTCTTCGGGAAAGCTGTGGGCATTTATCTTATCTTTTTAAATAAACAGAGATCAATTCATTTGGACGAGTGTACCTGATAATACGACGTTTCGGACGCTTGATTGTCGCCTGCAGACGCTTGACTTCAATCTTTAGTGTCTTTGCTTTTGCAACTTTAGTAATTTTGTCTTTGTTCAAGCTTAATTTATCTTTCTTCTATTAGAGTTGCTGAAGTTTTTGTCTTCTTCTGTTACAGTACTTGATGCTTCAGATCTTTATTGAAAAGGGTACCTCATTTTCTGGTCAAGCTTGGACATTGAATATCTTAATACTTCTCCCAAAATTACTTCTCCATTCATCATAATGTTATGTATTCTGAGTAGACCCTTGGTTACCTTCACTGGACGCGCTTGGTTATCCACTCGGCACATTCACAAGGCTGTTTAACTCGTAGCATTTTGATCGGTTAGCGTATTATGCTTCCTTGACCCTCTTAACGGGCGAATTAGGATTCGATGTCTGCATGAAACTTGTATGTACAGATATGAGGTTGAATTTGACACCGGTTTCATCCAATTCGGACACCTATAGCGCAAGATATGGGAAGTAGAGAACGGTTTCGCTCTTGATCTCGATCATGAGAGTTGCGGATATTTCTTTGAGCCTTCCAACGACACCAAGATCGATCCATTTAACACCTAAAGCTCAAGAAATTGTCAGCAGACGCTTGCATGTTCTAATTGTCATGAACAGTATCACATCTCCAGCTTGATGAAGGAATTTCATTCTGATGGAGATTGATTCAGATCTCGACTTCTTCGGGAAACTTATGGGTAGTTATCTTATCTTTATAACTAAACAGAGATCACTTCATTTGGACGAGTGTACCTCAAAATACAAAGTTTCGGACGCTTGATTGTCGACCGCAGACACTTGACTTCAATCTTCAATGTTTTTGGTTTTTTAACTTTAGTAATTTTGTCTTTGTTCAGACTTCTTTTCTTTTTCTTTTGTTAGAGTTGCTGAAGTTTTTGTCTTCATCTGTTGCAGTACTTGATGCTTCAGAACTTTATTGAAAAGGGTACCTCATTTTCGGGTCAAGCTTGGACTTTGAATATTTTAATACTATACTCAACATTACTTCTCCATTCATCATAATGTTCTGTATTCTGAGTAGACGCTTGGTTACCTTCACTGGACGCGCTTGGTTATCCACTCGGCACATTCACAAGGCTGTTTAACTCGTAGCATTCTGATCGGTTAGCGTATTATGCTTCCTTGACCCTCTTAACGGGCGAATTAGGATTCGATGTCTGCATGAAACTTGTATGTACAGATATGAGGTTGAATTTGACACCGGTTTCATCCAATTCGGACACCTATAGCGCAAGATATGGGAAGTAGAGAACGGTTTCGCTCTTGATCTCGATCATGAGAGTTGCGGATATTTCTTTGAGCCTTCCAACGACACCAAGATCGATCCATTTTAACACCTAAAGCTCCAGAAATTGTCAGCAAACGCTTGCATGTTCTGATTGTCATGAACAGTATCACATCTCCAGCTTGATGAAGGAATTTCATTCTGATGGAGATTGATTCAGATCTCGACTTCTTCGGGAAACTTATGGTAGTTATCTTATCTTTATAACTAAACAGAGATCACTTCATTTGGACGAGTGTACCTCAAAATACGAAGTTTCGGACGCTTGATTGTCGACCGCAGACGCTTGACTTCAATCTTCAGCGTTTTTGGTTTTTTAACTTTAGTAATTTTGTCTTTGTTTAGACTTCTTTTCTTTTTCTTTTGTTAGAGTTGCTGAAGTTTTTGTCTTCATCTGTTGCAGTACATGATGCTTCAAAACTTTATTGAAAAGGGTACCTCATTTTCGGGTCAAGCTTGGACTTTGAATATTTTAATACTTCACTCAAAATTACTTCTCCATTCATCATAATGTTATGTATTCTGAGTAGACGCCTGGTTAGCTTCACTGGACGCTTATTAAATGAGCTAAGACGCTTGGTTATCCATTGGGCACATTCACAAGGCTGTTCAACTCTTAGCATTCTGACCAGTTCGCGTATTATTCTTCCATGACCCTCTTAACTGCCGAATTTGGCTTCGATGTCTGCATGAAACTTCGAGTAAATAGCCAATTTGGTCCGTGAAAGTGTAAGGCGGTGTCAACTTTGTCCCCGAATTTAACTAAATAGCAAAAACATCCCTGAAGTTGTAAAACGTTAATCAACTTGGTCCCTCCGTCAACCCCAGTTAGCTGACGCCGTTAACGGCGCTGATGTGGCACGTTAAGTGCCCTGTTGGCACCGTTGGAACTGGTTAGGTGGTGTCCACGTGGTCAGGGACAAATTTGAAATTCTAAACCAGGGACTAAATTGATACTCGCAACTCTGAACCAGGGATTAAATTGATACTCGCAACAATTCTTCTTCTTCTTCTTCTTCTTCTTCTTCTTCTTCTTTATCTTTCCCCTTTCTCTCTTTGCTCTCTCTGCTCTCTCTCTCTTTGCTTCCTCTGACTCGTGCTCTCTCTCTAACCACCCGTCTATAGACGGGTCCTTCCTCTCTCTGCTCTCTCTCTCTCTCTCTTTGCTTCCTTTGTCTTGCGCTCTCTAACCACCCATCTATAGAACCACCCGTCTATAGACGGGTGGTTACAGAGAGAACGCGAGACAGAGGAAGCAAAGAGAGAGAGAGCAGAGAGAGAAAGGGGAAATATAAAGAAGAAGAAGAAGAAGAAGAAGACTGTTGCGAGTATCAATTTAGTCCCTGGTTCAGAGTTTCAAATTGGTCCCTGACCACGTGGACACCACCTAACCAGTGACAACGGTGGCAACAAGGAACTTAACATGCCATATCAGCGCCGTTAACAGCATCAGCTAACTGGGGTTGACGGAGGGACCGAGTTGATTAACGTTATAGAGCATCAGGGACGTTTTTGCTGTTTAGATAAGTTCAGGGACTAAGTTGATACCGCCTTACACTTTCAGGGACCAAATAGGCTATTTACTCATGAAACTTCTATATATGGATATTAGGTTGAATGAGGCACGATTTCATCAATTCGGACATCTATAGAGCAATATATGAACAATAAAAGCTAGAAAGGTATGACTGTCAGGGACAACATCACGTCACCAAATTACGGGTACAATTTAACAAAGATACAGATCGGTTTCGCTCTCAATCTCTGCATCAGAGTTACGGTTATATCTTTGAGCCTTCCAACAATACCAAGATCGATGCATTTTAACACCTAAAGCTCCATAAATTGTCAGCAGACGCTTGCCTGTTCTGATTGTCAGGAACAGTCTCACATCTGCAGCTTGAAGAAGGAATTTCACTCTGATAGAGATTGATTCAGATCTCGACTTCTTCGGGAAACTTGTGGGTATTTATCTTATCTTTTAACTAAACAGAGATCAATTCATTTGGACGAGTGTACCTCAAAATACGACCTTTCGGACGCTTGATTGTCGGCAGCAGACGCTTGATTTCAATCTTCAGCGTCTTTGCTTTTGGAACTTTAGTAATTTTGTCTTTGTTCAAACTTATTTTCTTTTTCTTCTGTTAGTGCTGTTGAAGTTTTGTCTTCTTATGTTACAGTACTTGATGCTACAAAAGTGTATTGAAAAGGGTGCCTCATTTTCTGGTCAAGCTTGGACATTGAATATCTTAATACTTTACCCAAAATTACTTCTCCATTCATCATAATGTTCTGTATTCTGAGTAGATAGTTGGTTACCTTCACTGGACGCGTTTGGTTATCCACTGGGCACATTCACAAGGCTTTTTAAGTCGTAGCATTCTGACCGGTTACCGTATTATTTCTCCTTGATCCTCTCAACGGGAGAATTAGGATTCGATGTCTACACAAAACTTGTATATATGGATATTAGGTTGATTTTGAAATCGGTTTCATCCAATTCGGACACCTATAGCGCAAGATATGGACAGTAGATGCTTCAAAGGTATGACGGTCAGGAACAGCATCACGTCACTAAATTATGGATACAATTTGAAAAAGATGGTGATCGGTTTCGCTATCGATCTCTGCATGAGAGTTGCGGATATATCTTTTAGTCTTCCAACGATACCAAGATCGATGCATTTTAACACCTAAAGCTCCATAAATTGTCAGCAGACGCTTGCCTGTTCTGATTGTCAGGAACAGTCTCACATCTGCAGCTTGAAGAAGGAATTTCACTCTGATAGAGATTGATTCAGATCTCGACTTCTTCGGGAAACTTGTGGGTATTTATCTTATCTTTTTAAATAAACAGAGATCAATTCATTTGCACGAGTGTACCTCAAAATACGACGTTTCAAACCCTTGATTGTCGCCTGCAGACGCTTGACTTCAATCTTTAGTGTCTTTGCTTTTGCAACTTTAGTAATTTTGTCTTTGTTCAAGCTTAATTTATCTTTCTTCCGTTAGAGTTGCTGAAGTTTTTGTCTTCTTCTGTTACAGTACTTGATGCTTCAGATCTTTATTGAAAAGGGTACCTCATTTTCTGGTCAAGCTTGGACATTGAATATCTTAATACTTCTCCCAAAATTACTTCTCCATTCATCATAATGTTATGTATTCTGAGTAGACACTTGGTTACCTTCACTGGACGCGCTTGGTTATCCGTTCGGCACATTCACAAGGCTGTTTAACTCGTAGCATTCTGATCGGTTAGCGTATTTTGCTTACTTGACCCTCTTAACGGGCGAATTAGGATTCGATGTCTGCATGAAACTTGTATGTACAGATATGAGGTTGAATTTGACACCGGTTTCATCCAATTCGGACACCTATAGCGCAAGATATGGGAAGTAGAGAAAGGTTTCGCTCTTGATCTCGATCATGAGAGTTGCAAAAATTTCTTTGAGCCTTCCAACGACACCAAGATCGATCCATTTTAACACCTAAAGCTCCAGAAATTGTCAGCAAACGCTTGCATGTTCTGATTGTCATGAACAGTATCACATCTCCAGCTTGATGAAGGAATTTCATTCTGATGGAGATTGATTCAGATCTCGACTTCTTCGGGAAACTTATGGTAGTTATCTTATCTTTATAACTAAACAGAGATCACTTCATTTGGATGAGTGTACCTCAAAATACGAAGTTTCGGATGCTTGATTGTCGACTGCAGACGCTTGACTTCAATCTTCAGTGTTTTTGGTTTTTTAACTTTAGTAATTTTGTCTTTGTTTAGACTTCTTTTCTTTTTCTTTTGTTAGAGTTGCTGAAGTTTTTGTCTTCATCTGTTGCAGTACTTGATGCTTCAAAACTTTATTGAAAAGGGTACCTCATTTTCGGGTCAAGCTTGGACTTTGAATATTTTAATACTTCACTCAAAATTACTTCTCCATTCATCATAATGTTCTGTATTCTGAGTAGACGCCTGGTTAGCTTCACTGGACGCTTATTAAATGAGCTAAGACGCTTGGTTATCCATTGGGAACATTCACAAGGCTGTTCAACTCTTAGCATTCTGACCAGTTCGCGTATTATTCTTCCATGACCCTCTTAACTGCCGAATTTGGCTTCGATGTCTGCATGAAACTTCGAGTAAATAGCCAATTTGGTCCGTGAAAGTGTAAGGCGGTGTCAACTTAGTCCCCGAATTTAACTAAATAGCAAAAACATCCCTGAAGTTGTAAAACGTTAATCAACTTGGTCCCTCTGTCAACCCCAGTTAGCTGACGCCGTTAACGGCGCTGATGTGGCACGTTAAGTGCCCTGTTGGCACCGTTGGAACTGGTTAGGTGGTGTCCACGTGGTCAGGGACCGATTTGAAATTCTAAACCAGGGACTAAATTGATACTCGCAACTCTGAACCAGGGATTAAATTGATACTCGCAACAATTCTTCTTCTTCTTCTTCTTCTTCTTCTTCTTTATCTTTCCCCTTTCTCTCTTTGCTCTCTCTGCTCTCTCTCTCTTTGCTTCCTCTGTCTTGTGCTCTCTCTCTAACCACCCGTCTATAGACGGGTCCTTCCTCTCTCTGCTCTCTCTCTCTCTCTCTTTGCTTCCTTTGTCTTGCGCTCTCTAACCACCCATCTATAGAACCACCCGTCTATAGACGGGTGGTTACAGAGAGAATGCGAGACAGAGGAAGCAAAGAGAGAGAGAGCAGAGAGAGAAAGGGGAAATATAAAGAAGAAGAAGAAGAAGACTGTTGCGAGTATCAATTTTGTCCCTGGTTCAGAGTTTCAAATTGGTCCCTGACCACGTGGACACCACCTAACCAGTGACAACGATGGCAACAAGGCACTTAACATGCCAGATCAGCACCGTTAACGGCATCAGCTAACTGGGGTTGACGGAGGGACCGAGTTGATTAACGTTATACAACATCAGGGACGTTTTTGCTATTTAGATAAATTGAGAGACTAAGTTGATACCGCCTTACACTTTCAGGGACCAAATAGGCTATTTACTCATGAAACTTCTATATATGGATATTAGGTTGAATGAGGCACGATTTCATCAATTCGGACACCTATAGAGCAATATATGAACAATAAATGCTAGAAAGGTATGACTGTTAGGGACAACATTACGTCACCAAATTACGGATACAATTTAACAAAGATAGAGATCGGTTTCGCTCTCAATCTCTGCATCAGAGTTACGGTTATATCTTTGAGCCTTCCAACAATACCAAGATCGATGCATTTTAACACCTAAAGCTCCATAAATTGTCGGCAGACGCTTGCCTGTTCTGATTGTCAGGAACAGTCTCACATCTGCAGCTTGAAGAAGGAATTTCACTTGATAGAGATTGATTCAGATCTCGACTTCTTCGGGAAACTTGTGGGTATTTATCTTATCTTTTAACTAAACAGAGATCAATTCCTTTGGACGAGTGTACCTCAAAATACGACCTTTCGGACGCTTGATTGTCGGCAGCAGACGCTTGACTTCAATCTTCAGTGTCTTTGCTTTTGTAGCTTTAGTAATTTTGTCTTTGTTTAAACTTCTTTTCTCTTTCTTCTGTTAGAGTTGCTGACGTTTTTGTCTTCCTCTGTTACAGTACTTGATGCTTTAGAACTTCATTTTCTGGTCAAGCTTAGACATTGAATATCATAATACTTCACTTAAAATTACTTTTCCATTAATCATAATGTTCATTATTCTGAGTGGACGCTTGGTTACCTTCACTGGACGCGCTTGGTTATCCACTGGGCACATTCACAAGGCTGTTTTACTTGTAGCATTCTTACCGGTTAGAGTATTATGCTTCCTTGACCCTCTTAATGGGTGAATAAGGATTCGATGTCTTCCTTAACTTGTATATATGGATATTAGGTTGAATTTGAAACGGGTATCATCCAATTCGGACACTTATAGCGCAAGATATGGATAGTAGACGCTACAAAGGTATGACAGTCAGGAATAGCATCACGTCACCAAATTACAAATGCAATTTTACAATGATAGAGATCGGTTTCGCTCTCGATCTCAGCTCGATAGTTGGAGGTAATTCTTTGAGCCTTCCAACGATACCAAGATCGGTCCACTTTAGTCGGCAGCAGACGCTTGACTTCAATTTTCAGCGTCTTTGCTTTTGCAACTTTAGTAATTTTGGCTTTGTTCAAACTTATTTTCTTTTTCTTCTATTAGAGTTACTGAAGTTTTTGTCTTCTTCTGTTATAGTACTTAATGCTTCAAAACTTTATTGAAATGGGTACCTCATTTTCTGGTCAAGCTTGGACATTGAATATCTTAATACTTAACCCAAAATTACTTCTCCATTCATCATAATGTTCTGTATTCTGAGTAGACGGTTGGTTAGCTTCACTGGACGCGCTTGGTTATCCCCTGGGCACATTCACAAGGTTGTTTAAGTCGTAGAATTTTGATCGGTTACCGTATTATGTCTCCTTGACCCTCTTAACGGGCGAATTAGGATTCGATGTCTACACGAAACTTGTATATTTGGATATTAGGTTGAATTTGAAATCGGTTTCATCCTATTCAAACACCTATAGCGCAAGATATGGACAGTAGACACTTCAAATGTATGACTATCAGGAACAGCATCACGTCAGCAAATTACGGATACAATTTGAAAAAGATAGAGATCGGTTTCGCTATCGATCTCTGCATAAGAGTTGCGGATATATCTTTGAGCATTCCAACGATACCAAGATCAATGCATTTTAACACCTTAAGCTCCATAAATTGTCAGCAGACGCTTGTATGTTCTGATTGCCAGGAACAGTCTCACATCTCAAGCTTGAAGAAGGAATTTCACTCTGATAGAGATTGATTCAGATCTCGACTTCTTCGGGAAACTTATGGGTATCTATCTTATCTTTTTAAAAAAACAGAGATCAATTCATTTGGACGAGTGTACCTCAATATACGACGTTTCGGACGCTTGATTGTCACCTGCAGACGCTTGACTTCAATCTTTAGTGTCTTTGCTTTTGCAACTTTAGTAATTTTGTCTTTGTTCAAACTTATTTTATCTTTCTTCTGTTAGAGTTGCTGAAATTTTTGTCTTCTTCTGTTACAGTACTTGATGCTTCATATCTTTATTGAAAAGGTACCTCATTTTCTGGTCAAGCTTGGACATTGAATATCTTAATACTTCTCCCAAAATTACGTCTCCATTCATCATAATGTTCTGTATTCTGAGTAGACGCTCGGTTATCTTCACTGGATGTGGTTGGTTATCCACTCGGCATATTCACAAGGCTGTTTAACTCGTAGCATTCTGATCGGTTAGCGTACTATGCTTCCTTGACCCTCTTAACGGGCGAATTAGGATTCGATGTCTGCATGAAATTTGTATGTACGGATATGAGGTTGAATTTGACACTGGTTTCACCCAATTCAGACACCTATAGCGCAAGATATGGGCAGTAGATGCTACAAAGGTATGACTATCAGGAACAACATCACGTCATCAAATTACGGATACAATTTGACAAAGATAGAGAACGGTTTCGCTCTCGATCTCTCCATGAGAGTTGCGGATATATCTTTGAGCCTTCCAACGATACCAAGATCGATGTATTTTAACACCTAAACCTCCATAAATTGTTAGCAGACGCTTGCATGTTCTGATTGTCAGGAATAGTATCACATGTCCAGCATGAAGAAGGAATTTCACTCTGATAGAGATTGATTCGGATCTCGACTTCTTCGGGGAACTTATGGGTATTTATCTTATATTTTTAACTAAATAGGGATCAATTCATTTGGATGAGTGTACCTCAAAATACGACGTTTCGGACGCTTGATTGTCAGCAGCAGACGCTTGACTTCAATCTTCAGTGTCTTTGCTTTTGCAACTTTAGTAATTTTGTCTTTGCTCAAACTTCTTTTCTCTTTCTTCTGTTAGAGTTGCTGACGGTTTTGTCTTCTTCTGTTACAATACTTGATGCTTCAGAACCTCATTTTCAGGTCAAGCTTAGACATTGAATATCTTAATACTTCACTCAAAATTACTTTTCCATTAACCATAATGTTCTTTATTCTGAGTAGACGCTTGGTTACATTCACTGGACGCGCTTGGTTATCCACTGGGCACATTCACAAGGCTATTTAGCTAGTAGCATTCCGAGCGGTTAGCGTATTTTGCTTCCTTGACCCTCTTAACGGGCGAATAAGGATTCGATGTCTTCTTGAAACTTGTATATATGGATATTAGGTTGAATTTGAAACCGGTTTTGTAACGCCCCATTTTTCGTATGAGTGTGTATATGTTTCTATAATTATATGTATTATTATTATTATCATTATTATTAGTATAATATTTGATAATTTGCTTGTTTACATCGTCACTGCATTTTATAAGTATCTATATGAATGTATATTTATGTGTGTATATTTTAAGTGATAACGTGCACGCTTATGTTTGTATGATTATAAGTATGTTTACATTTTAATATTAAAATGTTGTTGTTGTTGTTATCATCATCATCATCATCATCATTATTATTATTATTATTATTATTATTATTATTATTTAATATGTAATTGATTCTTGTTGATATGTAAATGATTTATATTAATTATACTTATATTAATATACGATTGACTGTATTAATAGATAATTGTGCATAATTATATTTATATTATGAATTAAGAATTATACTGCATCTATTAATACATGATCTTATCTACATGAATATATAATTTATTATATTAGTATGTAAGTATGTGATCTCGTGTGCTTATATGTGGTCTTGTATGAACTAATATGATGTGTGTAATTAATGTTTGATCGTATATTTATTTACATGTCATCAATTATATATATGTTTATATTAATACTGGATCACTTGTATTAATGCACAATAGAATTATATTAATATAAGATACCTATATTTATGATAATTGTAGTTGTGTTTGTATAAGATCAATTAGATGTCATAGAGAGTCAATCATTGAATAGATAAGATTATCTTATCTTAATCTCCTACAAAATCCTATCTAGAAACAACTATCTTTTTTATGCTGAAATTATATCGTATTTTTGACCCTGTTAGAGTCCGAATTAGGAATAGATCGTGAAACATGATTTTGTATAAAATTCTCTTAGCTTTCTAACGCCACCAAGAACACCTAAATCGGACACTCGTACCTCAAGTTAGGGCAAAACCAGTAAGCACGCGTTTTGGGCTCTTTGGTTAGCCCGTTTCGCTCTAATTCTTTTTATACCTCTTTTGCAGACCTCAAAACTAATAGCCGTCTTTCCTAGAGTTAGAAACAGCCATCTTTTACCTTTCTCTTGGGTTCCCATTGAATCCTTGAGCGTCCCCAATCCTCGTTTTGGTGTTCTTCATCAAGAATACATCCCTGTGGCGTTTGTTGTTGCGTTTGGGGTTAAGCTGCTAGCTTAGTGTTACTTTGAGGTAAGGTAACCAACCCTGTTCATCCTTTCTTGGAATCCCTTGAGTTAATGTTGAACCGTTTTGTCCCTGTCAAACCAGACTTCGTTGTTCATGCGCCAGTGTTGTGAACGGCTGCTAGCAGATTAGTTCCCCAGGGACCTAATCGAGGTATGTGCATAACCCTTGTGTTAATTCCCTTCCCTTTCTTTGTTTGGGAATTAACTACCTTTGTCCTTTCTTGTTGATCTTGGTCAAAGCTCGCTGAACCTGTTGAACCTGTTTGGAGGAGTCACACTTGGACTTCGCTCTTGTTGACTCATATGCTGGTATCGTCACGTCAGGTATGGGGAGAAGGGATTAGTATAACATATAGGTTCTAGGGTAGCGTAAGATGAGGGTTAACCCATGACCCTATTTGCGTGCTATATGCCTTAATTGCCGTATGAAGTTGTTATGGTTGTTTATACATGTTGTTAATTGTTTAAATGGTTTGTATGATCTTGGCATAACGTTTATGATGTTGTTTATGACGTTGTTTATGATGATGATGATATGTCATGATTGTATGAGTTGGTTTGTTGGAACTGCCGTTAAATCTATGTTAATAAAAGACATAAAGATGTTAGTGCTAAGCCTAAAACTAGGATTAGTCCAATTGATGTTTATAAACATGAGGATATGGATTGGGGTTTAAATATTAAGATTAAGCTATAATCTTATAACTATATGATTTGAGGTTTAGATATTAAGATTAAGTTATAATCTTAATAAGATATGAATTGACGTTTAAATATTAAGATTAAGATATGAATTGTGGTTTAGATATTAAGAATAAGTTATAATCTTAATAACTAAATGACTTGTGGTTTAGATATTAAGATTAAGTTATAATCTTAATAAGATATGAATTGAGGTTTAGATATTAAAATTAAATTATAATCTTAATAAGATATGAATTGAGGATTAGATAATAAGATTAAGTATAATACTTAATAAAGATAATGTTAAGTTAAGACTTAACAAAGAGAACAATTAATAAGACGATGATGTTATTGGTAACGACGTACTGTTACCGATGTTGTTGGTTAAATCATTCTTGATGCTTATTGGTCAAGTTTGATGTTGATAAATCATCTTTGATGCTTGTTGGTCAAAGTTGATAGCCATGTAATGGTGTTGATGATGGATGGTTGGACATATGTTTGCATATTGATGAACATTGCACGCATCATACGTTGAAGTTGATATGTTGGGTGGAAAGCAAACGATGAATCGCGATAGTGGAGGCCACGATGGGTGTTAACCCGGCCTTGCGGGTACATTGGGTATGGAAGTTCCAGGTGACATGGGCTAGCTATCTATTGTCGGAGTGACCTAATGAATAAGCTTGAGTACCCTGACTAGCCACTATACGTTATCAGGATTGGTGAGAGTGTTCGGGGATGGCCCATGGTCTGGCATATCATCCACATTGATAACCGAACATGTACTCCTAATCGTCTTTCCAGATTTAGAGTTGTTGGCCACATTGCATATGGAGTAGTGGAGTAGTTATGCATCGCATAGCATGTTTATAACGTGATATGATGGAATGTGTTATAACACGTATGTTGTATTGTGATGTTTATATGCTGCATGATCATCTTGCTAACTGCACTATTATCGCTTATGTTTATACGTACAGTTCCTTACTCCCTATCTGTTGTTGTTGTGTTTTGCATGTACCTTTGGTTATGCAGAGGATGGTGAGCTGCCAGCTGAGGAGTGATCCCAAGGAGATCGCTTGCTCATAGTATAGTTTGGTTTATGTTTAGTATGTTAGTTGTTTTCCGATGTAATATCGGTAGTGGTTACCAGCTCTGATTATGTGACATCGGGTTTCGGGTTTTGTTTATATTAATGTTTTTCCGCAGTTGTTTTATATTTAAAACGTTTTCGGATCATGTGATACTTGGTACCTTTTAAGTTAAAGTTTTTAAGTTTTATTTAACTTGCATGCTTTATTTAATTTTATCGTATGCAGGGTAGCGGGTGTCACAGGTTTCATCCAATTCGGACACCTATAGCGCAAGATATGGATAGTAGACACTACAAAGGTATGACTATTAGGAATAGCATCACGTCACCAAATTACGGATGCAATTTGACAAAGATAGAAATCGGTTTCGCTCTCGATGAATTGCAGATATTTCTTTGAGCCTTCCAACGATACCAAGATCGATCCATTTTAACACCTAAAGCTCCGTAAATTGTCAGCAGACGCTTGCATGTTCTGATTGTCAGGAACAGTCTCACATGTCCAGCTTGAAGAAGGAATTTTACTCTGATAGAGATTGATTCATATCACGACTTCTTCGGGAAACTTATGGGTATTTATCTTATCTTTCTAACTAAATTGTGATCAATTCATTTGGATGAGTGTACCTCAAAATACGACGTTACGGACGCTTGATTGTCGCCAGCATACGCTTGACTTCAATCTTCAGTGTCTTTGCTTTAGCAACTTTTGTAATTTTGTCTTTGTTCAAACTTCATTTCTCTTTCATCTGTTAGAGTTGCTGAAGTTTGTGTCTTCTTCTGTTACCGTACTTGATGCTTCAGAACTTTATTGAAAAGGGTACCTTATTTTCGGGTCTAGCTTAGACATTGAATATCTTAATACTTCACTCAAAATTACTTCTCCATTCATCATAATGTTCTGTATTATGAGTAGACGCTTGGTTACCTTCACTGGATGGGCTTGGTTACCCACTGGACACATTCACAAGGCTGTTTAAATCGTAGCATTCTAACCGGTTACTGTATTATGCTTCCTTGACCCTATTAACGGGCGAATTAGGGTTCGTTCTCTTCATGAAACTTGTATATATGGATATTAGGTTGAATTTGACACCGGTTTCATCCAATTATGACACCTATAGCGCAAGATATGGACAATAGATGCTAGAAAGGTATGACTGTCAAGAACAGCATCAAGTCACCAAATTTCGGATGCAATTTGACATAGATAGAGATCGATTGCGCTCTCGATCTCTGCATGAGAGTAGCAGATATTTCCTTGAGCCTTCCAACGATACCAAGATCGATCCGTTTTAACACCTAAAGCTCTAGAAATTGTCAGCAGACGCTTGCATGTTTTGATTGTCACGAACAGTGTCACATCTCCAGCATGAAGTAGGAATTTCACTCAGATAGAGTTTTATTCAGATCTCGATTTCTTCGGGAAACTTGTGGGTATTTATCTTATCTTTTTAACTAAACAGAGATCAATTTATTTGGACGAGTGTACCTCAAAATACGACGTTTCGGACGCTTGATTGTCGGCAGCAGACGCTTGACTTTAATCTTCAGTATCTTTGCTTTTGCAACTTTAGTAATTTTGTCTTTGTTCAAACTTATGTTCTCTTTCTTCTGTTAGAGTTGCTGACGTTTTTGTCTTCTTCTGATATAGTACTTGATGCTTCAGAATTTTATCGAAAGAGGTACCTCATTTTCTCGTCAAGCATAGACATTTAATATCTTAATACTTCACTCAAACTTACTTATCCAATCATCATAATGTTCTGTATTCTGAGTAGACTCTTGGTTACCTTCACTGGACGCGCATTGTTATCCACTGGGCACATTCGCAAGGCTGTTTAACTCGTAGCATCCTGATCAGTTAGCGTATTACGCTTCCTTGACCCTCTTAACGGGCGAATTAGGATTCGATGTCTTCATCAAACTTGTATATATGGATATTAGGCTGAATTTGACACCGGTTTCATCCAATTCGGACACCTATAGCGCAAGATATGGGCAGTAGACACTACAAAGGTCTGACTGTCAGGAACAACATCACGTCACCAAATTATGGAGACAATTTGACAAAGATAGACATCGGTTTCGCCTCGATCTCTGCATGAGAGTTTCGGATATATCTTTGAGCCTTCCAACGATACCAAGATTGATGCATTTTAACACCTAAAGCTCCATAAATTGTCAGCAGACGCTTGCATGTTCTGATTGTCAGGAATAGTCTCACATCTCCAGCTTGAATAAGGAATATCACTCTGATAGAGATTGATTCAGATGCTGACTTCCTCGGGAAACTAGTGGGTATTTATCTTATATTTTTAACTAAACAGAGATCAATTCATTTGAATGAGTGTACCTCAAAATACGACGTTTCGGATGCTTGATTGTCGCCAGCAGACGCTTGACTTCAATCTTCAGTGCCTTTGTTTTTGTAACTTTTGTAATTTTGTCTTTCTTCAAACATCATCTCTCTTTCTTCTGTTAGAGTCGTTGAAGTTTGTGTCTTCTTCTGTTACATTACTTGATGCTTCAGAACTTTATTGAAAAGGGTACCTCATTTTCTGGTCAAGCTTTGACATTGAATATCTTAATACTTCTCCCAAAATTACTTCTCCATTCATCATAATGTTCTGTATTCTGAATAGACGCTTGGTTACCTTCACTGGACGCGCTTGGTTATCCACTCGGCACATTCACAAGGCTGTTTAACTCGGAGCATTCTGACCAGTTAGCGTATTATGCTTCCTTGACCCTGTTAAAGGGCGAATTAGGATTCGATGTCTGCATGAAACTTGTATGTATGGATATTAGGTTGAATTTGACACCGATTTCATCCAATTCGGACACCTATAGCGCAAGATATGGACAGTAGACGCTACAAAGGTATGACTGTCAGGAACATCATCACATCACCAAATTACGGATACAATTACGATCTCTGCATGAGAGTTGCGGATATATCTTTGAGCCTTCCAACGATACCAAGTTCGAACCATTTTAACACCAAAAGCTCTAGAAATTGTCAGCAGACACTTGCATGTTCTTATTGTCACGAACAGTATCACATCTCCAGCTTGAAAGAATTTCACTCTGATAGAGTTTTATTCAGATCTCGACTTCTGCGAGAAACTTCTGGGTATTTATCTTATCTTTTTAATTAAGCAGAGATCAATTCATTGGGACGAGGGTACCTCAAAATACGACGATTCGGACGCTTGATTGTCGCCAGCAGGCGCTTGACTTCAATCTTTAGTGTCTTTGCTTTTGCAACTTTAGTAATTTTTTCTTTCTTCAAACTTCTTTTCTGTTTCTTCTGTAATAGTTGCTGATGTTTTTGTCTTTTTCTGTTACAGTGCTCGATTTTTCAGAACTTTATTGAAAAGTGTATCTCATTTTCTGGTCAAACTTGGACTTTGAATATCTTAATACTTTACCCAAAATTACTTCTCCATTCATCATAATGTTCTGTATTCTGAGTAGACGGTTGGTTACCTTCACTGGACGCGCTTGGTTATCAACTGGGCATATTCACAAGGCTGTTTAAGTCGTACCATTCTGACCGGTTAGCGTATTGTGCTTCCTCGACCCTCTTAACGGGCGAATTAGGATTCGATATCTACACGAAACTTGTATATATGGATATTAGGTTTAATTTGACATTGGTTTCATCCAATTTGGACACCTATAGGGCAAGATATGGACAGTAGATGCTACAAAGGTATGACTGTCAGGAACAGTATCACGTCAGCAAATTACGGATACAATTTGAAAAAGATAGGGATCGGTTTCGCCATCGATCTCTGCATGAGAGTTGCAGATATATCTTTGAGCCATGCAACGATACCAAGATCGATGCATTTTAACACCTAAAGCTCCATAAATTATCCGCAGACGCTTGCATGTTCTGATTGTCAGGAATAGTCTCACTTCTCAAGCTTGAAGAAAGAATTTCACTCTGATAGAGATTGATTCAGATCTCGACTTCTTCGGGAAACTTATGGGTATTTATCTTATCTTTTTAAATAAACAGAGATCAATTCACTTGGATGAGTGTACCTCAAAATACGACGTTTCGGACGCTTGATTGTCGCCTGTAGACGCTTGACTTCAATCTTTAGTGTCTTTGCTTTTGCAACTTTAGTAATTTTGTCTTTGTTCAAACTTATTTTATCTTTCTTCTGTTAGACTTGCTGAAGTTTTTGTCTTCTTCTATTACAGTACTTGATGCTTCATAACTTTATTGAAAAGGGTACCTCATTTTCTGGTCAAGCTTGGACATTGAATAGCTTAATACTTCTCCCAAAATTACGTCTCCATTCATCATAATGTTCTGTATTCTGATTAGACGCTTGATTACCTTCACTGGATGCGCTTGGTTATCCACTCGGCACATTCACAAGGCTGTTTAACTCGTAGCATTCTGATCGGTTAGCGTATTATGCTTCCTTGACCCTCTTAACGGGCGAATTAGGATTCGATGTCTGCATGAAATTTGTCTGTACGGATATGTGGTTGAATTTGACACCGGTTTCACCCAATTCGGAAACCTATAGCGCAAGATATGGGCAGTAGATGCTACAAAGGTATGACTTTCTGCAACAACATCACGTCATCAAATTACAGATACAATTTGACAAAGATAGAGAACGGTTTCGCTCTCGATCTCTACATGAGAGTTGCGGATATATCTTTGAGCCTTCCAACGATACCAAGATCGATGCATTTTAACACCTAAAGCTCCATAAATTGTCAGCAGACGCTTGCATGTTCTGATTGTCAGGAATAGTCTCACATGTCCAGCTTGAGGAAGGAATTTCACTCTGATAGAGATTGATTCGGATCTCGACTTCTTCGGGGAACTTATGGGTGTTTATCTTATATTTTTAGCTAAGTAGAGCTCAATTCATTTGGATGAGTGTACCTCAAAATACGACGTTTCGGACGCTTGATTGTCGGCAGCAGACGCTTGACTTCAATCTTCAGTGTCTTTGCTTTTGTAACTTTAGTAATTTTGTCTTTGTTCAAACTTCTTTTCTCTTTCTTCAGTTAGAGTTGCTGTCGGTTTTGTCTTCTTCTGTTACAATACTTGATGCTTCAGAACCACATTTTCAGGTCAAGCTTAGACATTGAATATCTTAATACTTCACTCAAAATTACTTTTCCATTAACCATAATGTTCTTTATTCTGAGTAGACGCTTGGTTACGTTCACTGGACGCGCTTGTTTATCCACTGGGCACATTCACAAGGCTATTTAACTAGTAGCATTCCGACCGGTTAGAGTATTTTGCTTCCTTGACCCTCTTAACGGGCGAATAAGGATTCGATGTCTTCCTGAAACTTGTATATATGGATATTAGGCTGAATTTGAAACCGGTTTCATCCAATTCGGACACCTATAGCGCAAGATATGGATAGTAGACACTACAAAGTTATGACTGTCAGGAATAGCATCACGTCACCAAATTACGGATGCAATTTGACAAAGATAGAAATCGGTTTCGCTCTCGATGAATTGCAGATATTTCTTTGAGCCTTCCAACGATACCAAGATCGATCCATTTTAACACCTAAAGCTCGAGAAATTGTCAGCAGACGCTTGCATGTTCTGATTTTCACGAACAGTATCACATCTCCAGCTTGAAGAACGAATTTCACTCTGATGGGAGAAGAATTAATTTATTGAAAAGGGTACCTCATTTTCTGGTCAAGCTTGGACATTGAATATCTTAATACTTCCCCCAAAATTACGTCTTCATTCATCATAATGTTCTTTATTCTGAGTAGACGCTTGGTTACCTTAACTGGACTCGCTTGGTTATCCACTCGGCACATTCACAAGGCTGTTTAACTCGTAGCATTCTTACCGGTTAGCGTATCACACTTGCTTGACCCTCTTAACGGGCGAATTAGGATTCGACGTCTGTATGAAACTTGTATGTATGGACATTGGGTTGAATTTGACACCGGTTTCATCCAATTCGGACACCTATAGCGCAAGATATGGGCAGTAGATACCACAAAGGTATGACTGTCAGGAACAGTATCACGTCACCAAATTACAGATACAATTTGACAAAGATAGAGAATGGTTTCGCTCTCGATCTTTACATGAGAGTTGCGGATATATCTTTGAGCCTTCCAACGATACCAAGATCGAAGCCTTTTAACACCTAAAGCTCCATAAATTGTCAGCAGACGCTTGCATGTTCTGATTGTCATGAACAGTCTCACATGTCTAGCTTGAAGAAGGAATTTCACTCTGATAGAGATTGATTCATATCTCGACTTCTTCGGGAAACATATGGGTATTTATCTTATCTTTCTAACAAAATAGTGATCAATTCATTTGGATGAGTGTACCTCAAAATATGACGTTTCGGACGCTTGATTGTCGCCAGCAGACGCTTGCATGTTCTGTATATGACGTCCGAATTGGACATTGAATATCTTAATACTTTACCCAAAATTACTTCTCCATTCATCATAATGTTCTGTATTCTGAGTAGACGGTTGGTTACCTTCACTGGACGCGCTTGGATATCAATTGGGCACATTCACAAGGCTGTTTTACTCGGAGCATTCTGACCGGTTAGAGTATTATGCTTCCTTGACCCTCTTAACGGGCGAATTAGGATTCGATGTCTGCATGAAACTTGTATGTATGGATATTAGGTTGAATTTGACATCGGTTTCATCCAATTCGGACATCTATAGCGCAAGATATGGACAGCAGACGCTACAAAGGTATGACTGTCAGGAACATCACCACGTCACCAAATTACGGATACAATTAGGATCTCTTCATGAGAGTTACGGATATATCTTTGAGTTTTCCAACGATACCAAGATCGATCCATTTTAACACCAAAAGCTCTAGAAATTGTCAGTAGACGCTTGCATGTTCTTATTGTCAGGAACAGTATCACATCTCCAGCTTGAATAAAGAATTTCACTCTGATAGAGTTTTATTCAGATCTCGACTTCTGCGAGAAACTTCTGGGTATTTATCTTATCTTTTTAACTAAGCAGAGATCAATTCATTGGGACGAGAGTACCTCAAAATACGACGATTCGGACGCTTGATTGTCGCCAGCAGGCGCATGACTTCAATCTTCAGTGTCTTTGCTTTTGCAACTTTAGTAATTTTTTCTTTCTCCAAACTTCTATTCTCTTTCTTTTGTAATAGTTGCTGATGTTTTTGTCTTTTTCTGTTACAGTACTCGATTTTTCAGAACTTTATTGAAAAGGGTATCTCATTTTCTAGTCAAACTTGGACATTGAATATCATAATACTTTACCCAAAATTACTTCTCCATTCATCGTAATGTTCTGTATTCTGAGTAGACGGTTGGTTACCTTCACTGGACACGCTTGGATATCAACTGGGCACATTCACAAGGCTGTTTAACTCGTAGCATTCTTACCGGTTAGCGTATTACACTTCCTTGACCCTCTTAACGGGCGAATTAGGATTCGACGTCTGCATGAAACTTGTATGTATGGATATTAGGTTGAATTTGACACCGGTTTCATCCAATTCGGACACCTATAGCGCAAGATATGGGCAGTAGATACCACAAAGGTATGACTGTCAGGAACAGTATCACGTCACCAAATTACAGATACAATTTGACAAAGATAGAGAACGGTTTCGCTCTCGATCTCTACATGAGAGTTGCGGATATATCTTTGAGCCTTCCAACGATACCAAGATCGAAGCCTTTTAACACCTAAAGCTCCATAATTGTCAGCAGACGCTTGCATGTTCTGATTGTCAGGAACAGTCTCACATGTCCAGCTTGAAGAAGGAATTTCACTCTGATAGAGATTGATTCATAGATCTCGACTTCTTCGGGAAACTTATGGTTTTATCTTATCTTTTTAAAATAAACATAGATCAATTCACTTGATGAGTGTACCACAAAATACGACGTTTCGGACGCTTGATTGTCGCCTGTAGACGCTACTTCAATCTTTAGTGTCTTTGCTTTTGCAACTTTAGTAATTTTGTCTTTGTTCAAACTTATTTATCTTTCTTCTGTTAGACTTGCTGAAGTTTTTGTCTTCTTCTATTACAGTACTTAATGCTTCATTAACTTTATTGAAAAGGGTACCTCATT